>JANVCC010000270.1:4288681-4462860 GCA_025345505.1 Todiramphus chloris collaris
CTCTACTCTACTCTACTCTACTCTACTCTACTCTACTCTACTCTACTCTCATGAGACCTCATCTGAATTACTGTGTTCAGCTCTGGGGCACCCAGCTGCCCTGCTCAGACCTTTGTGATGGGCATCCCACTGCTCGATGGGATCCTCTGATGCGTCGGTATATATGTTCTGCTGACTTTAAAGCAGTGACTTGATGGGAAGTTCCTCTGTCAGATGTGGAGCCCTGCTCTGCCTTGGGTTTTGTACAGCCCTGGATTTATTCACTGCAGCACCTTATGGGGTGCTGGTCTTACACCCAAGTGGGAAATCTTGATCTGAAGCAATATAAATAATACATTGCAAGTATCGTGAGGCAAAGGATAGGGAGTATGAAAATAGATCAGAGACACTGGCCATGTGCATATGGCTGTAAATACGAGAGATACAGGCGTGCACTCCCTGCTAGAGGTGTTTCTAGTCCTGTCAGTGCTTTGGAAATAGTTCCGAGGTGTCTGTGACTGGGAAATGCAGCATGAAAAGGCATAAATCTTTGTTATGGAGTGGCAGGTTTGACAGACGATGGTCACCTACTACCTCAGTCAGAAGGGTAATCTACTCTACACGGTCCCTGATCAATACTACGGCTTCCTCAGCTGTACTCAAAAATACCACCTAGAAACAGAAATCCTGTGCTGAAATGAACTTATAAAAAATTGCCATTGATTTTTAAAAGGTCACGAGGCTGCTGGGAGGTTCTCGGACATGTTCAAATCAAGTGCTGGTTGTCCGTGTGTCCCTCTGCACGACAGAGTACTCGTGAGACAGAGCAGCAGGGGATGTTTGTAAACACGAGGAGAGATGTGAAGCAGAAAGATGAGTAGAAAAGTTGGACCATTTAGGAAAAGCATTGTGACTTGGGCATCACCACGAAGGTGCCAGGGGCATTACCAGCGCTGGGGAAGGGTGGGTCTGCAAGGCTGGCATGGCGTTAACATGCAGAGCAGTTCCTTCCGAGGCCTGAGGGGACAGAGTAGCCCGAAGTGATTGTTTTTATTCACTAAAAAGTTTGGCTGTGAGGAGACTGAGCTTTTTGAGATCATTAATGATTTAAACAACGCTTGCAGTCCCATTGTGGGGAGGGTTTATTCGGCCGGAGGACGACGGCAAGATGGCCCCTGTTGAGTGCATCCAAACCTCCTGGTTTTTTGTGCCCTCCCCATCACCCAGCCGTTTTGGGATAAAAAGAACGGGCAGACAGCAGGATTAGGCTTTGTTCACAGACCTCGTTTTGTTGGGTAACGTGAAATAATTTCTTCCTAATTACCTCTGACGTCCGCAATTCTCACACTTATTGTTCGCTTCCGCTAGCGAGAGAAAAGCAAGCGCCTAAAGCAAGAGCTCATCCCTGCCCGCAGCCCGCCCGTGCCCACCCGTCGGGAGGCTGCCTCTGCCCATGGCGGGTGCTGGGGATAAATCACACGGAAAATGGGATTGTAGTAAACAAGCTCATCTAAATCCTGGATTAGAGGGGACGATGCGGCGGCGCGAGATGCATGAATGGGAACGACCGAAAAAAAGCCGCAAAGGGCTGAGCCTGGATTTTAGCCGCGCTGGTACCTAGGGAAAATGGGGGGTTTTTTTTCCTTCTTTTTAGTTTAGCTTGGTGAGGAAGCAGCACATTTGTGAGAAAGCTGCACATTTGTGAGAAAGCCCAAGGGAACGATCTAAATTGCCCTTAGCGTCAGGAGGAAAGCAGCTAAAGCAGGTGATTATCTATGGGTGACAAGCTGAAACCAAGTTATTATTACACATCTGGGCTCAACCGTCAGGAATAAATACTCTGAGCAGAGCTGAACGGGGTTCTGTGCAAGGGGACGGAGGGGAGATGGGCTCTCAGGGCCCTTGTCAGCCCTTGTTTCTGTGGCTGATCTCCTGGCCAGCTCTGTTGTGCTGAAAGGAGCGGTGGCTTTGTCAGTTAAGACGCTCTGGGAAAGCTGCGTCTTCCACGGGCTTTCTGACCTCAGGCAAGCCACGTGTGCACATACACCTATATTTATATTTAAGGTAGATCGAGGGTCTCCAAATGTACATATGTGCCTTGGAAAATTCCACTAATTGACAAACTCTCATTGACAGCAAAGTTTGTGCAGCTCCACAAAAGCACCCAGATAACAGGATCTCTTTCGACATCTAACTCCGTGTTTCAGCAGGACAAGGATCCTCCGTTCTGAGCACAGTTTGGACTTGTCTCTTTACATTAGGAATGTTCATAGCTGATCTCATTATTCATCACAGAAAAAGACAAGTCTAACATCAGAAATGATGCTATTACTGTTGTTTTGATATGAATTTCAACAATCAACGGCATGAGTTCGCTTCATCTGGGTAATTTGCAATGACAAAAGGTCAACGGAGCAATCAAGGGAAAGGGGAGGTGACAGTGGGTAATGTCACTGCAAAACACGTCGCCTCTACGTGCCCCCGCGTTTGCGGGATGAGCAGCGTCCTTACCCTGTGACCTGGATGGGCCCTGGCACTGCCATCTCTCCTCTGCCCTAGCTCCAGCCTGGGATGGAATGAGCCTCTGCCACCACCAGTTTCACTCAGCTGGGGCCAGCAGATGCTTTTCTGTCTGAAAGCAAACCCTCGCGCAGTGCGTGTAGTGTGTCCTTGGGGAGATGTGTCTCTCCGTGTTAGAAGGTGGGGCTCCAAATGTGCAGAGACAATTCATTTTTATTGCTCTAAAGGAGGAGGAACGTTGTGCTGCGGAGAGGATTGCTCTTAATGGTAGGCGGCAGGCAGCGGGAAGCAGCGTTTGAGGGCAAGGTCTCCTCGGAGGCACCCGTGCGGCCAGTGCTGAAATGGAAAGTTCATTTCAATCGGAAATGTCACCAGCCCAGGAAGGTATTTGTTATTCCTGGGGTCTCAGCGCTCTCGTGGAAGCGGCACGAGTCACTCCGCGCTGCCGTCGCAACGTCCCTTCCTCCCGTCCTCTCCCTGCAGAAGCCAGAGCAGAACACGTTACGGGCTGAGGCTTTCCCTCCGTGCTCCCCCCCTTCAGCACCCTGACAGTGTCTGTATTTAAGGTCTCACTCGGGCTGTCAGCACAAGCCAAGACAAACACATTTAGTCTGCTCTTCCTCTGCAGTTTCAGTGGGGTGTGGTACCCTTCATTTTCAGCCCCGAATTGATTGCGGTGTTGCTTTTAGTTGTCAAAGCATCGTCAGCTTTCACCTCAGAGGAAGCCACGTTCCTCTGCTGGGCAAAGTAATTCATGGCGATAGAATGCAAGCTTGTGGCAGCAATGAAATAACATATGTCGGTAATAGAAATAGTCTTTTATCTCTCCAGTAAACAGGAATCCATGTGGAGTGCACACAGTGAGTGAAAGAATGACAAATATTAATACAAGCAGGTGAAGTGAGCACAAGCAAGGAAGCTGCTGATTCAAAATACATTCTGGCTTTAAAAGAACACAGCAAAGGTGGTGTGTTTGGGTTTCTTTTGCTGATGAACACTGACAAATTTAGGGCAGCTCCATTAAGATCTAGCTCATAAACTTCCACCTTGAGAAAACCAATCTAACCGTAAATCCTCGTGCTTTGTGTCTGCTGATCGTGGGGAGTTAATCACAAGTACAACAGTTGCTCAGCTTGAATGACCTCATAATTTCCGTAAAGGAAACAAATCAGATGGCAGTACAAGTAGATAAAAGAAGCAGACTGGCAGGAATAAATTTCACTTCATAGGCTGGTGATTGTAAAATGGAGAAATTGCTTTTTGAGCAGAATATTTAACCTCTCTCAGAAGTTGCAGTTCACATTTGGTGTATTACGGCCCGTTTGCCAGCGCACGTGCAGGAGATTAACGTGGGTAATCCTTGTAAAGGAGTCAAACACATCAAACCAATTTTTTATCCTGTCTCCAGTCAGCTTTTAAATATAGATGTGCTCATATATTGCGCTGTGGCTATTACAGTGAGCGCGAGCAGGACTGCTAGGGAAGTCTGCCTTGTGTGCATGGTCATGTATCTGCACCCAGAAACACAGGAGTTTCTTGTTTTATTATACGTGAGTAAACAGAGGTGAGTTTTTGAAGAGTTGGCCTTGTAGCAAATAGGATTTGATGGTTTATATGTTTGCTTTATAAAGGACTAAATGTCTTTTGGATAAATATACCAAGAAAGCAAATACACTTACCACTACAACAAATACCATCACATAAAGCTGGAATTGTGTGTGTTTTCCCTAAGATCCTCCTTAACACGAGGATCATTTAGTGATACCCAGGGCCTTTTCTCACACACATGCAGAAAAGTTACAACCAATCTTTTGGAGGCGAGCGTGGATGAGAATTTTGCTCGCATATCCGTGCTGTGCTGTGCTGGCACAGACAGGCCAGGTCACAAGCTCTGACAAATGCCTGTCTGTGACATGAAGACCGTAAAAGTCTCTAGCTCACTTCACTTCCAAGAGAGTATGGGGTGAGCCCTTGTAACCAAACTCTTTGTGCTCCAGTCCATGGAAAAAATTGCCAGGAATTCCCTTTCTAAACAGGAACATCTCACAGGCACTCTGTATTCACAGGGAAATCAACTCCAGACACCCAGTTTCCCTCAACAAGCATTTCTCTTATCCCTGCACCCCCCCAGCCCCTCAGTAAAAACACAAACCAAAAATAAATCCAGAGTCCAAGTTTCACTTCCACAGGTTTTTCAAATTCCTTGCACCCTTGTAGAACTCTTCTCTCCTTTTCTAACTACCTGAAGCAGAACCTTAAGATCTGCCTTCCAAACTCTCTATCTCAGCGGGTCCAGAGACAACAAACAGTTATAGTTGTGTGTTAATTTGGTGAACTGAGAGCTTGCTCCTCTCAGAAACATCTCCAACAGGCTGCAGTGGTGCTGCCTTGTCTCTAGCTAACAGCCATGCTCTCCAGTCCTGCAGCAGGGTCCTGATGGCTCTAGGAAGAAAACCGGATGGAAGCGTCTCTTTGAGATGCATTTTGCCAAGAGCACTTGCTCAGCAGAGTTTGAAGAGTTGGCAGAGCGTGGTGGCTCTGAGACATCTTTTTCCCCTTCTTTACTCTGACCGTATCAACTCTCTTCAGCCTCTGCCCGAATGCCAGCTACATAAACTGTTCAGACCAGTCAGAAGCTCAAAAAACAATCTCCAGTTTAAGTCTTTCTTTAGAGGATAAGCAATTGCAAAAATGAGGATTTTAAGAACACCCTCATTGGAAACATCACAGGGAAGATGTCTACAACACTGTCCCAGCAGGGTTTAAGAAGTGATGTGTAAAGGAGAAACGAGTCTTTGGGTTACCTGGGCAAGGAACAGGTTTCTCTGCCGTGCTATGTAAGAAAGATGGAAGATGTTGTTGGGCATCCCCTCCGGCTCTGTAGTTCAACATCAGCTCTAATTAAGGCAAAAAGTAATGAAGACAATACTGGTCTCCCCCAGCAGCTAGATCATGGTAATGAAGCAGGTTTTCACGGTGATAAAGTGCCAGGGGGAGCTGGGGAACGTGCAGGCAAGAGAACAGGCACCTGGTATTAGTCAGAAAGCTGAGAGTGGAGAAACTTCAGTAGGGGTTGAGCTGAGCCCTTGAAACTTCAGGGAGAAAATGTCAAAAGCTGAGGTCACCCTATGCAGAAGATGAAGATGAAGAGAAAGGCTGCAGCCTGTTCAACGTAATATAGAGGCGTTGAGTGCCCCTCTGGAAGCGTTCTGTTTTGTGGGGGGGTTTTTTTGTTGTTGTTTATTTTGAAGTTAAGAGCATTTGCCTGGAAATAGGATCTTTCTTACTTTGGAGATTATTGGTTCCTGCTGCTAATTCCCTATTTGATGTAATAAGCCTCTTTGTAACATTCCATTTGTTTGCAGTGGAAATACTTATGAAGCAACAACAGCAACAAAAGATAATCACTTTATGGTCCAAATGTAGCCTCTGGGTACTTATGTGCATCTCAGTAACTTGAAAAAAAGAAAATGCAGATGGGACAAGAATTCTCCTGAGTAAAAAATGCTTGTAGGTCACTGGTTTTAAACCTACAGGTGATGATATAACTGTGAGCAAAGCCCAGCTGATATCTTGTCACAGTAACAACTGTGCAGTTTCCTAAGGCGTGGGGTTTTGGGTTTGTTGGGGTTTTTTTAGCATGTGAAAAACTTCTTTTCTTTTTGGTTTAAATTAGACATTCTTAGGGTTTTCTGTCTCTGGTGCAACGTGTTTTCATTGATGTTCCATGAGATGCTATGACGTAAAAAAAGAATAAATCTATTTCTGGACTTTGCTAATGCCTAGAGGCAGCAGCAGGCTCTGGTGGTGACAGTGTTAAATACACACCAGAGGAAAGGGGCCGGGTTGTGCTCCTGGCCAAGGTGGGAATTTATACAATGAGCAACTCTCCGGGCAGGGTGGTGAACACAAAATTCTCTAGAAAGGTAAGAAACAAATTGGGAAGCCGTGATGTGGGTACCGAAGAATCAACGTTGTAAAAAGGACGCAGAGATCCAGTTTGATCAGCAGGTATCCCAGATCCAGGTGTCACCAGTAAATGCCTGGGAATGACCCAAACATCTGCCCTGCAGCTGGCAACGCAGGACTGGGGAGAGCGCTCTTGGTGACCTGCTGCAGGAGATTTGTGCTCTTAATTATCATAGCAAGAAGAGTTGTGTCTACTGGAGTTGGCTGAATAAGGGATTTTTCCCACTTGGTACTCAAATGGAACAAAATAATTAGCAAGTGGCATAGGGAAAAGAGAATAAAAATAGCAAATTGAGGCATTAATTTTTTATTAGAAAACTGAAAACTAGCATTTCAGGTCAGAATTAAATATTTTTCCAGTGCATTTTTTAATACCTTTTCATTTTAATTACTTTTTTTTTTTAAAGGATAGTATGTCTAGTGAATTGTTTTCTCAGTTGGAGCTACTCACTGAGTCTGACCTCACCTCGCAGACAGTGGCACTCAGTTTTTCATCAATTTTACTGTTTGCCACAAACGTTTCAGTCACTTAATTTTCAGGAGAACATCTCAGGCCACAGCCCTTTGCAGTAAGTCACTGCTGTTCATTACCTTGCCTTTCATGCAAGGTAATGCCTTTGGCACAAAAGAGTTAAACATTCTCAAAGCCCTCAGATTTGTTCACTTCCAGGAATTTTCCACTTCGGTGAGATGACAAAGTGTGGGCACCATGCTGCTTCCTATGCATCTTTTCTCCTAGAAACTGAATTATCGTGGGTTTGACTTGCTAATGCTGCCAGTGTCTGTTTATAAAAGCATTTATTTGAAATTCCTCTATTGTGGCTGTTCCAAGCCACCGAGTATTTTAGGTTTTGATTCATTTCTCAGAAAAGGGAGAAATTGCTTTTTTTTTCTTTTGACATTACCAATGTAAAGTGCCTGTTTGGAGATGAATTTGATTTCTGCAGTATTGTTTGTTTGCCTTTCTTCACGCTGACACTGGTAAAATGGTCTGTAACAAACTAACGCGGTCAGGGGATACACAGAATTCCTCTCTCTGTGTTCTTTGAGCGGTCTGTAGCTGCTGCAGAAACAGAGGAAACTTTTCTGAGCTGGCCACGTAAGCGTTGAGCTTGCCATCAGCAAGCTGGTGAAGCTCCACACCCAAGTTTCCCTCATTAACACCAAGAGCTTTTTTCCATTTTGGATTGATGGTTGCTGTGATGGGCACAGATTATTTGGACTGCCATCCAAAATTGGCTTCTTTACGTATTTTCGATGTCCCTGGCTTGATATTTTCAGATTATGGTTGTGTTAGTGCATATGTGAAGGAGAAGATAGGGTGCTGTTGCTTTTTTAGTTAGACAAAAGGCATACTGACAGTGCTAGAAGTGCAGGATACCTGCCAGTGAACAGCATGTGTGCATACTGTGGTCTGTACAGAACCACCATGTAGTCACTGCAGTCCACAGAGGTCCATCAAGCCTGATCTTCATGCTAGGCAAGTGCAGGGGAGATGGTTCCTCCAATACCTGCTTCTGCCCTTAACCCTTCCTCAGATCCAGCAGCTGCTTCTCAGCACAGGCACAACTGAAGTTTGGGGCAGCAGATTTCCCAGAAGAGGTTCCTCAGAGGAGAGGGGTGCTGGGAAAGATCAGTGGGGTTTTAGAGGGTTGTAGGAGGTTTGGGGAGCACGGCTGTGCTCCTGTTGTCATCCCTCAGCCTTCCTCTGTGGTTTCTTCCCCGGCCCCACAGATCTTCTTCCTCTGTCCACCCCAAGGCCACCACACATGTGCAGGAGTGGCTACTTTATTCCTTTATCAATCCGTGCTCAACCATGCAAGCTTCCCTGAGCTCCAGGATCTGGGGTGGGAAGACATGCCACGAGGGAAGAGGGCTTCCCTACTCTGGCTCTTACTTGGCGATGGCTCTGCTTTTAAGGGCACGGCTTTTATGGTAAGAAGCAGCCATGTGCTGGAGACTAGAGGGATGCCTCAAAGGTATTGAATCCAAGGTGCTAAAAGCACCAGGGCCTGATGCCACAACTCCAGTCACAACTGGCTTGATTGGGTGACAGAGAGCTGAGGAGGTCTGGACCCCTGCCTCAATTCTGCTGTTTGCAGAACAGTCCATGGGATAGTCCGGGAAGCCCTTCAGCAGCAGCAGATCAGGGACAACTTTGCAGTTACATTAATGGTGATCTGGTCTCCTACAGAGGTCTTCCAGACACCAGGTCACACCTCAGACTGTGTAACTGCAGAAGATGGCAGAAGTCCCCAGAGAGTAATTTTGGAGGAAAAGAATGTTGTATTTAACAATCAAAAAAAAAAAAAAGTCATTTACTGTGAGTAAGGCAAATGATGTTTGTAAGGTTTAGCATCTAGATCTTTCCTTCAAAAATGCATCTTTAAAGGCTCATTGCTTTATGTTTGTTCACAGACACAAAACCACTTTACTACAGAGAGAAGAGACTGCACAACAAACCAGACTCAGCAATGCCTGTTAGGTAGCCAGCATAGCTGTTCAGCTCACGTTGATTTTTGTGGTGCCATTTTGTTCGAGCCATTCATGGATTGACCTTGAACTGTGATTTGGGATCTCTGTAGCTTTGTGAAATCAGCTTTTGGTTCAATATTAGCACTTTTGGAGAAGCCAGTGTCTTCTCACAATGCTGTACAGACAACAGAAGGACAATTGCTAACATTTCAGAACGGTTTTTTTCTTTATTACAATGGCTCCCAACATCCATCTGTTTTTTCTGGCATGCTTTTGATTTTTACCCAGCATTTAGTACATTTTTCCTTCTGGATTTCTAGTACTCAAAAATATCTCATCTTTATTGTTCCAAAAATACATTCTCGAATTAGCCACATAGTAGATTCCCTCCTCTAAAAAAGATTGTTCTTTGTTTCCTGCTGCAGTCGGTGGATATTTTGTTCTTGGGATTAGGGATAAGAGATTTGAGAACTAATGTTGCAAAGCTCATGTGGTGTAACTGTCTTAATTCCACCATGCCCCTTTTTTTTTTTTTCTTAAATCGTTTAAACTTGCCTGGTTGTATTTTGTGTGAACAGACAGCATTTAGCTGAAAGGTTTGCTGGTAGTGAAGCAGTACAGTAATGAAGCAGAAGAGGCTCCATCCTAGAACTCGAGGCGTGAGCTTGCACAGTGTTCCACCTTTCAGTAGGCATTCTGCTGTCAGAGTTCCTGGAAAGGGGGCTGAAACCTGAACTTGTGTGTCTGTCTTTAGAAAAGAATAAGAAATTAAGTAATTCCTTGGGAAAACGCAGATGTCTGCGTTGTAATGCTGTGGTCTGGTGAAGGATCGGTGACTCGGGTACGTCGTTATTCACACCGTTTGTACTCAGGAGTTGTAAGACTATCTACTCATTGCTTTATTTCTTTTAACACAATACAGGGTTCACGGGTCAAGATGCTTCTGCTTTATTTGGGTATTGTAGAGAAATATGTTCTGTCTATGACAGGCAAGATTTTAACTTCAGGCAGACATAATGAATTGTCAAAATCTACATTTTATGATCCTCTTTCCCTGGCAGACCTAATCTGGGCAGTCTGATGCTTCTTGGGGAGCTTGCAACTCTCCCAGAAGTAAATCAAAATCATAATAAAACAGTCCCTCGGTCAGCTGAAACAGAAAGGATGGTGTGATTTGAGCTGTGAGTCAAGAATGAATTTGCATGGGCTAAAGAACGGGAAAACAAATCGGTCATGTTTAGAGCTTTAAACAAAGAGACAGCTTGATTTTATTTTTCACTCTCCACAGATGCTTGAGCAAGCAGAAAATCTGCTGATTAGTTTTCCTAAAAGCCCTCGCCACAATCTAGACTAGTGGAGCTTTAAACTTTATACTGAAGCTCTTTCTCAACAGAAAACCGAGTCGGGGAGAAGCATAATTTTGGGAGGTAGTAAAAGACTGCTTAGAGCCTAAATTAAAATCTGCATAATTTCAGTTGAAAATCTGATTTTCCTGCAGAGCCCAGCTGGATACACAACTGCAGATGTGTTGTTACGGGAACTCGGCTCACGTGGCAGACTGCTCTGTGTTTCTTGCGGCGCACTAGGAAAAGCTGCTGAGCTAAAGCATTGCCTCCCTCCTCCAGGACGTGAGACTGTTGTAGTTATTCTGGACCAGGCAGTCCAGTCCAGGGAACAAACTGGGATGCTGAGGCAGCAGAAGTACCTTGCCAGTAAGGCACTGTCAGAAAGCACTTAGATTTTCAGCTGGTACTTATCAAAGTTTCACCAAGACCAAGCACTTCCTACCTAAGTTGCCCAACTAGTTCTCATCTAAACTCTGTCTCAGTGGTACTTCAGCTGTTTTCCCAGGGAGGAGCAGGGGTCTCTGCCCACTTTGGTCTGCTCTCCTCATTGCCACAGGCTTCTTTATAGCTGCAGAAACACCTTCGTCTCCCAGGGGCTGCACGTTTAAAATCAAGAGGGAAGTGGAGAGCAGTCATTACACAGGAACTGAATCGTGGTGAGCGCTCCTTATGGTTTTATTGCCGTAATTTCTCAGGAAAAAGAGTTAGAAGTCAAATTAGCATGACTGATACCAGAAGACTTGTCACACAGGAAAGGGAGCTTAAAGGAAGAGATAATGGATCCTACAAATTAGCAGACATCTTAATGGAGTCTAATACAAGATTTTTAATGGTGTGAAACTCTTACATTTGCTTCTTTGTGTAGGGATTCTTTATTTAATACGCCTTCGGTTTATTTGCTCATTGATGAAACTGTATTTAATCTCATTTTATAAATCTTGTTAGGAGAAAGATAGTTCTCTGGAGACTCTAAAGTCTGGCTGGCAATATCTGGGCTGATGATTCAGAGAGGGTGAACCTCCAGGCCTACCCATACTTTTTTCTCGTTGCACAGTGGCATAAGGTAAGGAGGCAGTTGGTTCCTGCCCTTTGCTAACATTTCACTGGCAGAAGCAAAGACAAGATTTTTCTTCTCCTCCGTTTTTTCTTGCCATTTTCTGTACTTGGTGTGGCAGTGCAAAGAGCCCCTGGTAGCCTATACTTCATCCATATTGCTTTGCTATTAGCATTATTACTGGGGAAGGCAACCTAAATTAAGCAACAGTAAGACTCTTTACTCCCATTGAATTTTCCTCACGTCGAATTATATAGCTGATGTAAATCAGCAGAATTCTGCTGGCTTCAGTGGTGCTCATTTATGCCAACTAAAGAGCAATGTGACAAGTAATTCTCTGTAGCAACTGGCTTCTCATGTGCCCAGCTCAGATTTACTCCTCTCTTAGAGTAATCTCTGAGGTGGTATGAACTCAGTTACAACAGAGTAAAAAGATTTGCATCTAGAGAATAAATGCAGGAGTTGCTCTGGAGGTTATGCCCCACTGTGCTCAGAAGTTAGTTTACTTCAGGGTGACTTAAGTCATTAGGAGAGTTGTGTGAGTGTGGCTGGGCTCCGAGATGCTTTAGTGATGTTCTGGACACCTCACCATCAAGCTGCATGCCCTGTTGTGACCACCCCGTGACCTGGTTGCCCATCAGTCCTGCTCTTGAGTCCCACACACCAGGTATCACCATTCAGGCACTGGAGAGCTGATAGGTTCTGCCTCTTGTATCTGCAAACACTCCGAGTTAATAAGCCTGGCAAGTATATGGGACATCATTTTCCAGCCAGCCCTGTGCTCTGTCGGGCCATTATACTTACAGATGACCCTATACTAAGCTTTGAGTTATTTTTTGTCCTCTGGGCAGAGGCAGAGATGAATTCCTGGTACCCAGAAGACACATATTAAGCACCATCCTGTTGACATAACAACAAGCTGGATGGCATTAACCACTTCTTTCTCAGAGCTCATCCGCAACAACCCAAACAAACCCCACCTTCCAACCCAAACCATGCAATGATTCTATAAAACAAGAGCAGAAGGAGAGAAAACCCACAGCTCCTAGGAGGGGACAGCCCAGGCAGCCAGGACCACCTTGCTTCAAAGGTGCTACCAGATAAAAGGGCTGGAAGAATCAGACCCTCAGCTGCCCACTGTCCTGAGAGCCTTCTGGGTACAGCCACACTGCAGAGCAGGGTACGTGTCACTGCGTGGGCTCTTCCTTGAAGAGTTCTGTGTGGCCTGGAGAGATGTACAGCCAGTTTCTCCTTTTATTACTCCTCCAGGACACTGCCACTTGGAGCAGAAACTTCCCGTTCTGAGTTCTCAGTTTACTGGGCAGGCTCCAACCAGCAACATCCATCAGTGAGAAAGCTGCCTTTCTGTCCTCTGGCTCTGGGGAGAGATGACCCCCCCCCCCCCCCAGCCAGCATTTTACCCTTACAGCAATTGCTTTTGCATGATTGTCCCTCCTGCCCCAGACTCCTGCTGTCCACCATGACACGCCCAGCCCAGAGGGAATTAAAAAAAAAAGAGAAAACCAAACCCAAACCAATGTGCTTACAAAGCACTGCTCAGCTCTTGTGTAGCTCACAAGGAGTGTGGAGCATTTTGATCACACCGGGAATTAATTCCGAAAATTAATTTACTGTCAAGCTCGTCTTCGTTGATGTGAGCAAACTGTTTTATTTTTCACTGACAATCTCATTTGGATGGTATTTTTGCAGTGGAATCCTCGCCAGGCTTTCTTTATGTGACCATAAATCTTAGGAAGGTTTTCTTTGCAGCAAAACCTTTGTCAGTGCATTTACAAACCCGCCGTTGGCAGCGTCGCAGTAACATGTGAAGCCTAAGCCAGGCAGCGTGTTGCAAAGCACAAATTACAAAAAAAACCCCAAACTTTCTCATCCCCTCGAGTGCCTGAAGCCTATTGCAAAACTGCCTGAATGGCACGGTGACAGTCAAGCATGCTCACAGGTTTTAGATAACCACGGTGACAGTCAAGCATGTTCACAGAAGAGGTTTTAGATACCAGGAGTGCTGTTAAAGGCTGCTGCTTTTTCAGACCCGTCTTGCCTGTTCCTTGCTGAGGAACCTGTGCTCCATCAGCTCCACGGAGCAACCAGAGCTAACGTCGCTGAGCAGCAGCAGCGCACGCCCCGCTCGATTCGCACGGTTCTTCGCACCAGGTCCTTCCCCACCTCCCTTCTCTCCTGTTTGTTCTGATTGCGCTGCTAATGAGACACTTGTTTCCTGACCTCTGCCCTCTTGACAGCCTCGTGCAGCCCCTGGGATGGTAAATGAAATAAGGCACAGCAGCAATCCAGCAATCAAACTATTGAAATCAGCCTCTGCGAGATAGGTGGGCATCCTTAATCCTCTTTGTTCCGCACAGCACAGGAGGGGAGGTAGGAGAGGGGAGGAATCAGGCCCAGTGTTTGCTGAGGTCACAACAGTGCACTGGAGATGGTACACTGAAATTCCGTGTGAAAATAACCCTGTGCATCTGTGGTCGTGGCAACAAAACAAGAGCTGCTTATGTTTCTTGACTTACAGGATCCGTAGCTAGTATGAAGGTTTCAAAGGTGGTGATGTTAGCAGCAGACCTGGGGGAAACCTGTCCTTTTGTGTGGAAGCAATGATACAGTGAAGTGAAAGCTTTGTTTAAGTGCCTCTGCTCCACGGCAGGTACCCCAGCAAACACAAGGAAGACCTGGTCTTTTTTGTAAGTCTCCAATGCAGATAAAACTCCTGCCTTTTGTCAGAAATGCTCCAGTGTGAGCTGTCCTTGACAGAACTGTTAGCTGAGTCCTTCAACCGCTGTTTTCTTGGAAAGGGGAGGTCCTTCCTGGGAGCATTCTCTTCAGATTAATTTCTCCTTTTAGTTGCTGTGTGATGTTTGTTGCTGTAGAAGCAGACATGTGCTGAGTGACTGGAGTCCATCCTTAACATCCCTCTGATGCATCCTCTTGAAAAGCTTCATGGTGCAGTGGATAAAAACCTTGTATAACTCAGTTCCTGCAGACGCACGTGGTGGGGCTGAGAGTGGCAGTTTTTCTCTTCGATTCTTCATGCACCACTAGAAATAAGCAGTTTTAATTGCTTCATGGTCCTAAGGTGAAGTCTCACATTAGCAACAGCTACTCTATCTTAAAGATGGTAATGGCAAGCACTTGAATAGCACTTTCTGTCTTCAAAGTACTTTGCAGAAATTCTTTACTTCTGAATTACTTTCTGAGTTACTTCCGAATTCTTGACTTCTGAATTGGTCCCATTAGGAAGAGTGTGACCAGCAGGCTGGGGGAAGCATTCCCTGCACAAGGTGAAGCCATGCAGCTGGCATTCACACCACGTTTCCTATTCAGCACCCAGTATCTCACAGGGGAACTGGTGATCCAACTGGCAGAGACTGGGGCCCCCAAGTTGGGAACATCTCTGAATGACGACATCTGAAGGAAGAGGAGGCTCTGTCCTGTCACTGGCATCATTGACAAAACTCCCATTGACTCAGAGGAGAGCATGAGGAGGTCCAACAGTGCAGACTTCTGATGTCATCTCCCTGCTTTACTTTGTTTCCCAAAGACCCCTTTGTGCTTCTCTCCCTTGCTTTGTATTCCAAATGTTCAGACCGTTTCTGTGCTCGGGGTCCCCACTTGCAGTTCCATTGCAATTTTTGCGACCCTCTTAGGTACAGGTTGACCGGCGAGTCACACTGGTCCTTCAGCAGAAGGTTTAATAAAAGTCACAAGAGGAGGAGGAGGAGGGAAGTGAGGGTGTGGAGGAGGAGGAGGAGGGCTGCTATTGTTCTGCCCTCGGCACTGCCAAACCATCCCTTGTTTTTTCTGTGGACTGTCTGTGTGTTCAAACTGTTTGAACAACCGGGGCACAGTCAGGAGGCTGGCGAGAGGGCTAGCTGGGGCTTAGCTAGGAAAACTCGTGTGAGTCAGGAAGCAGGCATGGGAGGAAGGAAATTAAGTGGAGACATCTGTGTAGCTTAGCTTTCAGCAGCTCTGCCTGGGGTAGGGGTGGGAGAGTCATGCCTAATGACATAACATATTTTGTCTTTCGTGAGCTGAAAACAGAGGAAACTGCGAAAGCGAAGCATGGTCTGTGTCACGCATGGTCCGGGCGTACCAAGTACATAATGGAGCACTGTCAGGGCTTGCTGCTCTGCCTTTCACACCCCAAAATAACTCTTCAAGACAGAGAACCGAGGAGAATGTGATATGGTCCAAAAACTGATCTTGGACTTTTTTCGCAGACGACTGAGCCAGAGGCCGACTGCTGAAGAATTGGAGCAGCGGAACATACTGAAACGTAAGTGCTGGTCCTGCTGCCCTCCCACCTGGGGCCAGCTACTTTGGGTGACTTTAGATGGGTGTTGGGTGCTTTTTATAACACAGCAGCTGTTCCCTATGGGCGAGTCAGTGTGCGAGGCTGCAGCAACATCTAGAGCTGCAGAAACGAAAAACTCTTGCAAATCCTTTAGAATCGGAGTCAGTAAACTCACAAGAATGAGCAATCTATGTGGAATAAACCCCAGATGTTGAGTCTCCTGTTCCAAACGGAGGGTTGGTGATTGTGAAAAGCTTTTATGTGGCTCTTAGATGGATGAGCATCCTGTTACATGTTAGTAAAGACTTCAGGGCACGGCTTGATTAGATCAAGATCTTCACAGCAATCCAGACTAGGTAGAGCCTTTATTCAGTTAAAGAAACCAGTGTAACTTGGGATTATTTCCCCGAAATGTTCCCCAGAAGCTCTTCCTTTAAATCAGCTGAAAACTTGCTTCCTCAAAATGTGAAATTATATTTTACAGGGACAAAATACCATCAGAGTTTAGTAGATACATCACCACCAGCTTCAAGGGAAGCAGGAGTGAGTCCAGCAAAAATCTCATGAATGAACAGGGGTAAAAAATGACAGTTTCTTTACTCACATTGAAGTAGTTCAAATATTAAAAAAAAAGAGCTGTTTAGCTAGTTGTTGTTATTTTGCAAACAGCAAACAGAAGGAGCAAGTTCTTCCCTTTTTAAGTGAATAAATGCATCGTTCCAGGGAAGTTCTAAAAAATGACTACAGAAAAAAATATTCCTATGTGGGTACCTTGTACATAATGTCCCCTTAGGTCCATCATTTACCTTCTCTTGTTCAAATAACTGCATTGTACAGAATGATAAAAACGTGGTAGCAGAAGATTAATTCTCTGAAAATTGGCAGAGCTGATTGATTAAATACTTCAGATTCCTAGCGAGGCAGTGATGGTTTTAACGCTCAGCGGGGGTTTTCATCTGCTGGTGTTATTGCACGTGGCAGACAAAGACAAAGAGAGAGACACCCCTGTCCATGCAAAGAGGAGAGAAGACTGGACAGCAGAGCAGCGTGGCCGAGCCCCAGGCCGCCAGAAAAGCCATTTGTTTGGGGCCAGCCCCCCCCTTTTGAGATCTCTGCTCCTGCTCTCTACTCCTGGCTGCTGGAGGGTGTCAGGGGCAGAACTGGGGGCAATAGGTGGCACATCCAGATGTGACTGTCTCTCAGGGGGGTAGCAGAACAGCTGGAGGAGGGGGAACCTGTGACGTGCCTGATGCCAGGCTCAGGCAAGGAGGGACAGAAGCCAATTCTCTGGGCAGCTCATGTTGTCATCCCGGGACTTATGTGTCCTGCACCACCTGGCACTGGTACGTGACCAGTAAGCACCACCCTGGCACTGGTGAGGGTGGCTGGGGGGAGGTGGGGGTCTCAGGCAGCTGCTTTGGCACCGGGGTATGAACCAGCATCAGCAGAGAGGCCGGACCTCCAACGCTGGGTGCGTTGCAGAGACTCCAAAGGTCACGTTGCCAAACACAGCGGTCACATAGCCACCTGAAGATATTTTATGTTTCAGAGGAATTATCCCCCGAGTCACATTAGTTTCTTTTTGAATTGAATAAAGGCTCCTAAATGACATGGATGTGTTCAAAAATATTACCCTGAATCCGGAACCGTATTGTATTTCCTAAGTGAAATTTTCATAGCTTGGTTCCAAAGCAGGGCTCTGACCCAAAATGTGTATCTTGGTAGAAAATAAACTTCAAATTTATGGGAAAAAGTAATGCGGTATTTCCAAGGAATCAAAAAATAAAACTAGTTACATAATGAAAAAAATAAGAAAGCATAAAAGTCCTCCACCCTTAAACAGTAAATATAAATAGCGTCTGGTTTTTACATCACTTTGTGTCCTTTCCTTAAACTTCTGAGAAAGAGAATTGTAATAAATATGATGGAGCCTAGTGAAGAAGAGACCTAGGAGACAAGAACAAAAAGTGTATGCATTCTCTGTATAAGCAGGTCAAGCAGTTTGCAAAAGCACATGTTGACACACACAGAGAAAACCCAGCACGCTCCGCAGCAGACTAAATAGGATTTCCTTTGCATTTAAAGCTGAAATCTCCTTTATGCAAATGTCCTGTCTGGGACCGTGATGTTCCTGTTACACAAGTAACCACATTACTGCCCGCTCTGATGGAAGAAATGAGGCAGAATGCAGTTGGACAGCCAGTCTTTATACACCAAGGGATCACCTCCCAGCTCAGTAATTATGAGATGATCATCTTTATTGAATTACAAGGGCAAAGTGTCCATCGCACAAGTTGCACTATTTGCTGGTAGCAGCAGTTTGGTGACAGCAGCCACAGCAAAGAAACAGAGAACAGAGGATGCTGGTGCTTGAAGGGTCCTTCACCGAACAGTACCCAAGGGCCACGTCTCAGATGGGTGGGAAGAGTTCAGTTGTCAGCCTGGCACATCCAGGCTTGCGTAAATTCCTCACAAAAATGATGGTTAGGTAGACTCTGAGAGTCTTGGGCTGCACTGGAGGACATTTCACACTGGTGCAGAAGTGGCACCTGAAAATTGCACCCACACACCCCCACCCTGACCCACACGGGTCTAGAGAAACAGAGCATCTCCCAAACACAGCAGATGAAATAAAGCAACAGTTTTTTAAATCAAGCCACCTATCCCAAACTGGCCTTTGAGGTCCACAATCCCCCCCAGCGGAGAGCTATTCCTGCTTGAGCTCATCCTAGCTGAGTGAAAACCAGCTCCCACCAGGGGCACAGGGGACTCGTTGGAAAAGCTGATGAGTTATGTTTGGTCTCATCTGTTAATCACGGGTGTGACAGGAGTGTGGAGTTGTCAGTGAAGCGGTGGAATCGGATCCTGGCTGGCTGAGGAGCTGAGTACCTAGAAACCTGGGCTTGTAGTGACTTGCAGTGAGGTTCGTTGCAGGGACTACACTGGCAGCCTGCTCCTAAGTTGAGGAAGACTTGGTGTACACAAGTGTTACTGCCTTCTTGGCATAACAGGTTATGGTTAGTGGTTATGGTAGGTCAAGGATAGTGGTTGAGGCTTGCCCTGGTAAGAACTTGTCACATGTCATCTTTTGGCTTAATGCTGGAAGTGAATTGCCCTAGGATGTGCTTTTCTGCTCCCCGAAGGTTCATGATGGAAGGACACGCTCTCCTTCCTCTGCTCAGGTCATGGGAAGTTGCAGAACTTGTCTGGCACCCCTGTTCTGAATCATTTCCCATTCTCTCCAAAGAGTAGCTGCAAGAAATCGTTCTGTAGATGAAAGAAAAGAAACCAAAACTTGCATGTGTTTCTTTTCCAACTGTTGACCTTGCAGCCTCGCAGAATCCAACCGTATCGTAGCTAAACCCCCTGAGGCCACCAGCCCTGTGAGCAGGGAGACACCACTTTCTGAAGAGCTGGCTCACTGCCTGCCCCTTCCAGAAAATGGCATGCATGCAGAGATGCCAACGCAGGGAAAGGAAGGAGGCTGGAGATGTTTTAGGGAGCGTGTGAAGCAGCACAGTAACTACAGATCGAGGAAGCTCACCAGCCCCAGGGGGACATGCTGTGCATCAGACAGGTCCTGAAACACTAACGGACTGATGGAGAGGCTTACTCTGTGGCAAACTGTGCGTGCCTGGTGAGTCCACAGCCTGAGATCCTTGTCAATCTTTTACAGCCCGGAATGAGCAAGAGGAGCAGGAGGAAAAACGAGAGATAAAGAGAAGATTAACACGTAAGGTGAGAAGCAACTTTGATCCTATTTTGACAGCACAGTAATCTTCTCCTTTCTGCACAGTTGTTTGCTTTTTTTTCATTGTCCTCAGCACCACTTTCAAAAGCAGAGTGGGAAACAAGAAACCTGTAAAAGAAATCACCGATGTTACAGGGTGTAAGTCCACCAAGAGTGATGGGAATCACTTTGCAGGCTAGTGCTGGTATCATTTTGGAACAGAACAAAAGATCTGGTCTTTATAGCCCACGGAGCTTTGAACAGTGAGGGAGAGGCCACTGGTCTAGCCCTGCTCCCTCCAAACGTAATGGCTTCTGCAGCCATCACAAGGAGAGCAAAGGTAAAACAATGCTGATGGCATTTGAAAATTCCACCTGCAAAAAAAGACCCCAAAAAAATATAAAACTGGGAAATAAACTTCTTCTGGAATGGGAGATTGTGACTTGAGGCATTTAAACTGGAGACGAGCACTTGCGAACGGTGTGCAGCACAGAGAGCAATCTTCTGCTGGCAGGGAAGGATGAGCAAAGCAGCACAGTTTGGGTTTGATATTCCTCCCATTTCAAAGTCATTTACTCTTAAAACTGAAGAGCAGTCATTTCAGATACACTTTCGGTTGCACAGCTGGTGTAAACATCTGCAGATGTCCCAACGTACACAGCCTGTCGCTGCCAGTAAACTTTCTTTCACCACTGACACATTTCCTATCTCCAGAGGTGGAAAAAGCCCCCTAAACCTCACACACTTGTGAGGCAGCATCCGTCCCTTCCTGTACATTTTTAGGTGGCTTAGTCTTTTTGACCTATGTGATCACAAGCTTTCATGGTATAAAAAATGATGGGGAAAGAGCTGTAAATCTACACGGAAAGGTTACATTCAGAACTGGATTGCTTGTGTTCATGGTTAAAAACCCCCTGCCTTTTCCTCAGCTCCCGTAGATCGGCCGAGCTCTCGGTCGCAGACAAGAGCCCCCGTTATCTGCGGGAGCGAAGAGCGCGGCCCGGAGAGCTGGCACACTCTGTCTGAAACACTGACATTCCCGACAACAATGGCAGGGATGCTCTCGCATCCCCTCGTAGCACTGCCTGAAAGAGAAGATCCCAACTGCATTGCAGATGTTTCATGGGGCTTAGGCTCGGCACAAAGGCAGAAATACCCTTCGCCCTGTCACAGATCTCCCTCTGCACTGAAGGGGGAGCACGCACAGGAACCCAAGCCAAAGCCTGATGCCATGTGGGGCTGCTGCAGCATCGTGGCACTGTCTGCTCCCTCAAACCTCAGCAGTTTTCGATGAGATTTCTTTCTTTGTGCTGTTTGCACTTTAAATAGGAACAGCCAGGAGAACAGGATCAGGCTGAGCCCCTGGCAGTCAGCTCTTTAATATTCACACCCCTGTTACCAGTCACGTTCCTGTTAAATCTTTCCTGGCTCCTTCCCTAGTGAAGGTTGTTCTTCCCGCGTTTGGGAGGTTGGTAGGAACATGACTTGGCATTGTTTGATTTTAAACTGTTGCAAAGTGTTATGGTGACACCTATAATTTTAATGAAAGCCCCACAGGCCTGGTCTAACGACAGATTTTCTTCTCACCTACCAAACACGTTGTCGTAAAAGCTCAGAAGTCACTAGAGGAAAGAAGGCGAACAAAGTGTGTGTGTGTGGATAGATAGCAACTAGAAATGCCAGCCACCTAGTGAATCCTGCAGAAATGGTTGTTATTCCCCAGCTCTGCCTTTCACGAGCACGTCCCAGATGCCTCGTCGTGTCTGCGGCAGTGGCAGCTCCAGCTGTCGATCCACACTGAACCCTTATTACCGAAGGGTTTGACACCTCAGATCAAGCAGAAGTTTAATTGAGCACAGCAAGTGTTATACCCAGCAGACCTTCCTGTTTGCTCAGAGTTCTAATGCACGCACACCCGGGGTAGATTCAGGGAAGGGAAAGCTGTGCCACGTTGCCTCCTCCTGACCACGTGCAGGTGGGATTACGGGGAGCGGGTTCCGCAGAAGCCGCCGCTGAGACTTTTGACCTTGTGCTGTAGAAACGGCTGCTGGCCCTGATTTTTTCGTGGTGGCATCACGCCAGCTCCGAGGGAACAACCCGCTTCATCCAATTTAAAAGCTCTTCTTAAGAATTCCTTCAGCGCTGACGTTTTGTTACAGTGTTATGATGATAAGTTGTAACGTGACACGCTGTAATAAGTAAGATTACCTTGCTAGGTCTAGGTGCCTTATTAAAGTCAGCAATAAATACCCAGTTGAATTCATCATCTGGACAGGCAATTTGTAAAAAAAAAAAAAATTCAAAAAAATCAGGTGACCTATAGCAAGCCCTTTAAGCACTTTTCATCCTCTCAGGCTCATCTAACTCCAAATTAACTGGATTAGATATCATTCGGTGAGCAGAATGGAGGAAAATGCTGCTTTGTACAGTTTCTCTGGCTCACGTCCCTCCTGCCTGAGGAAGGAGAGGTGAAACATATTTGCCTGTCACTGAGCAACCCATGGATGGGTTCTGCCCATCCAGCCACCCCCCTGCTCCCTCTGCCTGCCCCGTGGGGCCCACTGAGCAGCTCTGCGCATGGACTCGCATCATTTGAGCGGGGGGATGTCTGGATTAGGAAGGGTTTTTCTCTGAGCACTCCTCTTGGCCCACAAGCCCGTTCCAGGAATACGAATGTGCAGAGTCCCTCTGGGAGAAGTGTGGCAGGCAGATCCTCTCCACGGGGACATCTGGGCCCCCAGGAGTTGCTGCTAAGGATTTATCCCCTCTGAACCACGGTGAGTTTGGCCAAGCACCAAAGCAATTAACACAAGCCCGAACTCCCCCTGAGGATTTCCATTACAGAGAAAGAGTTGGAGCCTGGATTAACAGAACACCTTACAGATCACTTGCAAAGAGGAATGAAACTTTTCTTTTCCTACCTTCTCTTCTCTCAAACAGCACCATGCTCCCCATTCCCCAGAACTGTTTACTGCTTCATAAACCCCGCTGCCAATAGCTAATTTTTCCCTGAGGTCTAGCTTCAAAATCTCATAGCTGTAGCATCAACAACCAAACTGATGAGGTGTGGCTGTTTCTTACAAACCATGCAATAATCTGAAATCTTCGGTCCCATTAAATTCCTGCCCTGGTGCAATTTAAACTCTCCATTCACTGGGAAATGCTTTGCTGTTCAAGCTTTTCTTTAATTGACCTCCACTGGCTTGCATCAGCACAGGCTGCTCAAAATAATGAACTCTTGGGAGAGGTGGGAGGTGAGAGGGAGGCAAAGGGGAGGGGAAAGGTCAGAGGAGAAAAAGGGCTAGCAGCTAATTTGGATAAACTGTATTTATAGGCAGAGGGAAAGGTCCTCAGGGCATTTTCATCACACCTTGCTCCTCTGTCTTACTACAAAAGGTGGGGAACAAAGGAGCCGGGGGGTTGTGTGCCCTGCTAGTTAGGAGCTGTAATTTCTCCACCTTGATTTCTTCCCTAAATAACAACCATAACATTTTAACGAGATAATGAAGCAGGGACCAATGGAGTGACAAGACAAAGAGCTTCCCTGTGACTGAAGTGGAGCAAACTCAGCGTTTCTCCCTTGACAGATTCCCGAACCAGACTGTGCACTGCTCTGCACAGAAACGTTCCAGGTTTCAGAAACGTGCAGGTGCTGCACCTGGTTTGAGGTTTACCTCAGATGTGTTTCATTTCACCCCCTGACTCTTAA
The DNA here is from genome assembly GCA_025345505.1 of Todiramphus chloris collaris. Lineage (NCBI taxonomy): Eukaryota > Metazoa > Chordata > Aves > Coraciiformes > Alcedinidae > Todiramphus > Todiramphus chloris. The sequence goes on from JANVCC010000270.1 coordinate 4,311,782, forward strand.
CATTCACCCTCGTTTCATTTTTAACTCGCACCCAGTGTGCCGAGGAAGCCAGCTGGGACCCCCAGGTCCCTTCCTGCCAGGCAGCTTTCCAGATGTTCCTCTGGAATGTCTGGAAGAGGCCTGGGGTTGTTGTGACCAAGGTGACCCAGCGCTTCGCCTTGTTAAACCTCATCCCATTGACCTTGGCCCATCGTTCCAGCCTCTCCGGGTCTCTCCGCAGAGCCTCCCACCCGTGAGCAGATCGACGCTCCCCCTCAGTCTGGCAGCACAAAGCCAGAAGCTCTCCGAGCCCTAGGCACCAGCCTGCCAGAGTCAGGATGAGCAGGAAAGTCGTCACCTTTAGCACATAATTACCAGTGGGAGCTGTTGGTGCCTTGTCCTGACAGGAGCGCACGGCCAGTTTGGCAGGGGAGCTGTGGCTTCCTCTGCTCCCGAGGCATGGGGGCACTAGGAGCCTTCCTCGCGTTACCGCTCGTTTCTGCCAAGGGTTGGGGGGTCTCCAGCCACAGCTGCTTCCCAAACAGCGCTGTGCCGTGCCAGCAGCAAGGTGGGCTGATGGTCAAGGTGCTAGACCAAGAGGTTATCTCCCCGGCAGCAATTCAGTGAAAGGCTGAGGAAAACCCAGTGGTGCTGGGAATATCTGAATCCTCGTTACCATAACAATGGCTGGAGTAAAACAAATCCCCGAGCAGCGCTCTGCAGGGGAAAAGTGAAGTGCTGATGCCGTTTTCCACCTTTCCCACAGCTCAGTCAAAGGCCCACGGTAGAAGAGCTTCGGGAGAGGAAGATCCTGATCCGCTTCAGTGACTACGTGGAGGTGGCCGACGCGCAGGACTACGACAGGAGGGCAGACAAACCCTGGACGCGACTCACAGCCGCCGACAAAGTAAGGGCAGCAACTTCCACAGACTCACAGAACAGGAAGGGTTGGAAAGGACCTCAAAAGATCATCGAGTCCAACCCCCCTGCTAGAGCAGGATCACCTAGAGCAGGTCACACAGGATGATGTTCAGGCAGGTTTTGAATATCTCCAGAGAAGGAGACTCCATAAATTCTCTGGGCAGCCTGTTCCAGTGCTCTGTGACCCTCACCATGAAAATGTTTTTTGTTATTTTTACCCAAAACCCCCAATGCTCCAGCCCGTAGCCATTACCCCTTGTCCTATCACAGGACATCACTGAGCAGACTCCATCCTCCTGACACTCGCCCTTTACATATTTACAGACATTAATAATGTCACCCCTCAGTCTCCTTTTCCCCAGGCTAAAGAGACCCAGCTCGCTCAGCCTCTCCTCATAAGGGAGATGCTCCACTCCCTTCATCATCTTGGTGGCTCTCTTTGGAGAGCCGTGCCCTGAACAGCTGGACCATGTTACCTGCTGCCACCTAGGGCTTGCCAAGGCAGAGGTGGCTGGTGGCTGGCCCAGCGGCTGTTGCCAAGGCCTTGTTCCGGGCTCCTGCTCTTTGTACTAGTTCAGATTGTTTTCTTTGAGAATTCCTGACAGCCATGAGAACTGCCAACGGGAGCAGCCTCTCCAGCCGCTCACCGCGACACCCCGGACAGCACAGGGCTGTCACGAGCCACGACAGTTTTGATTTGAGCCAGGTCTGCTGAGCGCCAGCCCTTCCACAAAGCTGAGTCCCTCCATGTCACCCCCTCTGCTTTCTTTTCATTCTTTACTATTTCTCTTCCTGCCAGACAGCCCCGGGTTTCTCTCCCCTCAGCCCCGGGGCTCCTGTGGCTAGCTTCCTGCTGGGTCGGTGCATCGCATGGCTCAGCAGGGGCAGAGGGGCACCGCCTGGGGCAGAGTGGAGGGCAGGGACCTGGCCATCCCTCCTCTCCCAAGTGAGCTCAGCTGCTTCAGTAACCTCACCTGAGGCAGTTCAGGCCCATATAGAGGCAGGAGACATCCCAGACACGTGCCTGGCAGGCTTCAGGCCCAGGTCACACACTGTCCAGCTCTCAAACAGGTCACAGTGTTTGGGAAACTGGGACATTTTGGTGCTGGGATTTTTTTTCATGCTTATGCCAATGTGGATTTTGTGCATGGAAGTCTTTACACAACAAGCCTGAATCGGGGTCTGTATCTGTGGTGTCTACAATACATCTTCCAAGTGAGCCATTCCACTGAAGCATTTATCTCTTCCCTTCGTGCGATGTAGACCATGCTTTATCTCTCCTCCTTTTCACATGTTAAAATCTTTTATGCTTTTCTTTCTTGCTCTGATAATGTTCTGTCTCTCTCGCTGATAATGTTATATAACTGCTTCATTTTTAATATGCTTTTGTTTTGAGAACAAAGTGAACTTCTTTTGATCTCTCTCATTTATACATTTATGAGTTTATTTGTCCTTTTCAGGCAGCCATTCGGAAAGAGCTTAATGAATTTAAAAGCACTGAAATGGAAGTTCATGAATTAAGCAGGCATCTAACAAGGTAAGCTGAGATTAATTTTTTAAGGCTATCAAGGAACACTGCTGTTTAAGATAAAAAAAACCCACACACCCAGCAGCTGTTTCTCCAGTACCCACTGAACACACCAGGAGCTCCAGACAACATTTAGAATTAGAGGCTGTAAAAGAAACTCACGGTTGAACTTACGCTGCCCCGTACATGGAGTGCAGGCACCTGCTGCTGCCTCTTTACCATGTAACCTCCCTGTATTTTATGTTTGTTAAATCCTCGTGCTCCAGCTTCATGTCTGGTCTTCTGGCATCAGCAGTAAATAGCATTGGTGCCTGGAGGAGGGCAGGAAACCAGGGAACTCCTGTAGAGTCAGCATGTGGCAAGGTAGGACATACGGCTGGTCCACACCACGCACAGATCCTGGGGAAACAGCAAGCCTGGCAAGAGAGGCACCATTGGTACACTTCTGGGCTTGAGAGACAATGAATTATCCATGACCCCAAACAAACAACCCTCCCTCCTCTCTGCCAGGCTGGGTCCGAGTCACGTCGGGAGGTCAGGTCACAGAGCCTGTGCTGAGTCTGCCCTGGCTTTGGTGCTGAGATGAGGCGACCCCTGGGCGTTTCAGCTGAAGTCAGGCTTTTACAAACCAACATTAACCCCCAGCTCGTGGTTAGACGTTAAAGACAAGTGGTGTCAGGTACGGCTGACAAGCGACGGCAAGATCCGGTGCAAAAGCAGAGCTGCCCTTGTATTAACGTGTTCATCAGCGAGGTGCTCATCAAAAATGCAGTCACTGCTTTGAAGAAAAATACAGTAAAGCTTAAGGCAAAATTAATTTTGTATGAGGGATTTTCATGTGTATAAATGAATCATTATATTAAAATTCACCACATGCATTATGTATCTATTCCCTCGCAGAAGCGATCGCCCTTCGCCTTCCCAGCACGTGCTGGGCTGGGGGTGCTGGAGACAGCAGCTGCTTCCGAGCCACGACGGCCGGGAGGAGCTGTCGGGAGTGCCTAGCTCTGTCCAGCCCGGTGCCTTACCCTCTGAGGGGCACGTGGCTCACTCCGGGAGAGCAGTGACAAACTTAGAAAGGCTGCTTTAAAGGGGGTTGAGCTCCCTTGATTTCCGTAAGGCCTTTAGCATCCTGCAAGGATGTTTTTGCAGGTTCTGGGCAGTGTGTCACTTCTCTTCCAGTGCAGGGGTCACCCCAGTGGCACTCCGAGGTGGCCCTGTGTGTACCTGAAAGGCACCGAGTGCCTTCGAGTCACCGGGTCTGAGCCAGGCACACTCAGAGCTATAGCTGATCGAATGGAAATTGGAATAAAGGTTTGTCTAAACCTGAGCAGGACTTACTGGTTAGACGAGCGGCTTCAGGAAATACTTGAAGGATGCAAAACAAACTGGAGTAGTTCCATTAAACAAATGTAGATAAATCACCATTATAAAATCATTAGCAAGGTAATGAGCTATTCATGTCATTAAGCAGTGGCATGAGCTGAGCAAAGAATGTGAGTGTAGCCACACTTGTGGGACACATTAATTAATTCATAATAGAGTGAAGAATCAAAGCTTAAAAAAAAAAAAAATACCTTTGCAGAGCTGACAAAGCCAGGCCTCCTGACACAGGCTGTACTGGGAGAAAGGGTGGCCAGTTCAGCTCTGCTTGTCTCTTTAGCCTCTGACATTAAGGAGTAATCAACCTTTATGTAAATCTTTCTGGCCGAAGAGCACAAGGTTTGTCTGAAACAGATACATGCCGTGGAATAGAGCATGCTGTGTCTGAAAGAGGACTGGCTAAGCTGGGGTAACTGGGGGATCTGACAGGATGGACCCGAAGTGTATTAGCATCTCAGGCGGGTTTTGGTGCACACTGCTGGTGCCTATGAACTGTGAGCCTGACAAGGGCCAGGGAAGGGCAGAGTGTCTATTCTGCAGCGTCAGTGCTGCAGGAATCCAGCTGCACAATTCTGGCACTAGAGCAAGTAGCTCTCCCACTTTTTTTATGTCCAATATGCATGTGAGGATGTTATCTTACCATTTCTCCTCTTTTTTGTCCCCTTGGGTTTTAGGTTTCACAGACCGTAGCAGTTCAATTCTACCTGACTAATATGCTGTCTTCAAAACATAACTAAAAGGAACCATAAGTGCTGGTAATATTCACTTCCCTGTTACGTACAATGTAAATCTTCTGAACTGCCTTTTTAGAAAAAAGAAGTAGAAAAATAAATACAAAAAAAAAAAAAAGGAAAATTGTATTTACATGTGGTGGGTACTGCAGCAGCATCAGAGCGGCTGGTTCAAGCTTCAATAACTGAAAACACCCCTGGTGGGAATCGTGCCAAGACCTGGCCTCCGTAAGACTTCCCTGGCATGTGCAGTTGCCATACGTGTCCAAGCCCAGCTGGTGGAGCACCCCTTTTGTCTTCAGGCACCCCCACCCCGACAAGCCTCTGTCATCAACTCCAGAGAGCCCCGAGATGCTGTTCAGGGAATCGCTGGCCTGGGCGACGTCTCCAAGGGAGAAGCACCTGCAGCACTACAGCACTTACACCCAACACTCCTTTCAGCCTGTGAGCACCTTGGGAGGATGGTGAAGGAGCAGCCCTACCCTCTGGGCCACCCCATCAGTGAATATCACCTGCCTAGGAGGGCACCTTCCCCGGGAGGAGTTTAGTGCCAGTCAGCCAGCACTGCTCAGCTCCCAGGCGGAAAGAGGCATCACCTGTAAAGAACGAGACTCCCACTGAAGGCTGGTTCAGTTCTCCCATTTATTTTTCATCTCTTTCAAGCATCATTTTCTAAACCCATGTGTGAGCCCATCAGCAGTAAGCGACGAGACCGTTGAAGAAAGCAGGCAAGAGCCATCTCCTCGCGGTCGCTGCACAGCGTTCACCCAGCTCAGAGCTTGGTTTTTACACCCACGCTTTGTGACCGTGCGAGAACCGACGTGCGCCTGGCAGCGAGAAAGGCCGGAAAGGAATCCCCACCCGCTCTGCGGAGGGACAGCACCGGAGGAGCTGGGGCCCCATGAGGGCATCTGTCCTCTCTCTGGCAGGTGTTTCCAGAACTGATCCTGAACTTGTAGCAAGAAAAGCACGACTGCTCGTGTCACCCGGCCTAACACAAGGAGTCTGGGCCATTGGTACGGCCGGTGGGACCTCTCACCGGCACTCCCAGGTGTTCTGGTTTGGGTTGCAGTTATTTCTGTTATACTGGTTTAATACACAAACTGACCACGTCGAGCTCAGAGAGCTGGTCGCTCTGGGCCTGGTTTACCTGCCAATTTAAGCGCATGCTTAACACTAAGCAAGCACCCGAACAGCCTCACTGCACTCGAGAATGTCTCACAGGCTTAACACATGCAAGTGCTTTTCTGAGCTTAGGTCAGCACCTTGCAGAATCAAGTCCTTCACTAGGATAAGGCCAGCCAGCTGGGGCACACATGCTCCAGGATTCCTTTCCAGCTCTAGCAGGAAACTATGATGCCATGTTTTGGGTCAGTGGCCCAAAGCACCGTAGCAACATTATTGTAACAAGTTCCAGATTATTCCTTCAGGACGCCTTTCTTCTTCCCTAATTGCCATTTTGCTTTGCCAGTTTGAACAGAGAGGCCAAAGTTTTTTTACTACAGCGTTGTCAGTTCTGTTACTGTTCTATTATTTTTTTTTATTTGTCACTGTCTTCCCTGCACCTCTCCCCTCCTCTGTGCTCCCTCCCTACCTCCCCCGAGGCTGGGCTAGCATCGCCCTTCGGCAACCGCCGGCTGAGAAGCCTCTCACCCGTGAGCACCTACCGGCTGACGCTGCGCAGTGCCGACACCCCTGCCTCTGCTCAGGACTCCGTCTCACTCCTCTGGTCGCGGGAGCAAAGCGAAAGGACCGGCAGGAAGCCCGGGGCGTTGCTTTAGCATCCGGCCTCCTCCAGCGACACCGGCAGCGAGGCTGCTGCGCTCCCCGGGCGCTCAGCGCTGGCACTCGCTGCCTCCCAGCTCCGCTCCCCAGCCAAGACAAGGCAACGCCGTTCACCCGCCGCTGCCCCGGCCCTGGCAGTGCTGGGGGTACAGGCTGGTAAGCACCGACGGGCTGCTGGAGGGTGGAAGGTGCTACAAAGGAAAGTGAAAACCGGATGGTTTCTGGTGCCTCCTTCTGAAGGCACCGTGGCCCTGATGGGACACACTTCCCAGACGAGGTGGTGATTGCTGAGGAAACAGTGGGCCGTGTGTCACCAGCTTGCAGCTGCTCCAAGTACAAGTTGGTCTGTCGTTGAAGCCTTTCGTGGGCAGTAGGATCAGCTCACCCTGGCCACGAGTGCTGAGGTACGAGCCAGGAAGATGCTGCTTTGGGTTTGTTGTTAACGCCGGGGGTTCATGTTTTTAAATGCGTTCACGTGCACGTGCAACAGGAGTGCAGCACAGTGTTAAAAAGGGAAAACAAAGCTCTAGGCTCTTGCCTACACGGAGGTCGTGTTAGGAAAGGGCTCGGCTACAGCGCTGTTCGAGGAGCAACAAGCCCTTGTGTTCCCAGTGTGGATCCCACACCTGCCCTGGCAGCAGTAGCTCAGAGGTTCAGTCTGAAGGGGGAGGAAGCCAGCTGAGGAGCAGTGGTGACAGAAACCACAGGCTGCAGTAGGCTGGGGGGAGGAAAATGTGAGATTTTTGATGGGATTTTTCCATTTTCCAATTGAAATGAAAAGAGATGGAAGCAGCAGACTGGTGCTGCTGGTCTGCTGGCAGTGCTGGAGTCCCCAAGGACTGGGTGGTCTGTGGGCAACATTTCTACTGGGTCCCTCATGAGCACAAACCCCAGCAGTGCCCACAGCCACCAGTCTGGTAGCCTAAATAAAGCCCTGGGCACTGGCTGAGGCACAGAACAGCTGAGTCCGGGGTGACAGGCAGACATTCCCCAACTCCCCGCCTCATCCGGAGCGGCTCAAGGCGGGGCCCTGCTGACCGCTTCACCAGTTGCCATGCTCTGCCCGCCCCTGGGCTCGTGCTGTCCCCAGGGCAGTGACATGCAGCAAGGCCTTTTTATTTTTAAATGACATTAACTCCTGGCTGAGCAGAAACCAGGAAGAACTGCCATATTTCACCCAAATCGCAATTACAGCTTATTACTGAAAAGGGGAAGGGGGAGGAGAAAGAAGCCATACAAAGTGTTCGGCACTGCAGTAAGCATCACAGACCTGGCACTTCACCCGCTTTTCGCTTCAGTGGCTCTGGGTGTTTAGCAAAGTGACCCTTGGCAAGGTCTTCTTCAAGAACCCTTCAGTGCCTGAACGCTGCCATGCATCCTCAGTTTGCACACCCACCTCTGGCATCCATGGAAGTTGCAAGCAGACTGGGGAACAGCCAGTCCTGGTTTTTGCAACTGTTCTCTTGAGCACTTGTCTTCTCATCTGTGAAAGCCATCTCACAGCAAAGCAGCTGTGATTCTGGTGGGGATGGGGAAAAAGAAACCAACTAAACCAGTCCTGATTTCCACCCCCCTTCAACCTGGATCATGTGTAGGACATAAAAGATGATGGCATTCCTGCTAGGACTCTGTTAACATCGCACTTCAGACCATCCATCCTCACTCCTGTTAGGAGGAAATTAATAGTAGTAATAAGGAAATTACTTCAGGTTTAGAGAATGGAAAAATCAGCGCAGAACAATAATGGCTGTTCCAGTCATCCATCTCCAGGGCTGATGATGGAGATAGTGTGCTAGAGTCAAGGAAGAAAACCGTTTTGGTTACAATCTACTGAATCCTGACTGGGTTATTCATACTTAAAATGTGCAAGTATTGCGCTTACGGGAAGATAAAGTGGAAACTGGAGGGGGCTGGGGAAATGACAGGGATTGGAAAAGCAATTCCAAAACACCTATGGTTTTGATGGCTCAAATAAAATAGTGAGGAAACACAATGGTGGCATCTCCCACCCACACCCTGGCCAGCAACCAGCTGTAGGGACCTGGAGATGCACTGACGTCGGCGTCGTTGCCTTTTCCCACCCTGTGCCCTGCTGGTGAGCTCCTCGCAAGGTGAATAAGTTTCAGGCTGCGGGTTTGCTGGGACAGAGGGGTCTCAGGCTGGCTTTTGCTGCTGGACAGTTCCTAGTGCTCACCATAGACATTATCAAAAGAGAAGGAAGGGGAGGAAAAAAGAACATAACAGCCTTTTGATTCTGCTGTTAACTGAAACTGTTTAGTGAGCCCATTACACCAATATGTCCCAGCCCAATACTGACACGTAGCCACAGTGCTTTGCCATCACCACCAGTCGCCAAACTCTCCCTCCGGTGCTTCCCCGGTGCTGCCCGTGCCGTGGAAACGCCACAGCCCGCCAGCCGGGGAGCGCGGCCACACGCCCAGTGAAAGCTGGCACTCAGAGCGGGGGGCCAGCTGGAAACCCAGTTACACATCAGCGGGGCTCCCTAACGTGCCTGCAAACGAACCCACTTTGTACAAATAGCCATGGAGATGACTAGGCTAATGAAATATCCAAAATCAGGAAAGAAAAAGGGGGGCAAATGATTTTTCCCAGGTGTTCAGTCTGCTTGAGCTTGGAACAACTTCTGTAAACAGAGAGGAGGTGATGGGCACATTACCTGCGTTCCCATGTGTCCCAGTTACTCCTGCACCAGTTGCATTTTCCAGTTGATATCCAAGTGTATGTATATAGTTTGTCTTTGTATAGGAGTGAGTGTGGTGGCTGTCAATCATGTGCTCTTCCAGTATTGTAATTTAACAGATTATGGCTGTATGAAAATGATGTAAATAACTAGAAAACAAAATAATTAAACTGGATCTCTATGTCCTAGTTTTTGTACATACTGAAACTGCATGGTATTTAAATTATTGTTTGTCTCTGATGTATGCAGTTTCTTAAAAAAATTCATTTAAAAAAAAAAAGCAGCATTCCTGTGCCCGTGTGTTTTATCCCCGTGTCCAGTGCCTGGCAGCGCATCAGTGGGATGCAGCTGAGGACACCGGCCCTCCTGCTGCCAGCCAGGCTCAGGGCTGCAACCTGGCAGCGCAGCACAGTGCGTGCCCACAGTGTGCCCCCGACCTGGCAGCGGAGAGCAGAGCAGAAGTGCAAGCCTGCCCAGAGCAGATGGGTGGGTGGTTGTTTGGGCTGAGCCCCTGGTGCTGTCTCTCGGAGGCAGTTCAGCGAAGGTGCGTGGAGGAGGAGGACTGGTACCCCCACTGCTGAAGCTGTTAAACTTACTTCATGAGTGTCTTAAGTTTCACATACGTGGCTACGTTAACCCCGAGAGGTAAGAGAGACCTGTCCAGCAGCCAGTTTAGAATGTAACAGCTGGATCCATACACAGACCCACATGCACATGTGCCCAACAGCTCATCTTCAATCGGAAATGAAGAATCACAGAATCACATAATCATGGAATCATTTTGGTTGGTAGAGACCTTAAAGATCTGTCAAAGTCTGATAAATAGTCCCAAATAACCTTATCTCCATTTCATGGACTCATTTAGGTTAGAAAAGACCTTTCAGATCATCAAGTCCAACTGTTTCCCCAGCACTGCCAGGGAACCACTGCCCCCTGTCCCTCAGCACCACAGCTCCATGGCTTGGAAACCCCTCCAGGGATCACGGGGACTCCACCCCTGCCCTGGGCAGCCTGGGCCAGGCCTTGGCAACCCTTCTGGGGAAGAAATTTTTCCGGGTCCAACCTCCAAACCTCCCCTGGCACAACTTGAGGCTGTTGCCTCTTGTCCTGTTCCTTGGGAAGAGAGACCAATCCCACCTCACTCCAACCTGCTGTCAGGGAGTTGTTGAGAGTGAAAAGGTCTCCCCTGAGCCTCCTTTTTCTCCAGGCTGAACAACTCCAGGTCCCTCAGCCGCTCCTCACCAGGCTTGTTCTCTAGACCCTTCTCCAGCTCCGCTGCCATTCTCTGGACACGCTCCAGCCCCTCAATGTCCTTCTTATGTGAGAAGCCCAAAACTGAACACAGTATTCAAGATGTGGCCTCACCAGTGCTGTGTACAGAGGGATAATCACTGTCCTAGTCCATGCCAGTGCTGACACAAGTCAGAATGCTGTTGGCCTTACTGGCCAGCTGGGCACAAGCTGGCTCATCTCAAGCCAGGTGTCATCAACCAAACCCCCCAGGTCCTTTCCCACCGGGCAGTTTCCAGCCACTCCTCCTCAAGCCTGCAGCGTTGGGTGGGGTTGTTGTGACCCAAGTACAGGACTGGTCTTTCCATACTCTTAGGCCCCTTACTAGCCAAAATCACTCATCAGTTTTCAAGCACCAGCCTCTGACATCTGCCATTACTTTTCCTATCTGGAGTTTCCATCGCATTTGCACGTCAGCTGGAAAAGAACTGGTGCGTGCAACGTGGGAGCGCACAGACATGTGGCATTGCTCTAAACCTCTCTGGAGAGAAAGTACTGCTCAAGGGGAGAACTGGACCAAATTAAACTTGTTTTTCTTGTCTGCAAAGCCCACAAAGATATTTGGCAGGGGAAAGCTGGAGTGGGGAGCTTTCACTCTCCAAAGTGAATGTGTCACTGCTGTTTCTATTGTCTCCAAGGAGAAAAAAGAAGAAAAAACCCAGCAAAGACCACTCTAAGCAGCTAGTTTTCTGTGAACAAGCCATGCAGTGAGCAGTTACATACTCAGCCAGTCAAGGAGAAATAATGTAAATATAGACAAAATACCTCATTTTCAAGCTTCTCAGGAAAAATTGCTATCAGATGATTTGTCACCACACTCCTCAATGACACAGAAGTAACAGAAAACAAACAGCAAATGTAGCCCCTTCCCCACATTACTTAGCCAGGGATTTCAGTAAGATGCTCAGCTATGTGTAACTTCAAACCAATTTGTGGAAGAACCAATATTCCACAGCAGATAAATCATCAAACCTGGACTGTCCACTAGAAGCACTTGGCTGGACACTACAACTATCACCACGTTTCAGTTCAAGAGGCCAAAGCCCAACCATCAGCCACACGTGCCAAAGGCCAGGCTGATTGCAATCACAGGAGGCACAGATCAAGGCTTCCTAAAAGTCAGAGTCTGCTCCAGGATGGGACTTTAAAGGCATCTTGCCTCAGCCTCACCCTGATCATGACGTGCTGGGGCCACAGCTCACATTTAGCTGTTTTGCTCCCTTGGGAAGTAGGTCTCTGAGCTAAAGCCTTATGTTCAACTGAGCAGACATGGCCAAAAATTAACTGAGCGTCAGACAGATTCATACTTGAAGCCTTCTGGGAATGCAGTAAGTTTGCTGCATAAGCTGTGTCCCTCATAAATCCACAGTGAAAGCTTGGAAACGGATCCATGAAGATAAACACAAAAGTGTTTTAGCAGATTGGGAGAGGAAACACAGAGTTAAACCACTGTCTATTCTCCAGAGAACTCCCCTCCTTCAGCACAGCCCAGAAACACTCGTGCTCTTCCTTTGGACATGAAACTGAAAAAGCTACACATGAACTTCAGCTGACATCAAAGTGGAGCCGCGTTTGAAGATCCATCTGAAGTGATTGAAGTAAAATTGCTATTGCTCATGTGGAAACGAAGATTTTCACTGTGCGGGTGACCAAGCACAGGCTCAGGTTGCCAGGAGGCTGCTGTGGAATCTCCCTCCGTGCCAATATTCAGAAGCCATTTGGGGGAGGTTGGAGCAGAGGACCTCCAGAAGTCCCTGCCAACCTCAACCCTCTTGTGATTCTGTGAATGTCAATCTCCATCTCTCATCTGTGCAGCTCCAGGATCTGGCCACTGCTGGAAAAAGGCCTTTTTAAAATTAAAAACTAAACCAAAAAACCCATATTGTGAGTGTTCCATCAACTAAAGACTGAAGGAATGCTCTCTAGCAAGCCTGGAAGCAGTAACACCAACTGGCACTTCTAATCCTGATTCCATGCATGTCTCTTCACAGAATATGAGTTATTGATTCCCTTTCAGGACTGAAACCACTAAACACCTTCAGTCTCATCAGCACTCATTTTTTAACAACTAAGCAGTCTGCCCTGTACAGGTCCATGTAACCTTGGGGGGTAAGATGTCCCAGTGGGCCATCTCTGCCTGCCCCCACAGCTGGCATCGGAAGCAGTTGTCACCTGCATGTCCCTGAACGCAGTGCTCTTTGCTACCCACCCAGCTCTGGCTCCTGCACCAGGGAAACAGGCTCCTACCTGAAGTGAACCAAATGGGTTACACTGCAAGGCAGACAGAGCAATGGCTTTCAGAGCAGAGGCAAACCTGCTTTCTCTGTATTAAATTTACCAAACTTAAACCAAACAAGAATACAACGACTTTGAGCTGAGGCATTGTTTATTACTGGCCTGTGATTCTGAATAATATTGACTCGTCCCACTGCTTTTCTTCACACCTGCCCAGAGGTACAATTTAGGACAGGACAGATGGACCTCTCTAGAGCGCCTTCCATGAGGAACAAAGAAGGGGGCACAGCCACAGACAGCTGGCTGACAGACAAAAAGAAATTATTTTAAGACACTTCAGAAAAGCAAGTCAACCCCAGGCACTGTGATGTCCTCTACCTCAAACCTGTGATGCCTCTTCCTGAACATTCACCTGAAAATTTACAGTGTTAGCAGAATACATTTGAGTTTCTAGCAAAGGCGTGTTTGTTCACAGAGCTCCAGCAGACTAACAGTTAATAAATTCACTTGAAAAACACCTCCGAGTAGTAACTGGTTATAGCAAGCATCACCTGCCATACAAGAACATTTTTAAATGACAAAGAAGTCTGTTTACCTTGCTTCAAGAGTTAGATTCACTTCCTCAAAAGCCAGGGAGCACACTGTGCCATCAAAACACTGCAGCTGGCTGGCCGAGAAACACTCCAGACACGATCACAGCGCCACTGGGATCTTCATTCCATCTGCATTTATTGAAAAATATTTACATATTGATCATACACATCATCACACTAGGATGTGGAAGAGCAGTAAAATGTCTTTTCAAATGTCTTTTTTTTAACCCCTCAAGCTGTGATAAGGAAAGGAAGTTTTCAGACTGAGTGTGCTGGAGTCCCACAGTGTGTGCGCCACAGATCAACGGCTTTGCTGACGATAGCATCCGTGTTCTCTTGAGGAATCTACAAAACATCAGGGCAAGATGCCTTGTCAGAATACTTTATTTGGACTGGTTTGTTTCAAATAAAGATGTTCAATTTCCAGTTCAAGTTTTATCTCTTGATAAAAAAGAAACCCAACCTAGAATCCCCCCTCCCTGCCCTACCATCCCACCATCCCTCAGTGCTACAGGTGTCAGATGAAAAGGTTTTATTTTCAAACCAGGACCATGACCACTCAGGCATCTCACACTTCACACATCCCTACCCCAGCCTCAGGCAAAACTCATACTGGCCAACCACGACCACTAACTAAGCTAGGTTAGAGTGGGATACTCCAGCCTTCCTGTGATGCTTGTTAATGCTCACAGGAGACAGGGTCAGGTTCATGGCCCCACCCTTACATGAACAGAAAATATACCTTGAGTCTATAGATTCACACTCAGGAGCAAAAACAGGTGACAGAAACCAACCCTCTAAGGAGCTTCCAGAAAAATTAACCTCATCTGCACTTACTTTCATAGAAAAACCCTTGAGTATCACAAGGAATATTGTTGTTATCTGTACAAACAAAGCTAGCACAGTCCCCAAAGCCCAAAAATCACTTCTTTCTATGAAAGCCTCACTTCCTGATAGAAAAAACCCAACAGTTATTCTCATCTCTGCACATTCTCTCTTCACCTTGGTACTGCTATGCTATTCTCAGTAAGTAATCTAATAGTATCTTATATTTGCAAAAGGCAAATGACTAAGGCTGAAACATCATTTATAAACCATAACACAGAATACTTACATTTTCCAAAAACTGTGTGATCTTCTCTGCAGTATTCAGTGCTATTATCTTCATTTTAAAGGTTAATAATATCTCCAGAGCAACAAAAACAAGAATCTTGCAGGACCCACTAATAACTTTGTCCCAAACTCTACAAAATAAATAAATAACAAGGAATCACTATACATTATTGTAGTGCTTATCTGCCCACTAGAACAGTCTTTGTACAATCACCTTTTTCCAGATTATTTTTCAGAAGAACAGCCAAGTATTGAATCTTTTGGGTCAGGGTAAGTAAAAGCCATTTGACAACCCCTAAATCTGTCCAGAGCAGAGCGATGGCCTGCAGTAATGCACTGACAGGGCGTGTTCTTGCTTAGAAATGGAACTGGTTACAAGCTCAAATAGAAAAAGCAGATCTTGTTTTAAAGGCCTGAACTGTGACAGATATTCTACAGTGTATGGTAAAGTGCAAAAAAGGAAATAAACTTTATTAGCATGCCTAATGAAGACTTTCTTCAAACGGTTCAGTGCTACATCCTTTGGAATTTTCAGCTAATTACTACACCTCAAGAAGCTAAATACTCCAGGTCATTGCTGCACGAGATACAAAGGTGATTATCGGCACGATATAAATCAGGATGTTTAAATGAGACACAAGGAACAGCTATTAAGTCTTTCAGTCCACTCCACTGTGCACAGACCCTCTCAGAATGACCTAAGCACTCCTACCTCCTGTATGGAACTGTACCCGGACCACACAGTTTTAACAGAACCTGAAGGGCAGGCCTCCAAAGCCTGCAACTACTTCGATGCATATTAAAAGGGATTCACACTACCAAAACAGGCTGCACCGCTTTGACATCATCCTTCATCCAGCAGCTCTATCTCAGGCCCTACTCAACAGTCTCGGGATGAAAAATTATCCAAAACCAGTGGGACACCATCTGTCAGATGGCAGCTTTTGTGGGCTTGCATTATTTTTAGTTCTTGAATTTTAAGAGCTGTGTCAGAAAGACTTTCTGAGGATTGCTGTTCTTGCTCCTTCTGGGCACTTGTTAGAAGTGTTTCTCTTTCCAAATAAAAAGATGGGGGACAAAGATCACATACTACCCTCCACAATCTCTGAACACAGTAACACTGACTGGAAAACATCTTCTGCAGCCCATCTATAAACATGGACCTACGGGTGTGCTTCTTCCAAAGACAATTTTTGTACGACCTTCCCTCTCAGAAGAATTTGCCCTTCAGCCTGGAGTGCCAGGAGAACACAGCACAAGCACAACAGGAACTCTGGGAGCTGAATCGAAGAGTAGGTACTACACCTTCAAACAAGGAGTTAAGAAGTGAGAGCCCAGTAAGAGCCACAAAGATGACAAAGGGACTGGAGCATGTCTCCTACAAGGAAAGGCTGAGACAGCTGGGACTGTTCAGCCTGGAGAAGAGGAGGCTGAGGGAGGATCACATCAGTTTGTATAAATACCTGAAGGGATTGTGCAGAAGGACAGAGGCAGGCTCTTTTCAGTGCTGTCCAGGGACAGGACCAGGGGCAACAGGCACACACTGGAATGCAAGAAGTTCCCTCTAAACATCAGGAAATACTTTTCCATGGTGAGGGTGACTGAGCACTGGCAGAGGTTGCCCAGAGAGGCAGATGAGCCTCCTTCCTTGAAGACATTCAACAGCCATCTGGTTTTGGATAATCTTTCATCCCAAGTCTGCTGAGTTGGGCCTGAGATAGAGCTGGTGTTATCTGAGATAACATCTGGTGGTCCTGTTTGAGCAGAGGGATTGGTTGGACCAGGTGACCTCCAGAGGTCCCTGACAACCTGAACCCTGCTGTGCTTTATTTGTGAAGAGCTTTTACAGTTCCTAGTGTGCAATGCTCACTGCTCTTACCCAGCGCTTGTTTTTCACACTGTGACTCAAGTCAGTTCTTTGTCAGTTTCTTAACCTTTTAGTCACATAACTCTTTTGATACTATTTTCACAACCTCTCCATTCATCAAAAAATTAGACTAGAAATTAACTTAGACTGAAGAAATGAGGAAAAGAACATGTACTATTCTTAAAAAAAGAAGGAAACAAACAAAAAGACCACAAGGACAGACTGGGGAAAAGCCACTGTCAATCTCTTTCCCCTTTGCAATTTAGTTTTAACTCCCTGTCTTGCTATGATTAAAAAATGAGTACAATTCCCATATGCAGAGGAACAATAAATAATCCAAGATTAAAACCTTACAGAATCATAGAATCATTTTAAGATCATCAAATCCAAATGTTTAAAAAATAAAATAAAATCTTACTGCTTCCTTTGTGTTTCAAGCATCTTAAGACAAGTGATGATTGTGAATATTACACTGCTCTTGAAATCAGGTCTAGAAGCTTTGAGCAAGGCTATGATAAAACTGAGATCACATTCCCATTCCACACTGTACACGTCATCCCTGTGTCCCTCTCATGCATTTTCCTTCCCAAATGTATCTGTTTAGAACCCAAGAACAGCCCCCCACGTCGCATGGGCAGCAGAACAGTCATTATGAATGCCTATACAGAGAGTAGCAGCCCTCAAAAAGGATTTGTAAAGTTCCTATTAAAGCTCACATTAATTCAAACCTGAACACATTAATCCCAATATAAAATACCCAGCCTTCCTTCGTTATTTTGCTTTCAAGCCTCCTGACTTCAGTCTCCATAATTACATTACAGCAGGTTACACTTCATGCTCAGAAAAGAATCTAATGTTTTCCTGCATTATTTAGTCTGATTCCAGAACCAATGTTTCAACAATGGCAAAACAGATGCAGTGTCTCAATCACGGCTGTCTAACAGACTTTGGACGAGGGTGGAGAGCAAAGTGGATGAGATGTCAGCACTAACCAGCTGTGTCTGCCACGGTATTTTTCCCCCTTCACATTTCCAGCTATTGTTGCTCTCAGTGCAGCTCCAGCAGTGGCAGTGACAGGGGACAACTGGGTGACACAGCAACAAACAGAACAGCAGCCAGCACCTCGGCTCTCCCAGTCGGGCCAGGAATAGCAATGTAAAACGTGTCAGAAAAGTGTTTACTTTCAACAGAGAAAAACCCCAGCAGTTTCAAGGAAACCTGTCTTTTGATGACTCCATTCTAATACAGCAGCCTTTAGACATTGTGTCTCTATTGATGATAACCTAAGTATTCCACTTTCACTTTTTAAGATCCAAGAATACTGTCAGAGACTGCAATTTTTTACCTGTTTCTTGATACTCCTAGATGTGGGAAAATTTTAACAGCGATGTAATGCAACCGTGTCTACAGCCCCACTCAAGAACACTAAGGAAGAAAGGATACACTAAATTCATTATGGTTTTTGTGACTATCACACTCTGTGAAATCTAATAGTATTCAATTAACCACGGGAGCACTCTCTTGGTTCTTCCTGAGTGGTGAAACAGCAGTAACAACAACAAGGGAAAAGAAAAAGAAACAGGAAGCTATGAAGGTAAAAATCATGCTAAGGATTATTCAAATTAATCCATTTACTTTTCACTGAGCTTTTTCTGTAGACAAGATACAACTTGCTGTGTGTGTGCACCCATGTGAAGGCCTGGCACTCGCACAGCAGTTTCAGAGGTTCCTCAACCACTACAGTGCAGCAGTGTACAAAAAGCACTGCTGCTGTCTCTTTTTTCTGCAATACTATCACTAATCTCACAGCTTTTCTCCCTAAGCTGCAGGTAAATACACTCAACCCTATTCCCTGGTCCTCCAGTTATCCAGGTATTTAAAGAGAATCAGTACTCGCTCCTCTGCCTGCACTTCTGGGTGTCCTTCCAATGGAAACTGGGCATGGTGAGGCTCACACAGATCTCATCCTGATCTCATGTCATGACCTTGTGCCCAACTGTCTCCAGAGCTGGGAAGCAGCTCAATTACTTAGACAAAGGCAAACCAACTTCACTTTCTGTACAGAAGGAGCCCACATGCACATTCTTAAGCCCATAGTAAATTTAAGGCATATTTTCATATTTCTGTTTTTCTACTAATATTATTTACAACAAGATGTAATTTATGCAGGACATGGAGATGACAGCTATAAAACTACAGAAGTCATATATTTATCAATGAGGTGGTGTCAGTTTGAAAGGCAGTAATAAGACTTCAGGAGAACTACCAAATACTTTGCCTCAAACAAGTTACCCAAGGCTAATAACCCAACACCACCCCATGAGCTACTGCTGTCCTGCTAATGCACTGCATCTTCAGTGCAGAACCCAAACAGTGATAGTCAGGGGCATGATAACATGATTGGCAACATTGGGCCATAAAAAAATGCCTGGCTTGTTCACAATTACATCTGCAAATCTGCACTTCTGTTGTGGCTGGATCATCCGGGGTGACAGTGCTGGAATAAACTGGCATTCCGAGAGTCATTTTGCCTCAGAGCTGAAGCCACACGTGGGACACCAAGCTTTAAGAGCAGCCACACAGCCCCCACACAACCCACACATGCCCTCCATGCACGAGGCTTCCTGAACAGATGGCCGGTGTGCTGTTGCAGAAAGCATGGAATCACTTTTGGTTGAAAAAGACCTAAGATCATCGACTCAAACAATTAATCCAGCACTGCCAAGTACACCACTAAACCATGTCCCTCTAAACCTTTTAAACCCCTTCAGGAATGGGAACTCCACCACTGCCCTGGGCAGCCTGAGACAGGGTTTGATAACCCTTTTGGTGAAGGCGTTTTTTCTCACATTCAACCTAAACCTCCCCTGGCAAACAAGGCACAGTGAGTATAAAAACAAAGGTGTGACCCAGTTCTCCCACTGGGACCAGAAAGCCTTTCTGTCCTCCCTGAGCCTGTTCTACAGACTGGTTCATGTTCCAGGAAGCACCCCATCTATATTCCAGGTGGGACACAGAGCCCTGGGAATACAGAGCCTTCAAAATGGCCAGTCTGCTCCGCTCTTTTACCAAGGTGGAGCCTTTAAGAATTGGTTAAGAAGCTTGTCACATAGTATGTCAAGTCTATTAGCAAGCAAAGACACTGCAGACGCTCAAAGGAAAAGGTTCTGGATCAAACCTGTCTATCTGCATTTTCCAAGCCCACTTAAACTGATGCATAAATTTTACCTACAGTATAACCAGGAGAACTGTGCTATCAAACAGTATTTATACTGAATGGCAATGCCTGTCAGGAATGAAGCTGGTATTATGCACCTTCATCTCACCACTGCTGGATAAATTTTCTGCACAGCTTATACAATCTTGTACACCTTAGAGAAAGAAAAATTCAAGAATCAAGAAATTTACGTTAAGCTGCTTGGCAGAGGAGAGTACAGTTTCTAGAAACCAAGCAACCTCTCTGAGAAATACAGTGCTAAATCATAAGTGAAATTAAATCATAAAAGACTGAGCTCAGATCATCTCTCACTTGACAAAAATTAAGTAAAACTCACAGGAGAATTGGAGACCTGTTTTCAATTCTCAGCAGTTTCAACACTGCCATTTGGATACATTTCAGATAAGCATTTGGGCTTCTATATTCTAATCCAAACTGAATCTCCAAGCATTAATTAAGTTCATCTGTCACATGCTACTCATGAAGTATATTATTTCCTTAGCAAATGAGGCTATTATGATTACAACTGAATAATTCAGAAACCTAAATTGGCAAGAGAAAGTGTACTTTTATCATGTTCCCACAAGAACTGTTGGGAAAGGAGATTGCTGTGCCATCAGAATTACCAACACTGAAATTTGGACTCACCACAGAGTGATACAGAGAGCCAGTAATTTAGCCTTTTCCATGGGAAAAAAAAAAGTATTTAAAAAATTTCAGGGCATCAAAATATTCCATTTCAGTAAGGTAAAACAGTATGAGAATGCTAAACAGTACACTAATTAGACAAAATATTTTATGTAAATGAATTAATTCAAACCAGAAGTTTTAAACTAAAGATTCTGACTAAAGATCTGACTAAAGATGAAATATGAAATAAAAATTATTCATCTATATTTTTTCTTTTACACTATCAAGATGACAAAGCTCCATAAAATGGTAAATTTTCAACAGAAATTTAAAAAAAACCCTCTCAATCTTCCAGTAACAAAACTGCCCTGATGCAAAATCCTCTTTCAGCTCTAGTTCTCAGCCGTAGGTAGTAAAATTACAACACAAGCTCTCAATAAAAGTATCTCCTAGAAGACATGCAAACAGGTTCCTAACACAGCAGTTTTTAAAGGCTCTCTCATATCACAGAAGCCTACAGAAAAGAAACCAAAACACCTGAAGAGACTGGCAAGTCCTAACCACTTCTTCTGACAGTAGTTTAAGACACCAAGTTTCATGCAGAGAGAGCACAATGAAACAAGGTCAATCATTATGTGCTGAACACAACCTCCAAATACAAACGTGAAACAGAGATGCAGGAAAACCTCATCTGTTCAATTGCTTTTAAGGATGTAACAAACATTTTATACATGCTTATGTCATTTCTGTAGCCATAAAGGAGTAAAATCACCGTACCACGCACAACCACTAAACAGAGATGACTATTTTGGAGCCTTATAGGTGCTTGATGAGAAGAACTTGCCATGTAACAACTACTGTGCTGCCCACAGAGTAACACCTAAAGGTCTACTACCAAACACTTCAGTTTTGGTTCAAAAAATGTTGTCCTCTCAGACATATTCCTTGCCAACAGTAAAATGTACAGAACCTCAAAGACCATGGTACGACAAGGCTAGAGAGCATGGTTTTTCATCTTCTAGCTTGTTTCCTAAAACCTCCTTATTTTCATCAGGGCAAATATAAATATAAAACAGCTGTTTCCCACTTTCCTTCATGAAACGTGATTCACAATAGCAATAAATGTGATTGCAAGATTACATTCACTATTCAAATTACCACCGTGAAGTGTTTTCTACGGAGCATTTTACGAAGCTCTCCGTTTCCACACTAGGTTCCTATACTAGCCACTGAAGGTGCTGGAGTAAAACTTCCCTTCTCAAAGTTTTCAGGCAGCTGAAAATGAAACCATTGTTTTCTTTGTGGCATCTCCTGCTCGGCTATTAGCAACTCTTGTTAATGCAGAAAGGATATGCTTCTCTACATCTAGCTTGAATTTTCTGCTTTCCAAGAGTTCTTAGGCAGAACCAGAAAAATCATAAAGCTTCATTTCAAAAGCCCTTCACTGAAGTGCCATGCAAAAGAATTCTCCCCTTTTAAAAGCAGGACAACCTATTTCTAACTGTAAAATCCTGATAGAATGCACTATTTCACTAACTTTGTAATACTTGACCTGCCCTAGTATGTTTTAAAATAAACATTCTGTCATGGTTTAACCCCAGACAGAAACTGAGCACTACACAATTGCTCATTCATTTCCCCCCACCCAGTGGGATGGAGGAAAAATTTGAAGGGTAAAAATGAGAAACAAACTTGTGGGTTGAGATACCAGCAGTGCAATAATTAAAAAGAAATAATAATGTGTTCTTTTTAAAAATTTAGGAAAAGAGGAAAAAAAAAGTAACAGAAGAAACTAAAAGCCAAGAAAGACAAGTGATGCACATAAAAACACTTGCTCAGCACCAACCAACGGATGCCCTGTGAGTCCATGAGCAGTGGCCTCCCTGCCAACCTCCACCCCAGCTTTGCGTGCCAAGCACAACGTTACGTGGTCTGGGACATCCCTTTGGTCAGCTGGGGTCAGCTGTCCAGGCTGTGTCCCCCCAGCCTGCTCACTGCTGGGTGGTGGGAGCAGAAAAGGCCTTGGCTGTGTGAGCTCTGCTCAGCAATGGCTAAAACAACCCTGTGTTATCAACAGTTTCCAGCCCTGATCCAAAACACAGCCCCATACCAGATACTGGGAAGAAAATTGACTTTACTCCACCCAAAACAAGTATACATTCCCAATTTTTTTTTCCATCTTATTTATCTAATAATTTGCAGTACTATAATCACTCCCTAAGCAAGGATTTTGATTAAAAAGCCTGGAAAAGAACAACCATTCAGCTATCTATCACCAGAGGGGTTTTGGAGTTTTAAATCCTAGGAGGCATTAAGTGTCTATCCGAATCAGCTGCTATATTCAACTCCTTTCTTTTTGAATTTCAAGGCAAGAAATGATCACACGGACATTATCTTGCATAAGTAACAAGTGGAATCAAATGAAATTTTATCATTTCCAAGTCATAAACTTAACTGTATAACCTTTATAGATAAATAAAGCTCTTTGCCTGCTAGTGAAGACAAAAAGCCAAAATTACAAAGGAATTAGAAAGAAAAAAAGGAGAACTTGCCTCTGTAAACTAGACTCAGGTAAACAGCCAGCAAAACACTTCTTAAACCAAAGCTCGTAGGGTAGCTTGCTCATTGCAGCACATGCTTTCAGGTGCATCAGGAGTCTGTTGTCTTCAATGTTCAAATACTGCTCCAGAATTTTTGGCTGAGAAAGGAATTCAGAAATTTGAGGTGACTCATATCAAAGTACCCTCCATAGTTAATGTACACAGTAAGACAAGAAAGGTCTTAAAATTCAATCAGCGAAAAATGTGTTAAAATAATGAACTTGCATTAACTAAAACCATGTTCCCGAGTTCAAGTGCTGCTGATTTTTGCAACTAGCTAATTAATTACTTAAATAAACAACCAACCTCAGGTTTCTTAAACTGGTGACCACTACAACTTCCAAAATACGCCACATTCCCTAGTCCAAGAAGCTGTTTGAGAGTTTAAACCAATGCAGAGATTAAACGTGAGCTAATTACTGCTGCCTTCAGAAGTACAATTGAGTTTTACTCACCTCAAACCCACAGAAACATCTACACACAGTGCAGCAAAACCCACAAACATCAACTATAAGAGAAAATCCCTGTGCAGCAAGTTAAGAGCTGGACACTGATTTCTTGTTTAAAAATCCAGAGTATTTAGAAGCAGGAACATGTGGATGATTGTCCACCTAAAAATGTGGGTAATTCTCAATTGTTTAATTTTTAATGTAACGTGATAAATTTTCATAAATTCAGGAGTACCTTTACGCTTTTTGCCCTAATTAGGTAAGCAACTAATTACTTCAGCTGTCAAAGGGAGAAAATGCTTCTTTTGTCTGTATTCTAACCTCCAAAGTATTGGTACAATGTTCATATGAAACAAAAAACTTAGTAGGGAAATACCTGGCACTCTCTGTGCAGTGAGAGCACATACTTTTAACTTACACTGTCCTTGGAAAGGAGTAACAGAAATCAGTGCCGTTGAATGTACCACCTCCAGCAACAGGAGGAAGGCTTAAAAAGTATTTAATAGTTCCAAAACAGTAACAAAGGAATGCATCATTTTCTACACAAATTTTCATTCAGTGATTGCTAGTGCACAGGTACTGATACAAAAATTGAATTACAATCAAGTTTTAATTTCATAAACCAGTGAGATAGACATTAAAAAATTAATATTCTATGAGAGCATTTAAATGATCAATGCCAAAAGAAATCTAGTCCACTTTTTATTATAACTTAATTTACAACATATTGTTTGTCTGAAGAGGTAGTACCCTGCTTTATCTATAAAGCAAATTAACTGTGCTTTGTCTATCATCCAAAGAGCAGCATATGGATGCCAGAGGTGAAGCCTTAAAAGCACCACATAAATAAAAATGTTCTTAACCTTGTGACATTTTTAGTGGTTTAAAATAAAACTCTTAAGTGACCAGTTTGTGAGAAATATAATTCACCTAGATACAACATAAGCTTAACGTAATCAAAACAGAAAGTGAGATGTAATTGAAAACTACCATGTAGACAAAGTGAGCTGCAGGACAGAAGATAAAAAAGCATTCCTCCCATTTTCTCAGAGAGTTTGTGGAACAGAATCCAGCAGTGTCACCTCCACTTGTCTCCATATATGAATGCTCTCCATGACTGGCTCTCCTCACAAACAAACAAACAGTGTTTACTCCTTACCAACTGTTGCAATGAATCTTTGTGCTTGCTGTTCAGCTGGTTCACAAAGCAGCTGACAAGCCAGTAACATTCGATAGGATCCTCTACCATTTCCTCCATTGCTTTAGCAATAGCAAGAAACACTTCATCTTCAGGTTCCTGGAAAACAAAGCCAAAAAAGTGAACCACACAGGAGAAGTGAACTATCTGACTTCAATTATTCTTATATTTCTTTTCCTTGCTATTTGGGAAAACAAACTGGAATCAGCACACACAAAGAGCTGTTCTGACATTCAAAACAAAACATCAGCCAGCAGCTGCATTACGGTGACAGCTACCTATTAAAGCAGAACAAGTAAGGCTTGTCTTGCTTTGCTACTCAAACAGCTTGGAACAGCTCTGATTCAAAGTTCTCAAATGTTCTCAAAGGATACAATATTACATCCTAACAAGGTAGGGATAATCCTACTTCTATGGCACACATTTTTATACTGCATAGCAGCAGAATTTTCCATCCTATTCCTTGCTAAGGGCCATGCAGGCCCTTCAAACACCTTTGTCATGGATGTTATAGTCACTGACAAAAAACCCCAATCCAGTCATGAGCTGCATGCCTATATTTAACACACAGAAAATCATTTAGTTGGAGATAAACATCCTCCTCAAGACAAATAAGTATCTTATATCCCCACAATACATGACCAGAAGCACGTGATGGGCATGCCACCATCTTTTCTCCTGAGGATATACTTTCCTAATAGAAGCATCCTCATGCCTAGCCCACAGCTAATGGTATGACCACACACAGGGCAGATGGAGATGAACTAACTCTAAACCAACCAGACCTCTTGCCAAAGGCTAACCTGAAAAAACACACCTCAACTGGGAAGATACACATAGAAAGGCTCTATATTTGCCCTGCTTCTGACAGTCTTCCTTACACAGGCAGTACTGACTCATCTTTATTCCAGGACGTTTAAGAAACTATGAGCTCCAATAAGATTGTCATCTTCATTTCAGAGTTATAAAGAAACTGAAGTGTAGTGGAGTACTAACGGCTTGAAGCCTAGCAGGCAAAATACACAAAAGAGATTTTATGGCACAAAATCTTACATAAGTACACAGGGGAAGAAAAAGAGAAAAGCACTTAAACTAAAATCCCATATACTAATATTTCTCTGGTTTCCATTCACTTTGTCTATCTTCCTGCATTTGCAGAGCTACTTGCAGTTCAGTTTCTTACAGTGTGAAGTTTATAAATAAAATGCTGTCTTTAAAAGATTGTTAAAATGACAACTGACCAGTGGAAAAGCCAAGTTTCGAGGCAATTTTCCTGATTCCAGCTGATGTATGCGGAGGAAAACATCTCCCTGTGGGGTAGAATCATTAATGAAACGAATTACACGAAGAGCGTGGTGTATATCCCAGTACTGCTCCTTCCGGTACTTCATCACCAAAGCATGAGATTCATGGTGAGGAGGAATAATTCCTTAAAAGAGAGAAAGAAAACGAAATATAAGCAACCATAAAGAGAAAAACCAGAGCACTCAAATGACCTTTCCAAGAGATCTGCCTAAATTAAGTTTCTGCTAGCACTCCAGCCTAAAGAAACATAGGACCAGGCACCCCAGTTTGTTTATAAACTTGGTCACATAATACATGGAGAAAATTCTACAAGATTGGAAGTCAGTGGGCCAACAAAGCATGAAAAATAATTTAATTGGATTGTTCTCCCTTAAAAAGAAAAAAACAAACCAAAAACCTATTTGAGAGGCAGAGAAAATTAAACTGGTTATGATCTCCAAAAGAGATGCTCAACATTTTCCTCAGTCCTGCCCCTCACTCAAGAGCCAACTTTGCCATGTATTGACGTTCACACAAAACTGTCACAGGCTTCAACAGGAATAAGATCTTGCATACACCAAAGCAGAAAAGTGCCACTTCTGTATCACTAGTTGAGCAGAGTATTTCCCTTTGTAGAAACCCATGAGAACAGAGTATTCTTCAAAAACCAGTTCCGAAACAGGCTACCTGCTGCTTTTATCTCTCATTTAAACAAAAAAAAAAATTGCTGCCAAGAGTTAAACCACAAAAAGGCTGAGTTTTAATAACAAGTATATCAGATAAAAAAAAATATCTTTTATTTTTCAACTGCAAACCTGTCTGCATTTCAAAAATTGGGACAGAGCAGGACATTTTTCATCTTATGCTAAAACAGAGTCAACGTCACAACTGTCTACGTACATACTGCTGGCTACTTTCCTCAAATACAGAAGACTACCTTAGACAGAAAAGAAGCTCCAACATCACAGGGATGCCTAGCAACCATCATGAGTCACACCTCAACAAGAAGTTCGCAGAGACATCCCTGACATATCGAGCAATCTGAGGCAGCATCGAGCCTTCACACCTGTCTGAGGTAATTTTGCTGACAGTATAGAGCCCCTTCTGTTTAACTATTAACATTACTTAGAGGAAATGTACCACCTCCCACCAGAAATGGACAAGGCTGCTGTTCAGATCAGATATTTTGCATTCCCTTTCTAAACACCAGCTTTTCTAATGAGCATTAATACTGAGATGCAGCATGAGAAAAGTCCTTGCACCTCTCTTCACCCAAGGAATATACAAAATGACACCATGCACACTTGAAATAGATCACTCTGGGTTTAAAACACAAAATCCTTTTAAAAAAATCACTGTAATTTTCCATACAGTTAATCCTGAAGGCGATTTGTGTTATCATAAAATTCACAAATCATCCTATCTAAACCAAAGACAGACCACTGGCTCTGCAGCAAGCTACGAGTTTGCCAAGGGACTGTATTTTGCTACTATAATTTTGGCTAAAGGACCTGAGGTACCTGTCCAAATCACCTACACTGTATTTCCTACTACTAGTATTTTAATTCCTAAAATCAGTAGTTTAACAGCAGAGGCTTTTATCAAGTTGGATTGCTCTGTTAGTTCAATGATCAATGCCAAGAACTTCAAATTTTCTAATGAGATCTTGCACCTTCTGCATGCTGTTCATTTACTACCTCTCCCAAAAAAAAGGCTTCCTAACTTCTTCAATGGGAAATACAATCAAAAGTCAGAAGCAAAACCCAAAGAAACCAAGAAATACTGTATCAGTCGGCAGGGTAGCACAGAATAATCTGTGTCATTAACTCTCTGAAGGGGGGGGAACCAAAACCCACACACAAAGAAAATACATCTTCTTATCATACTCATACTACAGAGGATCACAGATGTTATACTTCATACCTAAAAGCACTTTCCACACCAGTATACGGTACATGGATGGGAGAGGAAACCTTTGACTAAATGTGCAAAGCTTCTCAATATCTACAGAGAAATAAAGTGGGGAAAAAAAAAAAAAGTAAGTAAATTTAGGTAGATCAAAGACTCAAACATACTTAAGCTTGACAAATCCTTAGAGCAAAATTCCCACTTCAATCATTTATTATCAACAAATGCTGTCAGCAATTCCATTGAGAAGCGCAACTATTTTGAAAAATATATATGTTTGCTTGATTTACAATAAGACTACCCTAGGTTTCTCCAGGAAGAAACAATTTTTATAGACATTCTGTAAAATATCCTGCCATGTCAAAACAATTAAGGGCTTTCTTAAAAAGACAGCATTTATCTTCCTGTTCTGTTAAGAGATGTGGTACTCCTCAGAGAACAGCAGCAGTAAGAAAATCTTCATTGTTTTGAGGTTAGATGGAATTAACAGCATGAGACAATATATATTCAGATTAAAACTGCTTTCATTAAAAAACACATTTTTTAAAGTGTAGATACAGAAAGATTTTCTTCTCTTTTGGAGAAAAGGAAACAAGCAAGCAGACAGATCTTTCACCATTTTAAAAATAAGATTTTCTGGTCTTTGAAACTCAAAGGCCTGCTAATAAGAACCGAGAGATTAGAGGTAAAAGATGCAAAACTTGAGTACTAAGCACAGCAGCTACACATTTTCCATTACTCATTCCCCAAACTCCCAAAGTAACAGAGGGAACAGTGAAATCAACTTGCCCAAGCGGTCATCTTTTAACAGAATTTCCAGTGACTTCTTTTCTTCAACTCCACGAAACCCCACTTTTTCATAATACACCGAGCGAAAGTTTCTCTGCGAGTCGTCAGCCATGACTGATTCCTTTTGGAGAAACAATTCCCTTCAAGAATAAGAATACAATCCAATTGTTAAGGTCAAGGACTTCTGCACACTGATTAAAGCTGACTGCCTATAGCAATCAATAATCCCTACAGAACATAAAAGCCTTCCAAGATACTTTCATCATATGCTAACATAAACAATGATAAAAATAACTGAATCTAAACAAGGTCTAAAGATATCCAATTTCCAAACGAAATGCTGGGATTTTATTTATATGTATATATTCCTATAGTAAATTTATACTGCTTTTCAAGCTTTAAAACAGAAATATGATGGTAGGACACTTAAGTCTTTTATGTCATAACACGTAGTTCAAAACCAGTATAAAAAATGCAGTTAACAGTCTGACAAAACACTGTCTACACAAACCCTAAGCAAGTAGAACTGTTACCCAGGTAAATAAAATCATTAGGTTTTGTACTCACCAGACAAGGTAAGCAGAAGCAAGGACAAGCCAATGTTGGCTTCAGTAGCAGAGGGATGACAGGAAAAAAATAAAGCTAGGTACGTGGGTTTGTTCTCTAGTTGCAGATTTGAATTAAACGTTCACATTGTCATCAGGTGGTGCAACAGCCACAGTCCTGAGCTTCTCATTCCAGTAAAAAGAAGTAAATGTCTCATGCCTATACTGGAAACAATGGTAAACTGCAGTGAGTACTCTGTGTTTTTTAACAGAAGTAACAGACATTTCAATGCAGTTCAACCTTCTAAGTACCAATTCTCTGTGCTCTGCAGGCTTGCAAGCATGAGAAAATTCTGGGTTTAACTCAAAGAACTAAACACAACCTTCTGTGCTTACTGAGAGCAGCAAAATTTGAAGAAAAATAATTTGAGTGAGGAACGATCGGTGAATGATGGGCTGAAAAGCTTTTCTAGTTACCTTTTTCTTTCTTCTGAACCAAAATACACATGAGGAGCAAAGCATCTGCAGATATATAAACAAAGGCCACGCTTTTGCAAAGAATGCACATATTTACATTTGGATATCCACTAGGCCTATCTGCATTTCAGAGTCAGTCCATTTTTAGAGCATTGTAGGATCAGAGACAAGACCAGACAGAAAAATATAAACCAGCAAAGGACTGAATTCATGTTTCCTGAGATAGGACAAGTACTACCTCAAAAGCAGAGAAAAAGTATTTATATTACTTGCAAGAAGTTCCAGTTGTGCACTACCCTTATGAAAATGACTGCGATGTTCAAGTATTGTGCATTTAAGGGTTCAGTGATCAGTGTTTACTACTTACCACTGCAGCCATATCTAAAAGCAGACTTATGATGCTACAGACACCCAACTAGACCGAGAATATTTGAAGGGGTTTTTTTTTAAGTCTGAATTTAGTATGTGCTACTTCCAAAACGTTTTGCCTGTACCACTTGTGGAAAGCTGAGAGCAGTCTCACAAAACAGAAGCAATCAGTATCAGTTGAAAAATAGCAGCACGACAGAACTGCTGTTTTAATAACTTTAAACTTTCACTATACCAGCTGCACATTTGTCAGGATAAAAAAGGAGGAACATAATTTCCTTCCCCCTGACTTATGACATATATTTTCACATGCCGCAAAGAACCAACAGTCCAATCTTTACATGTATGGTCAAAAAAAAAAAAACCTGGAAAATGGGGGAAAATAACCCCATAGCCAGCTCGTTAGAAGCCTTCTGTACAAAAGAGTACAATGAACTCATCCCATCTTCAAACGTCAATACATTTTTGGCCTGAGTAACGCTTTACATCAAGTTAAATTTCACAGACGGTGATTTTTAACAGCAGCAACGAAACATAAACGCTCAGTGAGGAGCCTGACAGGATGGCCAGAGTCCTGCCCGTGGCCAAAGGCCTCGGGCGCAGGCCCTCCCGGCCCGTACGGCGGCCTCGCCGCTCCGGCCCTCAGCGCAGCATTTCCGAAGGGAAAACCAGAACGGCTGAGTGCGGGACCATCCCCCCCCGCCCCGGGAATCAAACCGCAACTCGACCATCACCGCTCTCCCCACACAAAAGACGCGCGGCCCGCTCCTGCGGGACAGAGCCGAGGCCTCGCTCACCCCCGTCCCTGCCTGCGCAGACTCGCGGGCGGGCAGCGGGTCCTCACCGAGAGCCCCCGCGGCGGGATGGGCAGGCCCGTGCCACCTCCACGCCAGGCGACCGCCAGGCCCGAGGGAAGGGGAGGAGAGCAGGGCCGGTGACGGCGCCCGCCAACGCCGAGCCCTCCCCGCCATCCCCCCCCCCCCCGCCGCACCTCCAGCAGCCGGGCCC
Source organism: Todiramphus chloris collaris (assembly GCA_025345505.1). Lineage (NCBI taxonomy): Eukaryota > Metazoa > Chordata > Aves > Coraciiformes > Alcedinidae > Todiramphus > Todiramphus chloris. The sequence continues at coordinate 4,342,382 of JANVCC010000270.1, forward strand.
GGCCCCCCGGGGGGGGCCCGGGGGGGGGGCGGCCGGGGGGGGGGGGGGGGGCGGAGCGCTCGGCGGCGCCGGCCCAACGGCCGAGTCGCGTGCGCAGCGGCCCGGTCACGTGCGCCACGGGGCGATGGCCGCCGCCGGGGCGCGCGGTTGCTCCCCTCGCTCCCCTCGCTCCCCTCGCTCCCCTCGCTCCTCGCCCCTCGCATGGCCCGGGGCGGCTGCCGGAGGAGCTGCCGCTGCCACACGCCTCGGGTGTTCTCGCCCCTTAGCCCCAGGGGCCCCGCGGCGCTGGCTCTCCCTGTTCCGCGGGTGCGCTGCGGGCTGCCGGAGGGAAGCGGCAGCATCTTGTGTCAGCGCCGTTGTGGGCAGCAGGACTAGGGCTGATTATCCCCCCTGTACTGGGCACTGGGGGGGCCACCCCTCGAATCCTGGGGTCAGTTCTGGGCCCCGCACTCCCAGCAGGACAGTGAGGGGCTGGAGCGTGGCCAGAGAAGGGCAACGGAGCTGGGGAAGGGGCTGGAGAGCAAGTGTGGTGAGGAGCAGCTGAGGGCCCTGGGCTTGTTCAGCCTGGAGAGAAGGAGGCTCAGGGATGACCTGCTCCTCAACAACTCCCTGGCAGGAGGCTGGAGATAAAATGGGTCTCTTAGTAGTGGGATGGGTCTCTTTTCACAAGGAACAAGCAACAGGACAAGAGGAGACAGCCTCAGTTTGTGCCAGGGGAGGTTTAGATTGGACGTTGGGAAAAATTTCTTCCCTGGAAGGGTTGCCGAGCCCTGGAACAGGCTGCCCAGAGCAGGGGTGGAGTCCCTGAACGTATTCAAAAGACATGTAAAATTAGCACTTAATTATGTGGTTTAATGGTGGACTTGGCAGTGCTGAGTTAACAGTTGAACTCAATGTAAAAAGTAAATTTCCAACCTCAACAATTCAATGATTCTCTGTTCTCTCGTACACCTGTTTCAGAGGGACACTGAAGGTCTGGGCATTGTTGGCTGTGCCCAATATGAAATTACATATGTAACTATATATATTATATATAGCACTGATCCAGAAAGTACGGTGCTGCACAAGACCCACCAATAAAGCTCATCAACAAGAGAATAATTCTTTCCCTTAACACTCAGACCATGAAGAGTAGCAAAGAATGATATCACCTGCATGCATTCTTCACTGGGACATCTAGGAATATTTTATTAGCGTAATCTCTAGGAAGCTAAGTGCAATTTCCAAACCAAGATTTACACTGATAGACACGAGCAAGGTGCTTGATGCTAAATCTCCCACCAGTGAAAGCAGATAAAGCACCTACATCTCACTGTTGGAAGCCAACACTCAAAAGTAACCCCTGCTGTCAAATGAATGGGCTGTCAAACTAATAGTGTGCGTTTATTTGTGGGCTGGTCTTTTTTTGTTGTGGGTGGTGATGTTTTTATTCAGATCTTTGAGATCCTGCCAGCCTTGACCTGTACAATTGCAAGGACCAGGCAGCTGCTTTTCCAGGGGCAGAGACTTGAAAAAGACCACGGAACACCTGAGTTAGCAGCACCAAGATTCCAAAGTTCTAAAGCCCTCCAAGACACCTTCACAGGTTAAGTGACCTCTTTTCACATGTGCAGAACATCACGTTATTTTTACCTTCCCCAATGCTTCTGCAATGCCCGGGGGAAAGCAGCAGTGGCAGAAGGGACAGAGGCTTTTGTTGAACCCAGCTCACACAGGAGTATTTTTGGCAAGGCCTCGCAAATATGTTTCTTGAAGTAATTGTGTACAGCAGCAGGTGGCAGGCTGGTGCCATTTTTTTGTCATTTTTAGCTTCTTCAGCTCAAAATACATCTTTCATCAATAGATGGCACTTGCCTCTGGGTGAGATCTGTTGGGTGCTGTTGGGAGCTAACCAAGGCTCAGGAAACAGCTACTGAAATACAATCAAATCTCTATAATTTCTCAGTTATTAATTTTGTTGTCCTACATAACTACTCTGGTGCTCTACAAAGGCTGAACAATCACACCAGTTATTTTAGCACTAATTTAATGTACAGCAGGTACAGATGTATTTTAAGCAGTTGAGCTCTCACTCTGCTATGGATTTGCATTATATTAATGTTAACAATTATGGCATTGCTAAAAGTTCCGAATCAAAAGTAGCGTCTGAAAGATTTAGCTGCATTTAAAAAAAAAACCCAACAGCATTAAAACTACACCTGCACTGAAAAATGATAAAATTAATGTTCTCCCCCTAGTAAAATTTGTGCTCTGGTTGTTTGCACTGTTTGCAAACTGACTGCACAAAAAAAAAATGTGTTCCCCCACATAACAGAAAGTTTCTTAATCCTGTTACTTGTACACATAGAAAATAGTATCTGTAAACAGTTTCTAACAGATAGATGATAGGTTATAGGGGGATCCCACCCAAAGTCAGCTGTAAATGTGACTATTGGTGTTACATCTAGGTCAGAATTCAAGAATTTAATCTGAGACTTTCAAACAGCAAATGAAATTAAAAGCATAGCTTGAGCATGAACTGCTAATGACTCCAACGATTACTATGTGGTGACACATACACAGTGAAACAAAGATGACTAACCCCATTTTCTAGAAAGATAGCTGTGCACAGAGTTGGACTTTTGTACTTTGGCAGCCTTATTTCATCCTGAATAGCTGCAGGTGTCAATCAGCCAAACGGAGGACAGTATTATAATAAAATCAATTGATTAACACATCACTAATCAATAATACCTTCCTAGGCATCTGTCCAAACCATGATAACCTAAATACTGATTTTAGGGGTTTTTTTTAATTGCAATAACATCAGAAAAGGTTGCACACATAAAAAATAAAAGACAAACAGGTTTGGAACTTGCTTGGGATTATCTGAGATAGCAGAGCCAAACTGATTAGCACCCTGCTAGCACGCTGCAGCTCTCGTCTTCATCGGTGACTTTGAAGACTACTGTGTTTGGCTTTTGTAGCGATATGTTTGTATTGCCCAGGGGAATTACTCACTGACATAGCAAGACACAGGAGAAGGAAGCCAAACTGGCATTGCTAATGTTTTTTATTGTAAAATAACGAACTGCATCGTTTCCATGGTTCTTCATGAAAAGCAGCACTTTTGCTGTTAGAGCTGGAATACTTTTATAGGAGAGATGTGCTGCTGAATATTACAGCTCTTGGAAAGTCTTCAGGGTTTTGGTCTCTCCTGTATGGCTGACCTACCAGCGGAATTACAGATTATTGCAAGCACACCTTGTTACATGAATTTATCAAAAGAAGCTGAAAATACAAAGCAACGGAATGTTAATTCTACACAGCACAGAGGTCCATATTTTCATGGCATTGTAGCAGCTATTGTAACATACAAAAAATAAGATTTGTTTTCAGGCAGGTTTCATTTTCTCTGAACTGCCTGAAGATGCACTTTCTTTTCTTTTCTTGAGACCTTTGTCTGATAATATCTTCACAGTGTATCAAAACCAGGGTGTAACTTTCAGCCTGCTAATGCACTGTCCCTTGTTCCTATTGCAGTAGGAAATGATGGATGTTCAGGAAAGCAGTTACAAGTTTTGGTCATTTCAGCTGCTTCAGAAGCATGAACAGTTCCAGGTGGTGAGTAGGACTGTGCTAATGGAAAGGACAATTCACTTACACATTCACATAACCCTTTCATTACAAACTTCAGCAGATCTAGAAAAGCTTATCCCCATTTCCTGTCCAAAACAGCATCAGTCTGCTGCTTATGTTCTACCTGAGAGAGGAATGCAAGTGTTAGAGTTATAGATGTTCACAACTTAACCCCTTATTGATGTGAGATGGAAAGAAAAAAAAGTAGCACTCTGGGGTAATAGAAATATCATCGATCCGTTTGGCAGCAGAAGGCAATTCAGGCTTTCATTTCAGCAAGGCAGCACAACGGGAAGGTCTGACTCCAAGCAGACCAAGCACTGTCTGTAACCATGAATATGCATTCCCAAGTAACAGCAAGGAAAGTTCATGGGGCTGAAAACAGCATAAGGAGCAGATGAATTGGGATAGCTGAGTTCAGATGTGTCCTACTTCTCTGTTTTCTCATCCTGCTAGAAAATGAGAGCACTTCAAAGGTGACGTGCTTTTGTCTGCAGAGATACACAGAAACTGCAAGGTGATTATGAATAAAGTAGCAATTTGAAGTTGCTTGCTCCAAACATAAGGGAAATACAATTTATTTTAAGATTATGTTAGTGATCTTTTAGGACAGTGTCTTCTGGATTCTAGTCATAACTTCGATTTGCTGCTTAGCCTCAGATACCAACTGCACCTGCCCTAAATCTTCTACCAACCTGATTAGTTGTGCATTAAGGATAAGATTGATGTTTCTGGCTGAAAAAGGGTTGCCAGTTTTTAAATAGCATCAAAAGCATGCTTTGTGCTGTCAGTGAGCATGGCACATTTGGGACACTGCACAATAATTGATAAATAATCCCAAATAATTTTATCTCCATTTTAGACTCATAGACTCATTTCGGTTAGAAAAGACCTGTAAGATCATCAAATTCAATCATTAACCCACCACTGACAGGTCACCACTGAACCATGGCCCTCAGCACCACATCTGCACAGCTTTTAAATCCCTCCAGGGATGGGGACTCCACCGCTGCCCTGGGCAGCCTGGGCCAGGCCCTTACCAATCCTTTGGGGGAAGAAATTTTTCCTGATATCCAACCTAAATCTCCCCTAGCACAACTTGAGGCCACTGAGAAGTGACAGCCCTATGACAAGTGCCAATGAAGTGACTATAGACAAAGACTGGTCAGTTTAGGGGTGCCAGGAAGATTAAATCATACACCTGGAGAATCCTAATCAAGAGATTTGGTATTTGAATGAGGTGTAGTTATTATGATCACTGTATATGGTTAGAGACAGAGCAAAAATTGTGTCAATATCCAGGTATCTCCCACAAAATGAGAAAGCAAGTAGGAATTAGGAACAAGTTTCAGTCTTTACAATATTTCTCCTTTAATCAGAGCCACGAGTGTGCCCAGAAGCTAATTGAATGTCAAAGACTGGATACAGTTGTTCTGTATTCCTCACTCAACCAAATATCCCCAAAACTTCAGCGCCTGGGCAAACTGCACAGTGGACTGAAGGAGGAGTTGCAAACCATTTTACTCTTAAGTCTCGTGACCCAGGATGGAGATGGGCAGTTTGTTTCAGTCCCTGGGCAGAATTGAACCAGACATTGTTTAAAGCGAGCCAGAGTTTCAAGGCATCATTTCAGCAACCAGGACTGCAGAAACCATTGCCACCTTCCTGGGCCAGGACCTGTGCTGAGAATGGCACCCAGCTAGCTGCTTGCACATTTGGCCATGGAAACGAGTTCACATCTCTGACCTCCTCCCTAGGCTCAAAGGCAAGAGGCTGACCCATTACTTCACTGGGACCACTAACATAAGGGTGAAAGGATCAGCTCCAGTAAGAGCAGACATGGGACTTTTACCTCCACAGAATCATTTATCACTGAATCACCTTCTTTCAGAAACTCTTCCTACTGAGGGGGAGAGGAGCCTTTTACACAAGCAGGCTTTTGATCTCGGTGAAGCTCACAGGGCTTTGCTAGCCCATTCATTTAAAGGATCGAGCAGCAGCTACTTAATTGCTCTAAATTCTATCCATCATTGTTTGGAGGCTTGTTTTAATACATGAAGACAAGCTGTTAAACTGGAATGGTGTACTGATGTTTAGTTTGTGATAGCACAGAGGAGTCTCACCTCTCTCCTGATCAGGATTTTATATGTTGGCTTTTTTGGGTTTGCATTTCTGTAGTTAGTAAAGGTGCTGCCAATGTCCTGCTCTCTGGTTGCTGTTGTACAGAATAATGGAAAGCTGTAAAAACCACAGAACCCCATAAATTTACCTCATAAATTTCCAAATTACACTAGGATGATTATCATCTGCTCCAGGTACGATTTGCAGCCACTACCATTGAAAACATACCAGTGGGAACTGAAAGGAATGTTCTCTGAAGGGTTTTGGCCAAACTGAACAGCGTGAATTACAGGGTGCAGACAAATACACTTCCTCTGACACCCTCCCTCAAAATGCATGACAGAACTGCTGTTGTGTGCTGACTTGGACTTTGTCAGGCTGGTTGATTATCTTAGTGATTTTCGGGTCTGCACAAAGATCTATCTGGTGCTAATTTTATCAGCTTGGGTTTAAAATCAATGCCTGGAGAGCAGCACAGTGTCTGCCACCTCCCCCTCCATGGATGGAATTACAGAGTGTATTCCTTTAGCTAAAGCTGTTGGTATTTGCTTTGGTGGTGCTTGCCCTTTTCTAAACTGGTGAATTTGAACTTAAGAGAGTGCAGGCAGTCCTTGCTCATTTGGCATTCACCAACCAAAGCAGCACGCTAGGCATTAATTATATATGACTAATTATATTAATTATAACAAATGAGAATTACATATAGGTTTAAGAACTATTTAAAGGGAAGTAGAAATTAAAGCAGCAGGATTTAGTATGTGGCTGTCATGGACTTGTTCCGTGTGGCCTTGGACAGCAAGGCTTGCCATTCTGTCTCTAGTTTTCTGAAAGCTACTGTGAAGGTAATGCTATGTACCTTCTTTGTAAAGCAAATGAAATCCTGTTAGAAACACAAGTATCAGTATGTATATATAAGTAACAGCATGTAATTTCAAATCTTAGAGTACTACAGCTTTAAAATCCCTTTTTAAAAAGTTCACAGAATCATAGAATGGTTTGGGTTGGAAGGGACCTTAAAGGTCATCAGACCACTTAGTCCACAAAAGGAGGAAAATCCTACCAAAAACTGTTTTAAAAAAGAACTTAGAAGCCACAAATGAATTCAAAAATATACAGAAAATATTACTATCTGCAAGAGTATTTCCAAGTAAGCTGAAATTCCATAAAGACCTGAGCTTGTACCTGGTCTGGCATGAGACATTTCTGTCATCTTAGACATCTGGAGGCCCCTCTGACACTGGTATTTTCAGTGATGGGTTCAGCCACTGGGAGAGAGCAAACCTAATAATCCAAGTAGGAAATGCAGAGAAAAGAAAAATTCCTTAGTGATCTCACCAACTTCACTTCAGCTGCAAAACGGCAATAACCTCAACAGCTCGTTTTGTGGGGATGTGTTGATCTCTGGAAGGCACTTCTTAAGTGCAAAGCAGTAGAGAAAGTGTTTGCCAGGCTGGGTGTGAGCTTTGTCAGTCAGCAAGTGACTCAGTCCCTTCTGCACAGAGGCCCTGTGCAGGTGTTACAACACCAGTTACTCCCAGCTCGCAAGATCTGGGGCCAGAAGGGCATTACTTACGTTAGCCATCACTAACTCTAGTCTCCAAGTCTGACATGGAGGTCTGAGCTTTTTCAGCTTTGGCCAAAACGCCACGTAAAACTTAACTTGCAGAAGTGACAACGCCAGTTGCGTTCAGAGGCCGTTGTCATTGCCTGGATGGGACACGATCCTTTCTGCAAGAGCCTTCGATCCGCAAGGTAGGATTAACTGCAAAAGGCAGAGTTACTGGAACAGACTGGAGCAGACTTTGAAAGGCTTAAGAATCTGTGTGCACACCACTTCCCTGTCTGGAGGAAGGGGCCTCCAGTTTCTTAAGAACATTGTCTTACTTGTCTATCCTTTTGTATGGAAATACAGAACTTAAATTTATTTACTCCATCCATTTCTTTTTCTTTTGGTCCTGTTTATTACTCTGCAGTTTACCAACTCTTTGATCTGATGAAAAAAAGCACATTTCTGGCAGGGAGCAGACCTCGTTTCTATTTACATTCTGCTTATTAAAGTGATCTGCCATAAATTGCTGCCAACGATCACTCTGATCAGGGAACTGACCTGCCTGAAAACTAACCTAGTAAAAAATCCATATTGTTAGTTTTCAGCTAAACCCAGGATGACGTTAAGCCCGTGGCTGCACAATGCTCCCCAGTGCTGGTACTCAGGGAAGGAAGGAACAAGCAGCTGGGGACAAGAGCAAGGACTGTTGCCCCAGATGTGTCAGCAGCCCTGCCTCATCCCTCAGCAACTGCTCAGGGAGCTGCAATTATTCATTTTAAAGCAAAGATGCAGTGCCACACCAAGGTTTGCAGTGCTAGATTCGCTCATTGGTACTCCCAGGTAGAAAGTATCTTACAAAGGGCAGCGTATGCAGGAGATGAGTATTACCCGGTACTGGACCAGTGCTGGGGGGCAGGTGACAGCTCTGGTGACTCCAAGGGCTTCCAGCTGAGGACGCCCGATGGACAATTTCCTTCTTCCATGTTGAACATGCTGGCTGCAGCAGTGGCCAGCACAGCCCCTCCCAAGCAGGAGGCACCCGGTGCTGCTGGGTGCCAGCAGCCCGTCCCCACCCCCGTGTGACCTGCTCTGGAGAATTGCGTGGGGAAAAAAGCTCTTGTTGCTCTGTGCCCACTCTGGGGTTTCCACTGGCACCGCGGCAACACGAAGAGCTCTGCCACTTTCCACAACCCAACGTGAACCAGTCACCAAGGCATTAAGTGCGTCTTCTCCTTGGCACAGCAGCACTTTTTAATAACCCAACGAGAACAATGCAATGCATTTAACATTCTTCTGATTTAATATTTATGGCTACAAGCCACCCATTGTTTTTCCCACATAGCTGCTAATCAATAGGGGCTCCAGAAAACAGCAGAAGCCAGGGGAGCCGTGGCAGCCTTGCTTCTTCAAGAACTATGGAAAATGGCAAGAGGTTTTCCCCATCACCCACATTTTTGCAGTTTGTTTTAAAAGCAGAACTCTTAACTTGCCTTCATAAATCTACCCTTAAGTGTCTCACTATGCTGGCCCACGTTTGAAAATGTTTATTTTAGCATTTATGTAGCCTCATTAGCGTGGAATGCTTATACTGCATTTGCACTCACCTATACAGTCACACATTGTGTGCTGGAACCGTGTACTAATAATCCCACTGTATCTCTGGCACTTTCACAGTAATCACTCCCCTAGGTGCTGTTTTCCAAAGATTGCCATGTTTTAATCTTTGAAACACAACTGGGCCTTGTTTTACTAGAAAGTTGACGGGAAAGGATATGCCATAAAATTTGGCCCTATTTTATTTCAGCGCCTAATTGATTAGTTGGAGACAATGATCTGTAAACCTGAGCAAGGTTATACTACATTTGCTCATGAGGGCAAGGCAAACATTAAAATATAATTCCTGAAGACCTGGACACCGACTCTTTCTTGCCTTGTGCTTTTCTCTTCTTCAGCCTAAGAAAAATAACATGTATTAAAACCAATTAAAATGTATTTTATGTATATATAAAACAGGTATTCATATTCTCTTCTGCTTCATACTCAAGTGAGGCTTTCTCCGGCATCAGAGGGGCTGGAGCAACAAGCTCCAGCTCCTTCTAACAAGGCTGACAAGACACCCACATACAAGGGAGAAAAGGAACACCAGGGAAAGCAGAAAGAGCTGACGACTCTGGGCAGATGGGAGCAAGGATGGGGTATGCATGGGGATGGCACCGAGGGAGCTGAGGACACGGAAGGCAAGGCTATCCCAGGACACCAGTGAGGAGGGAGGAGGAGGATCTCCAGGCTGTGCTGGAGAAATCCAGGAGAAGGGATCTCCAGGCTGTGCTCGGCGGGGCTGTCCAATGCCCCCATTTTGCTCTGCCACTGGACATTCCTGCCCCCTTTGGCAATAAACCCCCCTGTCTCCTCAGGACACATCACTCCGGCCGGTGCTCCTTCAGTCCTTGTCATAACATTAAACCTTCAAATACCTTAGCGTGAAACCTTCTTCTCTCTCTCTCCCTCCATCCCAAACCCTGGCCCCAAGCACAAAGCCCGTCATTTTTACTCTGATCTCTTGAACTTAACATGCAGGCCAGGAAGCAGGCAAAGGGGATGGTTCTTACCACCCCCTGCCACATAAAAGTGTGGGGAAAGCCGACAGAGAACTGAGATCACATCCTTTTTTGTCTTTATTTGCCAGTTAAGATCCTTTTATTCCATCAATGCAAATATGCAGAACAGCAGGAAACCATGTTTTAAGCAGCACATACCAGTTGGCTGAGAATAAACTAACTACATTCCCCAAGCAATGTAAAAGTAACAATGCACATCATCTTCCAGAAGAAGAAACAAACAGGTATTGCAGCCGAGAGGCACAGCAGGCAGCTTCCGTACAAAGTAGTTTGGCTATTTAAAATGCTAGAACCAGTCCTTGCCCCATTTCTCCAACCCACCCCCAAAAGCCCTACTATAATTTAACCACTGTTTTGTTGGGTTCGTTTGTTTTGTTTTTGGTTTTTTTTTTTTTGCTATCTACATAATATATAAAATATAAACTCTGTTTACTTATAACACTTACTTTTCTTGATAAATAGCTCTTTAAAATATCTACTGTACATATGTCCATGCGTTGACATTATATATATAGCATTTATATATATGTATGTATGTCTGAAAAACAATAAATATATACTTAATATTGACACAGCAACAAACTGAACATATTCTCATTTTCAAACTCAAACAAAAGAAATCCAGTACAGAGAGAAACGGCGAGCGTGGCTCGGGAAGCACAGCATAGCAGGGAGCTTTGATTCCCACCCTGGCTCGGGCAGTCGGTACGCCACGTACCCGAGCAGTTGTGGTGTTAACATATTCGTTAACGAACGGGCGTTAAAAGTTGCCATCAGGTTGTAGGTCAGGCACCCTGCATGCCCCGTGTAACGCAGACGGAGCGCGAGCTCGCTGGGAAGCAAGGGAGACTCGCCTCGTGGCTTGCAATGGAATGAGAAACAGAAAGGGGTGGAAAAAGAAAAGGAAATAATGGACAGCACATGGCTGGAAGGTCATAAATAACCATGGTAAACAAGTTAATAGAGTTAAGTGCTTTTAAAGACGATGGCTGGCACTGCTGCAAAAAGTCTCTTGACTATCTGTAGCCAACTCCATATAATGAACCAGTTTTCCCACTGCCACAAGGAGAAACAAATGAAACCCGGACGGCCAAACTGAGATGCCAGAAACGGGGTCACTGCATGATGCTTCCAGGCTGCAGGTTCAGAGCCAAACCTGCCCAAGGGCAGCTGAATTCGCTGAACGTCCTTAATGGATGTTCACTGAACCCAACAAATGGGATTTTTTCAAGTATGAACTTAAAAAACCCCACAGCCAACCCCAAACAGTTAATTTCACACATGCCAAAACATAATAAATGATGGATTTTTTTTAACTTTTCATTTCAAAACAGCATTCTTTAAAATTGGAAATGAATCCCAGGAGGAAAAAAAATGTAAATGACCTTCTACAAGCATGGTTTGTGTTCAGCTTTGGATAGACCATAGCCATTCTGTTTAGTCATTTAACTGATAATGCTGAATGAAAGCTATTTCAGTTTGACCTAAGCTGATACCCTTCGTTCCCCAACCCCAGGGCTCTGATTCGGCAGCTTCGAAAAAGTCATTACTAGCCTGGCTCTGGCTTCAGTAAGTCATGAGGTTATGACATCGGTTCATGAATGCAGCATTATGTATAGTCCCATTTACTTAAAATTTCATCTTTTCATGAGCAAACGGAAGTGGGCAGTTATTGTTAAAGGGGAATTATTTTTATTGGACAGACTTCATCCAGCAGCTCATGAGAGAGGAAATTTTAAAGCCGATAAGACTGCCAACTCTGAGTCAGTCATACTTCATCTCGAAAATTTACAAACTTTGCTCCCCACAAGTAACAACTTCAATAACAACAAGAAGAAACTGCTGTCCTGAATAATCCTGCCATTTCACAACTAGTCCTAGATACCTGCAGAGGCCAAACAGGCCAGCGCCGAGTTTCATTCGTACTTAAGAGTACATCACTGGGCCACTGGAGCATCACACCAGTGTCTGCACAAAGCCAAACGTCTGCTGGGTACTTTTAAACCCTTGTAAATACAGAACTTAACAGTAAACAGACCTCATAATTTGTGATATTTTATACTGAGGGCCATAGGTAAAAGTTAAATATAACATCTCCCAGCAAGAAGAAATTCTGTCATCAGTAATTTCTGAATCTCTGCGAAGACAGCATTAAGATACTATGTTTATCTTTACTCTTTAAATAAAATGTGATTTTTTTTGATAGATGAATGACTCATTTTAAATTGTCTGGGCCTTTTCCACATTTGTATTGAAATAAATAAGGTAACAGAAATTGAATTGTCCTTGTGCTGTGACCACATGCAGCAGAAAAGCCTCTTTTTTTTTTGAATGACTGAACTTCCAGGACAGCTGTTCACTTGCACAGTCACTGATTTGAAAGCTATCCAAATTTGAAAGCTACCCAAATGAAGGAAACGCTAAGTACAAAGGGAGAGTGCCTCTGATTGCCCTCTGCTGGCTGGGCAGGAATCTCTCATGCTTCCACCAAAGCAAAGGATGAACTCTGCAGCAGCCCATCCTGAGCCTAAACTCATGCATGCCCTGGTTCTCGGTCTTATTGGATGCATGGGTAAGGACTACCATCTCCTTGGGAACTTCTAACTACGCAGCTAAAGCACTACTCATTAAAGACAGCCATGACACTGGGTGTAGGAAACCCCACGCTCTGGCAGAGTCCTTGTGCCCCCACGTAGGCTCGGCCCTGAGGCTCTGCACAAATCGAGCGGGAATAACAGGACGGATGCTGCTCTCCTGGGGGCAGGGTCCCTTCTCGGGCTCCCAAACAGAGACAGAGCGAAGCTGCTGCTGCTGTCGGGCTCAGGAGGTGCAGCCCTCACCCTTGCACAACCGGTGTGTTCTCCCTGCTGGCACAGGCACAGAGGTGCCAGGCGTGGACACCCCTCCCTGCTGCAGTCCCCGCTCTCCTCTGGGCACACGGAAGGACTCCAGCCGTGCCCTGCTGTCTCACACCGTAGGGCTGCCCTGCTCCAGTAGGACCCCAATGAAACTCCCATGGAAAACAAGATGTGGCCTCTCAGCTGACTATCCCAGCACTGGCCCAGACCCTGCAGAGCAGCAGAGCGTTTCACCCGGGATCTCCCCTTTGCCTCTTTTGTCTTTGGCAACAGCCCAAAATGTTCAGTATCCTACGTGAGCAGGTTCACGGCAAAGGAAAGAGCCCCTCCTGCAGCAGCCATGGGAAAGAGGAGTGAACATTTCTTCCTCGGTGTATGAACAAGCTCATTTGGGGGCTACTGGAAACTCCATCAGTAGCCACAGCTTATCTGCCAGGCCTGCCCCAGTTCTAGCAGCATTCATCTCAAGCCCCGTGGCGCCGCAATAAAGAACAGCATTCAAAGTGCCATTCCAAATGTATGTTTCCTGGGGTGGTACCGCTTGTGAGTTCAATTGAGTACATCTCTGCTATCTGCTGCCCAAATTCTTACACCCAGCAGGAGCTCCAGAGGCTGCTGAGGGCCATTCAATGCACTTTCAACTGCACCAAAAGAGCAGAGGGCTCGGTGCTGCCAAGAAAGATCCCAGGCTGTGAATTAACAGTTTCTCAGAATAGTAATACGCGTTCTATAAATAAACCAATTCCTTCCTCCTCTAAGCCAGGTGGAAGTTGAGTGAGTATCCTTACACTTGACACCGCAGCACCTTCACCTCCTGGAGAATGGAACAACTGTCACACAATCCCAAACGGATGCAGTTACTGCTGTCATCCCAGTTAGTAACAGCTTCACCTAGATCTAGCAAGAGATCTCTGTTGCTGTCAGCAGAGGAGGTCCCACCCTGCCCCTGCTCATTCTGCCTGCCTCTTTGGGGCCACCACTCTGGTCACACACCGAGCTGTACAGGATCCAACCCATCTGCAAGCCAGTGCCAATACTAGCATCGGACGGCTACGTAACCAAAGCCGTAGCAATTCTTCCTGCTGAGCAGCACTGTCTGCACCAGTGTGTCTGTCACCTAAACCTCTGGATCCGGGACAGAAAGGTTGATCTCAGTAGTACTATCACTATACACTGGGTCTTGCCTGGGGACTGTTTGCTGCAGGGGCAGGGCACAGGATTCCAGCCTATCTTCTTCTAGCTGGCATCACACAACCCAGAAAGACACAGGAAAAAAAAGAAGAAAATACAGATAGGAAAATCTGTCAATGTTTGTGAACCAAAACGAGGTGCAAAGACATGAACAGCAATTCTAGCTCAATGGCCACACCACTAAGAAGCAAGACTCACAAACATTCTGGTCCATGTTTGTTCTAGTTTTGGATTATTGGTTAATTATCTGCCAGGCTTGCATTCAGGACTTGAACCAGCCACTGTTTTCAATAAAGGGCTTTTGCCTTACTATATGAAAACTCTCTTGATCCCCTTGGGGCTAATTCCATTTTTCAGAAGACAGAGAGAGGTGATTTCTTGATCAAATTCTCTCTTTTATATTTCTGAGGGCAGGATTTCTCAGTGTATTTTTCAGGGCAGGAACTGGCTAGCATGGTAACACCACAACAATTGTAACGGGAAATCCCTGCTTGCGGAGATACGACCTCAGGAATTCTCAGAGAAATCCATTTTTAGGAAAAAAACATCCAATTCATCGAGGACTGCTTCTAAAAAGGAATGATGAAAGCTTGCCCAGCTGTTAGAAGTGGCAGAACAATGTGGACAGAAGCAATTCTCCAGCTGGGTGTGGTTTCTCAGCACCACATTATTCCTCCATCGGTCACGCTACCACGCTTTGGGGAGTATTTCACGAAAGGTCACACGTATGCTTTTCAAAAATTAAGCATGCATTAATAATTTTGGGGCACGAGCCAAGTTTTCTAACTTTTTAGCCACCTGAAAATGCAGAAGCTGAGATTCTTCCCAAAGGAGGACGGGAATTTCCAATGGGCACCTCCTCTGTGAAGCTTGAGATGCACTGCGTCAGCCTTTGGAGATCTCTCTCTCTGTTGACTGACTGCTGTGTCCTCACACAGCCCATCAGGACAAGCCACTCAACTTCCAACTGGCTAAAGTCAGCTGAGATGAACCACACCACTGAAGCTCTCCTGTGCAAAACCATGAAGCTCTACAACTGGGCATAGGACAGGCAGGAGCATAACGCAATCAGAGGGAGTCATTTGTAGGAGAAGCCCTAGAGAAGTCCTTAGTGCTCCTAAAAATAGCAAAACTCTAAGTGCTTTTTAAAAAAAAAAAAAATCTGGATTATTCTGACAGCTCTCTTCCCATCCTAAAATGGCAACACTAATGGGAAGGCCCTGACAAAAAGGGACGTATTTTCTCTTTTCATTTACTGCTTACTCAAATGTTCTCTTCTTTGCCCTCATCAAAACTAACCAAAAAACCCTGAAAAGGTTTTTCTCAAATTGAGTATAATTTAGTGCTATAAGCTTGTGTTCTACTTTTTTCCTATCTGAAGACCTAGCACCGTAAACACCAACACTGGAGCAGCTTTATGCAGAAAGCAGTATCTCTCTTTACTGGGATCATTCCTGTGCCTTTTGCTATACTCTTTTGAGAATATATTCTCGAAAGAATATATTATTTCAAGACTGCAATCTAAAATATTAAAAACCAACAGGACAAACATATCAAAAGAGTTTGCCCACCCCCCTGCACTGATGAGAGGGAATGATTAGTACAGTACCAGGAGCTGGATGCTTTAAGGAGGTGAAGGGATGAGGGGCTCAGGTAAGTTTTTCCCCTGGAAATGGACAGGAAGTTTTCTCATCCCTTTTGTTTTTTACTCACACTCACCAGCTGGTGCAGGCGAAAGCTTTTGGGTTGAGCTATATGAAATGAATTGTCAGTGTGCATCTCTCAAGTGTGAGTTCACAAAGGTTTAAAAGAAAACCTCCCTTCTAAGCATCATATGGGTTTGGGTTGGCTTCCTACTGTTTTCCAAGTAAAACCAAAATGCACGATGAATTCACCCAAAAGTCAGTCCCGGACACAGGAAATTGTGTGTAAACCTTCAATAAGACCTAGCCTGAGTTCAGCTGTACAATAACACCCACAATCGCTGTGTCAGGCCACTTGCCACCCGTGAAGGTTTTGCAAAACCCATTTTCATCAGCAAATCTGTGCCGTTAACACTGAAGCTTACTGGGAGCTCAGAAGGCCCTCCCTCCCCCAGCACCCAGGCGTATGCACTGTGGTTGAGGACTAATTTGTTTCAAAAGCCACACATTTTCCTACTTCATTGTGCTTTAAAACAAAACCAAAAAACAACTAGCTAAACCAACACAGAGAAGCTCCTAACAAGCTATATGAAAAGTGAGCTGCCAAGGTTTTCCGTATCACACGACACTTTCACGCCAGGTCCTGTTCTTCTGTGTGTTGGTTAGAGGTGTAGCACTACAGCACAGGGTGTCAGCTGTCACGGCAGGAACCATTCATGTCAGACACTACAGAAAATTGAACGACATGACAGTACCTTCACAGCCCTCTGGTAGGTAAGGAAAATCTAAAAGGATCTTCCCAACCTTTCACAGTAAACACAATTGGATAATCTAAAGCACCTGCAAGCAGGAGACGAGTCCATGATATATCTTTCCAATCAGCCAGCTAATACTGTTATTAAAACAGTTACATCAGCTCTTAAATCTCCTATCTGTCTGGGGCATTTCTAAGGACCTTATCGCTTTGGCGTTTAGCCACGAACAGATTTAGTCGATCCAAACACCGTGTTTCCTTATCCTGTATTCTCAGCTGTTTCTACGATGCCCAAGCCCTTCACAGGGGCTGAATTACCACTTCCTTCAAGAGCTGTCTGGTTCCTATTCTTCCCTAGGAGCTGAGAGGAGCTAGCAGTACAGAGACATCCTGCTCTTCCGCATGGCTTCGCTGATTAAGTATGCCGGGCTCAGTTCTGGCTCCTCGGTCATGATTGAAATATTCTGCCACTCCCCCAGTTGGTTTGATTTTTTAATGGTGTCCACCACACACAGGGCATACAGACAGTCGTCGAAAGTGGCAGCCATCGTAAGGGGCCTCCCGTCCCAGGTCCTCCTGTCGTCCTGGTCCTCAAACGCCTGCCTGACAGCTTGGACCATCTTAATGGTGCCCCGGAGGTAGGGGGATGGGATGTCACTGAAGGCCTTCTCTGGAAGTAAGGAGTTGCTGACTGGCGTGGAGTCCTTTAGCAGGAGCTCTCGCTGAGGAGAGCTGTTGCTCTGCCCGTAGAGATCAGTGCCTATTACAATCAGCCGTCCTGCTGAGCCCACCACAATAATGTCCTGTTTGAACTCTCCCGGGACGTTGAAGTTGAGCGTCACCGTGCAGCACACTCCCCCTTCCAGGACCATCTGAAACGTACAGAAGTCGTCGCTGGTGATCTGCCGTATCCCCTTGATGTGGTCCGTCTGCTTCACAAAGGTCTTGAGCAACCCGTGAACCTTCACGGCCTTCTGGCTGGTGAGGAAGGTCAGGAGGTCGATGATGTAGGTGCCAACCGAGTGCAAGCCCCCACCTCCCATCAGGTCATCGCAGCTCCAGTTGTACTTCTTGCCCAGCAGGCTCCCGCTGTGAACCTGCACCTCGCAGACCAGCAGCTCCCCTACGTACCCCTCCTGGATCAGCTGCTTCATCTTCACGAAAGCGGGCAGGAAGCGCAAAACGTTGCCCATGATGCTCATGAGCTTCGGGTAATAGTGAGCCGCGGTCATCATCCGGAAGGCGTCCAGGGGAGTTGCCGTTCGGTCACAGATGACGTTCTTGCCAATGCCTGAAAAAGAGTTTAAATAAAAAATTAAAAATCATGAATAAAAGTATATCAGTTGAGTAAGATGAAAGCCTTAATCTTAAAGGGTAAGCCAAGGAGAAGGAAGAAAGCATTTCAGTCTGCTGTTAAAGGCACAAAGAGCACTGCTCGTGCGTTTCCAAATTGCATTGAAGAGTTTCTTGAGCACCACAGAGAAAATGCACCCCTTTCTATTTTCAACATGCACTCATGTCTAAAAACAGCACACGGGTGAGGGCCTCAACAGGTAAGAAAGTAAGCTCATACATCCGGGACTGATGCCCCACGTTTGCCACCTTCTGGGAACAGGTACGGAACCAAGCACCCCGACTCAGCCACCTCACAGACATCCCCTGTGATACCCTGCCCGGGGGGCTTTGAGAGCTGGATCCAAGCTTGATTCCAATCCCTGAACCATGGGAGTCACTCAACCACACGTACCCAGTAACTTAACACGGGTACACTGAAAACTCTGGGCTTGTCCATCTCTCCCGGCCAGGCTGTTTAAAAGGCTTTGACTGGAGAGAGGGAGAAGTACTGGGTGGGTGGCTTGATTTGAAAGGTAGAAATCCCTTCGCACTCCTGAAGTGCCACGGCACTCTGCCACTCTGCCAGCGACACTCCTGTCTGGGAGCAGCTCTGCTGAAATGTCACCGGCGCATCCGCTGCGCCAAGGGAGAGCCGCGATCGCTCTAAACCAGGTCAAACGTAGCTGTGACAATCTGTTCCCTCACAGAATGGCCCGGTGTGGGCACGCTATTTGCTGAAGCTTGCACGGTTCTCCTCTTGCAACTGCCCATCAAGGCGTGCAACTAAACACAGGAAAGCCAAGAGGCCTACATAATGGGGTTAATATGTATTTCTCCTCGTGAAATACTTCCATTCTGTACTCTCACACACATACAGTGACAGAGTCTCCTGTTTAATTACATTCAAACTTTCCTTTATACTTAATAAGCAATATAAGGTGAGCTATACATCACCTTACAGCACTGAATATATACAGCACTCAGGCTACAGCTGGGCCTGGCACTTAAAACACCTGAATCTGGATCCTGTCTGATGGGAGTCCAGATGAACAAACCTGGTTGCTCGCTACATCACTTTGTGTTTTGCTTCCTTTTCCCTTTAATAGGCGAGAAATCCCTTTTTCTTTAAAGAGCTGTTCTGAAAATAAAATACTACATGTTTTGGAGCCATTTGGATGAAGTCACATAAATACAGCCAGGCAGACAGCTCTGTCTGAGCCCACTTACATGCATATTTAACAGCCTGACGGGAAGAAGAAGAGGGTCGCACTGCAAACATTCCATAACCAGCTTATCCACGCTGCCTATTCCCAGGCTTTGTCTGCTGCTATTTGAGGAGCTGAAACTGCAGGGAGGGCTCTCACCACTGAAGTTAACAGCCAAGAAGGGAAAGACCTCCCTTCATCTTGCTCCTATTTACCTTCTACCTCATCAGGTAAGAATAGACATGCTCATTTTCCTCTTATATTAGACAGGAATCCTCCGTTCAGGGGCCATGGTCTTCCCCTCTCACTTTTCTCTTTCATCTTTACAGACTGAGTTGACATTTTCAACCTTACAGCACTTCTTTTCCTGCATCCATTTGATACTGGAGAAAGCATTCATCCACCTGCCCTACACCTCGAACTGGTAGCTCCAGCTATGCTGCTTCATACAGACCACTAACATAATAGTCTTCTTTGAGTCAGACCCTTCGCAGAGAGATGTTAAACGGGTGGATTAGTTATCAACACCAGGGAAATCTTAGACAAAACTTGCCAACGGTCAGACCTTCCTGAAATTGTCATTTCCCCCCCAAAGAAGCCATATGTACTACAGCATCACCTGACCTGTTCACCACCGGAGCAGGAGCATCACGTTCTGCTCCAGTTCAGCTCGCATCGCTCTGCCTCACAGGTGCCCATCGCCTTTTATCTGGGCTCTGTGCAGGCACTAACCTCTCCAGACAGGCAGCTCTACACGTGTGCTCATGAGGAAAAGGATTTGCTTTCGTGAGGAATTGCAGCCCGGGGACCATTTTTTGCTGTGCATTGAGTGCCCTGCCCAGTGAACACTTGGGACTATCATAATCTGAGCACCAAATGATGATTTTAAACACGAAAGAGAAGCCTGCGGGGTTTTATGCCCCTTGTATTCAAGAAAAATTATCCTTAGGATCAGTGTAAGTAATGCAAAGGAAAGAGCCCTTAATATTTGTATGGAGACAGGGAAAAGGTGAAGCCTTAAACTTACTCCTTCCACCATTTCAACCTTTTTGGAAAGGTTCAAGCATTTTAATTACAGCAAATCCAAAAATGCAAATGTTTTGAGAGCCGTCCCGTCTCTGTGCGTATGCTGATAATTCACGCTGGGCTCTCATCCCTGTCAGGGATTTAAACAGATTTTTGCTTGGTGCCCAGAAAGCTTTTATACTCCATTAAAGCTCATCCAGGTTCTTTCAGCATGACACTGCTCAGCACTTGAGTCTGTGCACGCTACAGATCTTTGTCTCCTCTGTAGCTGCGAATCTGCAAGCGGCCACGTTAGCTTTCTTGAAGCAGGGAGAGAACATGAAAGCTTTGCTTAATTTAATTTAGAGACAGGCTCTGGTGTGTTTACGCAACTAGAATAAGAAACAGGCGGATCAAAGCGCCACGATCTGCTGCTCTCTCCCCTCTGCTCCCTCCCCAGAAAGGGAAGGGAAAAAGGCACCTTGGAGCCACGCTCTCCAGCAGCGCCGGGCAGAGCAGAGGGAATCCTGCTGCCCAAGGCTGCCAGCCTTCCGACTGCGGGGGGGTCCCTGGGGACCCAGCCCTTCTCCTGGCCTGCCATTAGGGTCCCATCCTGACCACTTCTGGATGAGACTCTGCAAGGTTCAACTGTTACCACTCGTCATTCTATTGATGTGTTTTGCTGCTTCGCACATCTTTGAAAATCACCCCAGAGCAGACAGCAAAGCCTTCACTGACCGCGGAAAAGCGGGGCTGCGCTGGCCGCTTCTCTCAGCAAGAAAGCACAGTCTGTTTGTCCACGGTTGGCAGCAAAAGAGGCAAATACATCTCCTAGTCCAAACAGATACACACACCCTCCACGTGCATCAAGAAATCCAGGCTACGGGGCTACAGTTCCCAGTCTGGCCACTTCCTAAACTCAAGCAGGACTCGTGGACCGCAGCACCGGGAGGGCAGCGCCTCTGTCACCAGCACAGGCTTCAGCAGTTCTGAAACCTGCAGGCTCAGCTTTTCCCCCATCTGCTCCCAATGTTTCAAAGGCCAGAAACATTTTCTCAGAGAGAGGGGAAAAAAAAGAAAGAGAAGAAAAAAAAAAAATTTAAAAAGTGTGTTCATCATTGAACTGGAGCAAGACTTGTCCTCTATCTATCCAGCTCAAGACGTGAGACCCCAACACAGGATTTTCTCTTCCTCCTATTCACAAGAAAATCAAAAAGGGCTCTATTTGGAGTCTGGGCATATAATCAAAACCTTCCCTAGCACCAGAAAGATTCGTTAGTTAGCAGTCGCTACCTATGGCTCTTCATCAGGAAGAGGAGTGAGAGAAAAGGCAAAATAAGGTTTTGGTGCACAAAGCCAAATTAGTCAGCAAAAAAATACATTTCTAAAGCAAAAGAGGTACTGTCAACACTCAGGGTCTGAGAGTTCAGCAAATACAGGAGGGGTGGAAGAGCAGCTCGTCACGTTATTTCAAACGAATGATTTTAAACACACACCAGATTACAGAATCTTCTTAACTTTTTATGAAGAAGCTAATAAAAAATCCCAACTGGTGACAATCCACGTTATCATTCATGCAATTAAAATAAATAAATACGGGCAAGTTTTCCTTCTGAGATTGTGACCATTGTAGCTGCTGTTGTTGCCTTTGAATCCTCTGCAGAATCAGAGAAAATCATCTCTGGCACTCACTTCTGTTTACAGCTCATAATAGGTGTTGCCATCGCATGTGTTGTATGATTAGTAACATTATTAGTTGTAATCAGATCACGGTTTCCATCCAAAGGAGCAAGCAGCAGCAGAGAAAAGTATGAAGGTGGCTGAGGAAACTGAGAAGGCGAGAAGAGAGGGAATGGGAAGGGAGAACACTACACAAGACAGAAAGGAAGATGCTCAGGGGGATGGTGGTACCAAGAGCCCCAAGGACCTCCTGCCAATCCAGGAGCTGAACAGCAAGCCCCAGTGGTATCAGCAACATCCCCAGTCCTCAGAAGCCCATCCTAAAATGCTCTCCTTCAGTCCAATATTTACGTGAGCTTTGCTAGCATCTTTTCTGCAGAAAAAAAAAATGTAACGGTGGAGGAGAAAGAAATAGATTTCACAGAAAATTAGCAGCCTTCTGTACCCAGAGACTGGACAGGAGGGTGGAACACTGGAGAAAAGGCACCTACATGAAAGTAGTGGTATGTGTGTGAGCTAAGCTATTGCCCAGTAGGTACATCGGGCTAAAGAAATACAATACTAGGATGGGGCTGACAGCATTTTCTGGTGCATTACAAGTGGAGACGTGTGAATCTCATACTGCACAGCGATGAAAAGCTTCCAAATCCCTCAGAAAATGGTCTCCATAAATATGGATGGGTACATTTTCAACAGGAAGAGTGAAAAGCCCAATAAAAGGCCACTCTGCTCTGGGAACTGAGGAGTGATTTCTGGGCCGTCTCATAAAAACAACCACCCAGGTGAATGGAAAACCTTTTCACCCAGGACTGGGATTTTTTTATTAGTCCATAGAGGTCTCTGCTATTAATACATGCTGCTGCTGTGGAGATTGCAATACAGTAATGATCACAGTAACAATAAACCAGTGGTTGGAGTTGCCATATTCGGCGCACGGTCTGTCACTCAGTGCCTTGAGCAGCATGAAAAAACACATTTATTTCAATCAACGCATCTGCCAGGGGAAAACTGATGGCAAGACAATGTTTCTTTGAGGAAACCTTATTTAACAAAACTTTTGACAAGGAGATAAATCTGGGTGACGAACGCCTAACAAGATTGGCATTAGTCACAGCTCCGGCGTTGGCCACGGCAATCCCTGTTAATCGCAGAAACGCGGAGCTGTTGCAGAAACTCCAGTCACTGCAGCATAATGAGGCACAGCTCACGAACTGATTCATACCAACAGGGCATGTGTGTATTCCTAGGCTGCTGGAAGTGTGAGGGAAAATAGCAGGGACTGGAAGAACATATTTCCCTTGGCAGCAGCAGCAGCGGGGGATGCAGGGAGGGATGTGCCACTCCGCTGACAGGCAGCGGCTCGTTGGGCCACGGCGAACCCATGGCTTGTCCAGATCTTACACACCTCACATCCCCTCCTCTGCATCAAAATATTACGGTGCAAAAGAGTGTGTGTGCCACCCCGTTTGATAGCCGGCTGGGATGAGGCACGCTTCAGGAGTATTTGATGAAAAATCCTCTAGTGAAAGCAGGCACGTGCCCAAACTGTTCACAGCACCCCAAAGTGAGGGTCGTGGTCCACACACCTACGTCTGGCCCCGGTGCGCCACACCACGATGCCAGTTTTTAGGCTGGTTTATCCTCACCCCTGTAACCTCTTTTCCACACAACTGCTTTGAAAACAGAAACAAGCAGATCGCCTCTGCCTTGGCTGCCCTGTGACCGTCGGTGAACCCAAAGGTAACTCAGGTGACTGCCTGTGTAAGGAAAAGAAACACTGCAGAGGCAGCATCGACTCCAGCAGCCGGGTTCCCTGGTTTGTCTTGAAATAAAAAGGAAAAAGAGAGATGCTGGGTTCTTTGCAGATTGAGGTGTGGTGCCTATACTGGGAAAATATCCCCGCTGACTCCGAGGGATTAGAAGGGTGCCTGGGGGTATATAAGTGCTATCTAAGCAGAACCAGAGGGGTTCATCAGAATGAGAGCAGTTGTAAAACGATGATTTCAGTTTTCATTATGTGTTCCTATCTCCCCTAACTTTTATTTGCATACAGGTAGTCATTCGTGTTATGGACTGGGGCCATGTCTGTGCATATATGGCTGGTGCTATAGGTATAAATGCTGCTGTAGCAGTATGCAAGGCACTCAGATACAAGCCTTTTGTGCTTGATGCTGGACTCAGGGTGGCTCTGTAAAGTTTTAGGTAATCCTGCGAGGAGCAGAGACTTGGACTTGATGGTCCTTGTACGTCCCTTCCAACTCAAGATAGAATTTTATGATACGTGACCCCTTCTGCGAGGACCCCAGGTATTCATATCATTTTGACAACGTGCTAACTAGAAGGCAACTTTTCTCCTAAATCCATATTAATTTTTGATTGCTTATTCTGTTAGTTGAGGACTTTAATTTTGGAATATAAAAGCATCTGAATCACTGAATCCAAGCAAAGCAACCAAGTCTTGCATTACTAGGCATGCCAGAGCACTTTGCAAGGCAAAGCAAAATTCTCTAACCCTTTCCTAACATGGGATAGAAGGTGATGCTTGGTTTATAGCCCTCCTGGCACGTCATTCTGGTACCTTCTCTGTAGGCACTTATGCAAATAACAGGAGACTGCAATAAATAAGGCACTGAGTAATTTTTTTTTTTTAACCATTTACAAACATTTAAGTGCTGGGAAACCTACAGAAGGTGCAGATACACCCTGACAAACCAGCTGCTTGCACACCACAAGGAAATGCTTCAGGGGTCCCATCTTGAGATTATCTGTGCAGGCATCTGAAACATGCTCTGGCTTACATTCCCTGAGACCTACTTGGACAGTTTCCACGTTCTCATATGCACTTGGGAAAACCTATATGGGACAAACCATCCTGGCTGTCCCAAATTTCTATTCAATTTTCAGATCTTCAAGTGGCCATCAAAAGTGAGGGTCACATCCCTGCTGAGTATCTCCCTGTGCAAGAAAAAATCAAGTCAAAAGACTTGGGCTGAATACGTGGATAAACTGAGAAAGCCATTCTACTTAGCCCTTACTGAAGGAAGCAGTCATTCATTTCAGTGAGGTTTTAATTGTTTTAGGACTAAAATAACTTCGGTGGAAAGCTCAGCATTTGGTCCTTTATTCCCAACTTCTAGAGCAAAATGCTCACTATCAGCTCAGTATATTTAATACCTTTCTTTTTCCACAGTAATGAAACCACAGGGCAATCACAGCCCCTGGTCGATCTCTATTCTCCCGAGGCATTATCATCTGTATTTAAATATGTTTCTTTTTGCATTGGAAGACAACAACTAAATGCCCAGCTGTTGGAAAGGCTTTGGGAGGATTAGGAAACCAGGCAGTTCAATTTTCTTTCAGCTTGCCTTTCCATCACTGAATTGTTTACGCTTACTGAGTCAGAGAAATTTATGGCTGATAATTAGAATTAATTTTACGTTTCTCTTGCCTACTCTTTCTACCCCCATTAAAACTAGCAAGTTGCAATCAGGTACTAAATACAAAACTGAAGAAAGATAAACACCAGACTAACACTGGTGGGTAATTAATGCAGCCATTCTTTTGGGGAGATTTGTAGAGGATTCATAAAGCTTTGTGGACACTGAAGAATTACCTCTCGCCAGACAAGTGACAGGGAAAATAACAGGAAATCCTAGGGATTTTTTATCCCCAGCCCTACACATTGCAGTGTCTGATCCTAACCCTGTTTCTTTACAGTATTTTCAGCTGGAGTATTTCTACTTCTTTTCCTACCCAGCGAAGGATCTCTGTGCTGAAGATGTGCAGACCTGCAGTGCTGGATGAACAGAGCATGAATTTGACCCAGTTTTCTGATACAAATGGTTAAAATAAGTTCTAAAATCATTACTCATCTTCCCAAATACCATACTGACCACAGACACCAAATCACCCAGCACTGACCACAGACACCACATCACCCAGCTCTGGACTGGGATGCACTAACGTAACTGGTTGCATTTGAAAACTGAACCCACCCACCAATTTAACTGTAATCTATAAGCACAGACAGGCACACGTGCAGAGAAAGGGATGTGAAAGAAGAGCCCCTTTTGCACACATACGTACAGGAACGTGGCAGGGGGAGGTCAGCAGGGTCATTCCTTTCCTTGGGTAGTGAGCGTGTGCACACTCTGCACCCCTGGGAGCAGCTGCGTGTTCCAGCTCACACTGTAAATCACATTTTTTCTTTCAAATACAAAGCTGCAGAAATGGGAAATGTCTATTTGTAATTATTGGGCAAACCTTACTAGAGCCCATAAGGTTATGCCTGGCAGCAGAACCAGATTTTCTGGAGCCACGTGAAGTTATGCAGGGATGGAGGGATGGATGGATGGACAGATGCCAGGTTGCACAACATGTCTTGGGGTGAAGCCTTTCAAGAGCCGCCTGGACTTGTTCCTGTGTGATCTACTCTGGGCAATCCTGCTCCAGTAGGGGGGTTGGACTAGCTGATCTTTAGAGGTCCCTTCCAACCCCCACCATTCCATGATTCTTGTTCCCGTGATTCTGTGAACATTCCTTCAGTGCTTTCATACTCATCCCATCAGAAGGTCCCTCTCTGTTCACCAAGTGGCATCAGCAGCAGGACTGGAGAGGCTGGCACGACTGTTCCACTCTCAAGAAAGACCACAGCAAAGAGAAAGAGAAAAGTTGGAATGCAAAAGTTGCCAAGATGCCACAGGTCAGCTGGACTAGCACCCCAGCTTCAACAAAGGGGCTCAAGGCTGCTTTTTCTATCTGCTCATTTCTGGTGTCCCATTTCACCAGGATCTGAGAGACTACAAAAGCATCTGCACAAGTCAGTCTGCAGGACAGTATTTCTCCACCTGCCCAGGGCAAAGTTTGCCTAAGACTATTTACAGCTAAGACCGTGGCTTGATTCTTCAT
This sequence comes from Todiramphus chloris collaris, assembly GCA_025345505.1. NCBI lineage: Eukaryota > Metazoa > Chordata > Aves > Coraciiformes > Alcedinidae > Todiramphus > Todiramphus chloris. The sequence goes on from JANVCC010000270.1 coordinate 4,368,867, forward strand.
GGCTTCCCATTTACGCCTCACAGTCTGTCCTCTGCTCAGGCCACTGGCACTGTTTACATCTTGCCAAGAGCAGCAAGATCAGGAATGTCGAACACGCAGGTGAAGAAGTTACATTGAGCCATGTAATAAAATCAAGCCAGTTTAATTAAAATGCTGATCATAATGGAATCCCATTGGTGGGATGCTGTCAAGCTAAAGAAGACCCCCACCCCTCCAAGTCAATATTGAGTAGCACAGCTCTGGTTCTGTTCCTTCAGTCCAGCCCCACTCCCATTCTTTAAGTTAATGAATATTTTGATAGTGGAGTTTTCCAGGCAGTTGGCACCAGGCCTTGGCAAGCTTCGGGTCAAATTTACCTCAGTTGTGATCTCGTTAATTAAAGTAGTCACACTGGCCACTGGCCTGGCTCTTTGAGCAACCCAGAGAAGGGAACAACACTGAATAGATGACAAGCAAACTGTGGTTTAAACTAACAGTACTTTCGTTAACTTCTCATCCAACCCGACTTCATAACACTCCGGTTCTTTGAGACACTTCTAAATAAATTATAAAGCCTTCCCCCCTCCCATGGCAGCACTTTCTGGGTTAATATTTTATTCCTGTCAGCGAGAGCTAAGTGCTGCTAAAGAGAAGCCATAAACCCATTCTGAAAAGCAGCAGCAAGAACGGATCAAAGTGAATCAGCAGTTCTAGCTATGGGAGACGCTGACATCGTGCTTCTCAGGCTCCAACCCTGGGTCCATATAGAAAGATGAATGTTTGATTAAGGACTCCCCAGGCTGCAGCACTTACACAACAGCCAAGGAGTCAGTGGCAGCCCAAGCAGCTGACTCAGGCAGGAACTCACGGGGTGTAATCTGCCTGCCTGCCAGATTGCCCCGGCTGCACGCCATCCGCAGACTAATCCTCCTGAAAAGGTTTCTTGGAAGCTGCCATTGATGCTCCTGCTGGCTAAGCGTGCTCTGGGCAAGACACAGCTACAGGACAGCAAGAGCTGAAGCCCTGGTTCGCAATGCTTTGCCAGAGCTTGCTCTAATGGAGCCTGGGAACTCCTCCCCAGCACTGAAAATCTGCCAGCAAACACATCAACACCGCAACGTTCCCCCACTATGGTCAGTAGGACAAAACTAGTCATCTTGGAAACCCAACCTGATGTGTTCTTTGTCAGCCTCAATGCCTGGTTCTGACGCATTTGTATTGTAATCCCAGGACCCTCTTGTGCTAGATGCTCCACAACCACACAAGGGAAAAGCAGCAGGCTTTGTTTTACCAAGTACTTGCTGGATACCTAGGCTGGAAAGATGGGTCAGCGGGGGTAGCTCCTCTAGCTGTGCCACCACCTACTACAGGAGATGTGCAGCCCAGGCTGCCATACATTGCGCTGCTCTGAGCTTGCTGCAAGGCTGGGTTCAGACCTCATCCCTCTGGAACCCCAGGAGAACTTGAAGTAATATTCCAGGGGTAGAAACTTCAAGGGAAGAACTCTCCTGCACTTGACCTGTACCGCAGTGAGTGAAAGAAAAGTAATTTTTATCCACCTACACTCCTGCAGATACTTATCTGATTCAATGAAGAATAAAATACCTGTAAGTAGGTCAGTAATTCTTAGAAAGCATCTACACTTACATTTCCTTTCAGAAGCTGTGTAACATGCTGATCTCCAAGGAAAAGCGGGGCAGGAAGGAAGAGGCATTTTCCAGCTAGTAAGAAACACTTTATTTCTCAAGGACAATATGCAGCTAGAAGCCTGAAGCCCTTCTACTAATACATTTGTCAGTCACAGGTTTGGCTCAGATTCCTATGCAAAACAGCCCTAGAAAGATTTCTCTTTTTTTTTTTTTCAACCCAGTAACCCCATTTTCCCCAGTTACGTGCTATTTTCTACCCGTGGCCTCTACAGAAGAAGAACAAGCAAGGACTCATGAGGAGAAACCTCACAGTGGGCACAAACAGTTTTCACACGAGTCCTATTGAGATGCTAACTCTTGAATTTCTCAGAGCACCTCTCCACTCAGACACTGCCACTCAGGAGGCCGCAGGTTGGGATGGTGGGAAGAAGCTTAGGCTAATTAATTGCATTTCTTTTTCTGACTGCAGTGTTTTCCTGCTCTGCTGGATACTCAGAGGCCAGCACTGGTTCCTCTGATTAACAGCACCTCATCAGGAAATCAAAAGAAAAGCTGCAGGCTAAAGAAAACTGGATTTCTGTTAGCAAGGATTTGCTCTTGGCAAATAATGATAATTGCCAATGTTAAAAGGAGATTGTGAATTAACTACAGCAGACATAAAAAATGCATTTGGAAAAAAGCGGCAGTAATTACAGTGCATATGTCACATGGAAATGACTCCAATTTGTACAGCTCCAGTCACACTGTACAGTATCTCAAGTGACTTCATAATAACAAGCTTATATCTTCAAAATCATTTAATGCAGCCCAGGGTTTTTAATAACCTGAAAGACACTTCAGTAAGTGCCGATGGAAAGCCAGCCTGGGAATCTTCATTTTTTAAGGCCATGTCCACACACAGCTTGTTGTTATTTCACAATGATGTATTAAAAACACACCATCCCCAGCTCCAAGGGCACACACATTGTTTTATTGATAAAAAGTAGAGTGGTTTGGCTTGTTTCTGTAGGTCACCTTTATTCCAGTATACCCAGACACAGTAGAAGCCACACCAGTGCAACTCTGTATGTCAAGCATCATGTCCCAGCTCTTACAGCACGACTCATTTCCATGCAGGTCAGACAGGCAGTTCCTTGGGAGGTCTGCACTATTTGTGACTTGCTTTTTCTAAACTGTTCTAAACTTCTATTTGTCCTTGAGGCCTGACAGGACATAAGATGTGGCAACAAGATGGAACAGCTTCTCTGCTGCAAGCTCTGTTCTGTGCTCCAGCAGCACATCTCACAGAGGAGTTTTCCAGCCCGAGAGGATGTCATGACAGCAGTGCAAATGCCTTCAGCTTGGACAAGCCTTAACTTTACTGTTATGCTGTAGGTGTGGTTTCCCTTTATTTTTACCGCTGCAACATAGCAAACAAAGCACATGCCCATGCTGCTTCCAGTGTTCTCACAATAGAGCAGGTTTCACTTGGCTCTGTGACACCAAAAAGAAGCTGGGCTTCGCTGAAATTTGGATGGCTCCCTTGTGAGTCACATCCAGTTTGGCTGTTCCTTTTTTTGGGGGGAAGGTGTTTGCCCTCGACAAAACCGACCCTCCTAAGTCTAAAGAGAGTATTTCCTTCTCCAACTGTATGGTTGGGAGCTTGAGCTGTTGTCACTGTTGGTTTGGCTCATCTAAAATTGCCCCTTCCACAGCAAGAATTGACAAAACAGAAATCTGGTCACCTGGTCGTAGAGGAAGCAATGCCAGGTCCAGCTCATCTCTTGCTCTTCCGCTTCTATTTCAGCAAAGCCTCTAATGCATCCCTTCCCTTATGGCGAGGGAACGCTCCCTGTCTGCGTGTTCGTCGCTGAAGGGCTTTCGTTGCCATGCAAATAACCCTCCAAAGCACAAGCATCAGCGAACACAGCCAGATGCAACATCAGGCTGCAGTATGCCTACAGCCAGGCACGGCTGCTCCCTAGCTCAGCCAGTCACCAGCAACATTTCAGGGTAGACAACAAAACACTGATTTCAGAAAAGAGAAGGTGGCCCCAAAGAGGCTGATTCTCTGACTTTTGGCATTATTGTGCTCAGCCAGGAAATAGGTGATGATATAAAACAGAATATAGGAAAAAATAAGGAAAAACTTAATGCAAGCTGTAACTTAAGCAAGACTTCTTCCAAAAAGCTTCCCACAATTTCACTAATCACTGGAAAAAAAAAGCTAAAAGGAGGAAAGCAAGACCTGTCATTCACAGCAAGTATCTACCACAGGCTTATCTTTCCAGCACATCCTTCCCCAGGGACAAGGACTGCACAGCACACCTCCAGCTCTCATATGGAAGCAATTATTAGTGTGAAAACAGCCCTTCCTAGGAGAAAACAAATGAACCTCGTGAGCAGTCTGATTAATGACTCCCCCCATGCAGATATGTAAACAGCCACACTGTTGCTACCTTAGCTTAGCAACATTTTAGAGTTCTGTGATTTTATTCCCTTGTTTGTGCTGTTCTGCCAAGCGCTGGGGTTATGAAGGAGATTCCATTATGATGGAGATTCCATTATGATGGAGGGTGGCTGCAGAAACCAAGAGCACGGAGCTCTGCTGCCCAGTTCTTCCCATCTAACTGCAGGAAAACTCAGAAAAGAAACCTGAGAGATGCTATTTGCTAGATGTAACCCGTTTATTCCCTCCAGCCCAAACAGCATCCAAAGAGAACACTCCTGCTCTCTTCGCAGTGAATGCCCCAGACAAGGTTGGTAGCTCCTACCTAAAATATCCCAAATGCACTTAAAAAAAAAAAGAAAATCAAACCAGAATAGCAAAGGCATCAGACCATCCTCCAACACCCTTCCCTGAAGGGCCTCCCCAGGACACAACCCCCCCTCCACCTCTGCATAGCACTCCAAATGTGCTCGGGGAGAACACGAGCCCCGGTGTCACAGGGCAGGGAGAGCAGGAGGGGTTGGCTTCCTCCTCCTTGGGCAAGACCCTGCTCCAGTTGCATCACTGGGTCTTAATTTATTCTTCCACACAAAATCACCCCCAGCTTCTTTTCGCTTCCCTCCGCCAGAACTCTCGTCCTCCTTTGCCCCTCTCGCTGTCACTTCAGCTGGATCAAAAGCAGGGCCAACAAGGAGCAAAGTGATGCATGCAGCCACGAATTCTGGCTGTGCACTCTTTCTGTTTGTTTTGCTGGGAGGGTTTTTTTTGCTTGTTCTGGGTTTTATCCTACCAATCCTATCGAAAACATCTAGGATAAAATATTCCTGTATCTATTATTGAGTTACATGTTTTACTGTAAAGTTTTATTCACTGAAATCCTTAAGGTTTCGCCAGTGAAGATATGAATTCAGAGACTAAAGAACCTAAGGGAACACCACAGGAGAGGGGAGATAAAGCTCCTGTTTCTTAACAGCTTGCGAACAACCTGCCAACCAGCTTGACCAGGACAAAGCTTCAGAGGTTTGATTCTCTGCGTATTTTTTTCCTAAGACAGACTGATATGGGACTGGCCACAGAACCTTTTTTAGGCTCATTTTGTAAAGAAACCAAGCTCACGGGATCACGCTGCGCGTGTATTTATTTGCAGGCTGGTATTTTTGACCACCTGACTCCTGGTGCCTTTTTCTGCGTGTTTGAGATTTCCACATAGAAAAAAAGAAAGTCAAGCTGCATGAGTTGTGCTTGTCACAAAACCGTTTGAAACCAGCTCAAGGATTTATCAAAACTGCTCCTGACTAAAAAGCTCTGGCTGCTGAGCAGTGCAGACCGTTACCTTTGCAGGTACCACGCACCGCACACGGAATGCGTCACAAAGACAAAGTGGGCATCTCAGGGCACAAAAAATAAAGGCGAGGCAGGGGTGATGACAGGACAGGGACACACACGACTCATGTTCCATTATTTTCTAGAAAATGGGGTTGTTCTGAGCGGGAAAGGATTTAGATTCAGGCCGCAGAGGTGCTGAGCTGAGAAGAGATAAGCTATACAGGCAGGAAACCCAAAACTGTGCTAACACGTGGCCTTTCCCTGACCCATCTTTGGTAACGCAAGAAGGGCTCAGAAGTATCCCAGCAAGCACAGAAAAGCTTGTTAGAGGAAGTCAGTGAGCAGTGTCTCGCTGCGGGGAGCTGGACCATCATCTAGGTACGATTCTGCGCAAGCACGGCTTACAGCCGTGGGGGAAAGCCAAGCCTAGTAAGATGAAAGGGAACAATTGGCAACCTCTGGATGCTGGCAAGGAACCCACACCATTGGCCAATGCGAGACACTGACCCTTGTGCTGAAGGGGAAAAAAGCGTCGCTAAGCATTTAAAGGAGGACTTCAAAAACAAAATCAATGTCATTTAATCACAACTTCTTTCATCTCGACCTAAATGCTCTTTCAGAAGCTCTTGTCTCCTTACACATCACTGCATTAAGAATACAATAAAAATAAACCAAAAAAAAAAAAAAAAAAGGACAAGCAGAAGCCAAATTGTAGGCCTGATTTATGCAGTTACGGGGTCATGGCAGGCCAGAGGGTTTCAGTCTGTGGCCAGCTGCCAAAACGCAAGATCCTGTGAGCATTCAGCCAGAGAAAGAGGATGAAATCTCAAGGCTCAGAGTTCACATTCACCAGCTTCCTGCCTCAGATAAAGACCCAGAGCTGTTTAAAAAAAAAATATATAGTGAAATAGATAAAGGTAGCTGAGGTATAGGTATGCTGCCTGAGATCAGGCCGGGTCGTAATCTACAACCTGAATATAGGAAAAAAAAAAGAAAAAAGTAAAGGAGTCTAAGGTGTCCCTTAGTAATGCACATTAGTGTCTGTCTATGAGTGAGATGCAAAGGGGAGTGAGGTACAGAAATAGGGCTTTGGTCAACACAAAGGGGAATGTGCCACCAGGAACCTGCTTTGGAGTGAGAAGCATCACACCTGCCTCATGGTGAGGAGGGGATCAAGGAGAGCACAACCTGCAAGCTGCCTGGGGGGAAGTCACATATTTGCATCCCAGCTGAAAGGAAGTGTAGCAGGTTCCTCTGGAAAAGCACTTGAAGTCTTAACTTCATTCCACAGTTTCCTCAATAAGTGCAGGCAAAAAGGAGTGGGAGAACGTAACCAGCAGTTCCTACTGCTCACAAGCCATGCCCTGCTGGGGTGAGAGCTGTGCAAATACACACCTCTGAGTCCTTGGGTGGCTTTTACAACCAGACAGGAAGCTTTTAACAAAATAATTTGTGCGATGGAAGTGGAGCAGCGAAAGAACCATTCCCCATTCCACTGCAGGTCTCACCCTGAAAGAAACAAGACTGTTTTTCTCCACACTGGTGAAGCTGTTTTCAAGCAGTATCTCAGAGATGGGAGTGAATGCAGCATCTGGCTCTGGCAGGTCAGTTCCTGCTGAACCAATGCAAAGCTGATTGAGAAGGAAAACCCAACCAATTGTGACTCAGCTCCCTCAGGGCTGGGCCCAAGGGACTTGACCACACTTTCCAAAGACAGAAAGACATCAGCATCTATTTCACAAACCCCAGAAGACTGAGGTGTGAGATCCTCTGAGAAGGAGGATTCTAATGATCCCAAAAGGGTTGGAAGCACGCAGCACTTTTGTCTAACAGCCAATTCTACTAATACACAATTGACTGCTCCAGCCACAACAGCAATTGCTACCCTCTTTCTGCCTGGAAGATGACCCAAAAGCCAAAAAAGCAGCCAGAAGTTCTGGGCAAAGCAACCCGACATTGTTCACAGAGCTCCTCAGAGCCTTCCATGTGACCAGAGGGAAGAACATAAAAAAAACCAATGAGAAATCAAAGGAAGTGGTATCTTGAGTCCATCTGCACCTAAATCACCCATCACAGAACCAAGAGACCATTTCTGTTGTAGTTTATCCTCATGAAGAAAAATAAAAGAGGGAATTATTCACTCCCAAAACTTGGGTGAGGGCAGAAGGTTTTGGATCAGACAGTGCACACACTGAAATCCATACATCTGTGAAAGGCTTCAACTGCAGGGGAGAAGAAAATGGATCCAAGATTGCCACAAAAGCTGCTCATGGCTTCATAAATTTTACAAAGCTGGCTGTTGGGGGAGAGGATAAAATTTCTCTATGCTTTCCCACTCAAAAGAAGCCACTGTCGCTTCATGTGGGTCACCTCTGCCTACAGAGGGGCAGGTTTCTCTTCTGCATGATTTCCTTACAGAATCTCCAGGCACTTTGATCATTACCGACCACACCATCCTGTGAAACAGCAGATAATCATTAATAGGGCAGAGAGACTACAAGCCCTGGGTTCATTTCTGCTCCTTTCTGCCATCACAAAGTTAAGCATCTAGTCCAAACTAACCATGGGGGATTCCTCCGGACTCCACGGTCAGAAATAGGCAGTGCCAGGAGGATACCTACCTGATCTAATTCAGAGAGTTACCAGTCAAGACTAGATAAGCAACTTTTAGATCAGATGCCTAAACAGAGGTTCTCGAAAGTTACCCAAGACAGCACTCTGCTATAAAACAGGCAGAAAATCGGTGGCAGGACAGAAAAGTTAATTTCCACTTCCCAGATCTCAGGCTAATGAGCAAACTATTGGAACAACCCTTCCTAAGCTGGACTTTTTCATAATGCTTGTTGGGTGTGTGCGTGCCTGGTTAGAGAGGAGACCTGTAAGAGCAGCACTGTTGGCACACACTCACCCTGGGGCTGTTCATAAACCCACAGGTTTGTCACTTGGGCTAAACAGCCTACAAGATGCCTACACCCCGAAGCACACAGCACGAGTGTCAGCCCCTCGTGCCCATGGGATTCACTGCTGGGCTCAGAACCTACATACCAGGCAGCTCAGATTTGCGGTGGTTCTGTAGGATGCTCACCCAGACAGCTCAAAGGCAGATGTCTGACAAGTCTAATAATAACCACCAGAGATTATCAGTTCAAGCTCCAGCCTGAAAAGAGAACTTAGAAACACTAATCCATATGAAAGAGTAAATTCCTGTATCCTTGCCAATGTTTTAGCCTGAGTTAGCCAAGCCAAGCTAAAAACACCTCTCAGCAGGCACCAAGAGATGCTCGCTGTAAGTGGGGGCCATGAAAAAGGCATCTGGTCCAAGCTACTGCACAACTTGCCTCTCTGGCTGGAGACAGTTCAAGAAGAAATCTGAAGGGTGGATGATCAAGCAGCGAGCGCAACAGGGATGTCATTAATTGGGAAGATGATGCTCTGGCAGAGCGAGCTGAAGGCAATGACAGCTCTGCAGTCAGGCTCTGCCGTTCTCCTCTGCGACATCCCCGCATCTGACCGATTATCAACGGGCAGCTGCCACAGAAATTGAAGCGATGCTGAAATGACAACTCTATTAAAGGGGCAGATGGTCCTATGAGCAAATGTTTCACCAAGGACTGGGTAGATATCATCAAACTCATGTCTCAGTGGCTCAGAAATGACAGCTGATGTCCCAAGAGATGAAATTTCAGAATGTTACTGTACCACGGAGCCAGGGGCCAGGAATATTCCTGAACATGACCTGACTTAAAAGTATAATGAAGCTGGTCCAAACACAAGTCTATCAGTATGGTTAGAATCCTTGGTAGCAGCTTTTATGAGAGTCATGGTTGAAATGTGCCATTTTGGGATGGCAGCCAAAGTGCTTATACATGGAGCACAGCTGCACCATAAAGCCACTGCAGCTTTTTGGATGGATTATCATTCATAATGAAGTGGGGAAAGGCAGAAAAAATAATTAAAGAGGTGCCAAAGTAGACCACATTTATCCTAGAAAATGCACTGCTCTTTTTAAAAAAGCTAGAAATCAGGTTCAGAAGACAAAGTTTACTCGACAAAACATTGAACTGTAAATTAGTTCCCCTGCTACCTTGATAGAAAATTGAGATTCAAATTGATGTATACTGTCACTCCTCCCACAAAGGGCTGAGAACGCCAACAAGTAACGCGGTGCCTTTCACACGTAATGCTTCTTTCTCTTTTCTCCTTGCCAATTAGTAAATCAAACTTGATATACTCAATTATAACTTCCAATAAAAAGCAGGGGTATTCTTAGAGCACGGGTCAACAGGGTAAAACTTCCCAGCTGATCTCTGGCAAGAGCTGTGGTCTCCCAGGCTTTCAAGAGACCACCAAAACCAGGACACAAGGAGCCAGGCTCAAAGAATGCAGACAACACTTGAAGGCACAGGCATTAAAATTCACACAAAGCTGATGGTAGAGCCAGAACATGGGATATCTCTTCACTGTTCTAGTGGGCAATGCCAAAAAAGCGATAGTCCTGATGAAGCAAAGTCACCTCTTCAGGGTTAACCCTGAACAATAGCACAACAAAGCCTGGCAAAAATAGTTCTCACCGCAAAACAAATGACCAGATTTTAAAATCCTAACCCATATGGTCCAGTTTAGAAACCTCCAGATTCAATCCTAATCTCAAAATGCATAAAACAACCCAGCTATCAATTCTGTACACAATGGGGAAATTCCTGCAGTCTTGCCATGCAATTCTTAGCCAACCTTCACTCCAAAGTGGACACAGAAAAGGTATCTAGACAGACAACTGCAGTGATTAAGGGGACAGAGGAGCGGCTTTTCCAAGAGACTGAAAAGTCCAGGGGTCTTCTGCTTAAATAGAAAAGTCTGACAAGAGGATATGATCAAGATTTCCAAAACTATGAAGGCTGTGGATAAGGTACTCACAGAACTGGTTTTCATAAATTCAGTACTGTGAGATGTGGGAGGCATTCACTGAAACTAGCAGGAAAACATTTACAATTAATAAAAGAAGGTACATTTCTACTGAGGTGGCAGGGAATTTCTGGCATTTGTTGCCACAGTGATGACCTGTAACGTCTGCCAGAGGCAGAGAGTATAGGCAGGTTCAAAAAGGGATTAGATGAATCCAGGGACAGTGATCCATAAACAAACAGGACAGGGAACAGGCAAGGATGCTCCTCCTGACATCCCCCATACAAGAGCAGTGGATACAGGGGAGTGCAAGCAAGCTGACTGCACAGGGGCCAGGCTCTCCCCGACCAGCACATCCTCCAGAATCCAGGGCCAGTTGCTGTGATGCAGCTGGGCATCTATCTTATCTTTTTATGTCTGATTGGTAGGTGCTACTAGTTTGTGACACTTCATTTGGAATTTACACAGTATCCACTACCTCACTTGGAGCTGTGGGTGCTTTAAATGTCTCCAGTAATGGGCATTAAAAAAAAATTAAAAGGCAGCAGCTGATATTCATGAAGCCTACTGAAAAGGAAGACTATAAACATCACCTCCCTTTATCCTGCCCCAGAGGAATTAACTCCCCACCAGATGAGCACTCTTCTATACAACCATGTATCTGTAGTTATTTCCCTTTCACAGCATTAAGAATCCTGGTAACCTCCCTTCGTGGATCCCCCAGATGGGCTGATGCCCTTCCCTCTTCAAACCTGCTTTTACCCTAAGAATCCCAGCTCACCCACCTCACCCAAAGCTTCCTTTTCTTACTCTGCAGAGACTGGCTTACAATGCAGCAGCCTGCTGAAAGTTCAGTGCTACCCTTGAGCGGTCCACATGACAGCCTGGCTTCCCAGGAACACATGTTCTCCACGGCACAGCAAGTGCCATCAACGTGACGCTGGAAACATTAATTACAAACATGCCTGCTGGGCCTGGAGCTTCACACACTCTGAACAATGAGAGCAGAAGGGCATCGGGAAGGGACTTCGACAGATGTCAGAAGACGTGGAGAAGCAGTTCCCCAGTTGACTCCTGTCACTGGGTTTTTTTCTATTGTAATAATTACCTGGCATGCAAAACCTTTGTCCATGCGCTGTACGAACCTAACGTTAGAAAGAGGTGATGACTGACATCTGTGGCAGGAAGAATTCAGTTTGTCTCTTCTCACTCTTATCTTTCACCTGCATCTAATCTTTCAGCATACTCCTGGAGACCATAAATACGTCAGTGGGAAGCCCATTGATTGAAAAAGACCAAGTCAAGTGAAGTTCAGCCTAAAGATTAGGAAAAAAACCACAAAATACCATTCAGTTTTACTGCTTGTTTTCTGTCTATGCACTAATATATCTTAAACTTTCAGCTCCACGTCATTTGGTCATATGAACATTCATGTGAAGCTGATTGTTCACAATGATGAACTTTACTGTCAAATCCAGTAAGACCTTGAGCCTCAGCAAGGAAGGAGACTGACTTCCGAGTCACCAGTGAGAAGAGCGTGACCTACCAAACTTGAAAACTCTGATTCATCCTCGTTTGGGGCATCTTAAATCTCCGTGGATTACTGGCTTGTACTTGTTCTCGTGTGTTATGTTAAGAACGTAAAAAGAAACACATTGGGGTTGGGAATAAAGGAGGTTATTTAAAACAGAGCGAGCAGCCTTGCACTGTTTCATGGGAACATTCCTGAAGCCAGGACAGAGTCCTACCCTGAAGTCAGGGAAATCTGTAACTTGCTACAGCTAAAACAACCCTCAGTCAGCCCAAATCCACTCACAAAGAGAGTAAGTTTGTTTTTTTTTTTTATAAAGCAACTGACATTTCCAGAAGTTTGGCACTTGCTTACCCAAACCAAGGTCAAGTCCTTGGCCAGACCACTGCACCTTCCCTGGTGTCACACTGGCAAAGGTGACAAGAGTGAGGCCACTCCCTTCGAGAGCAAGTTAAAACACATAACACCTTTTGTAGTTAGCTCAGGCTCCCTAAGCCCCTTGGACACCAGGGAGATACCAATGACTTCCTTGAAATTACTCCTGATTTTCACTAAGGAGTCCAGGCTTAGAGTAGCTTCCTATTGTCGGTAAGAAAATGAACCAATTATTACAAGAGAACAAAGTGAAAAGAGGGGACAGGGTGTATAATTACATTTAAAAGCATTTCAACTTTGCTCTAGGCAGAGAAACACCAGGTCTCTTCACAACAAACAGTTGTTATGTTAGTTTTATCTTATTTAGTAAGCGAGGCAGGACAGCAAAGAGACTTTCCACTGCCCGTCTCGTTCCTACTGCTGTAGCATCTCTAATTCCACCCCACCCTCCTGGGCAGGACCACCCTCTTGGTGCATCTACCCAGCATGTAAGGGCATAACTGGGCTTCACAGAGGTGTCCATCCAGCCAGCTGAAGAAGGCTCATCCACTGCCTGCTAACCTGGGCTGAATCCAGCCCCCACGACTATGTTCCTACTGATGTGACTGCCTGCACTGACCAGAGCAGGGTGAGCACGGATGCACCCAGCACTTGCTTGCCCACAGCATCCTGTCCTGACCAACAGCTGCCTCCAGCGCAGGATCCTGGGCAGGCCCGCTGAGAAAGGTCAGGCTTGTAGAAATTCCACCACTGGGAAAGTTATGCACAGAGGTGGTGACCTACTGCTGTCAGCATGGAAAACCGGGATCCTTTCCCTTTTCTTTTTGTTCCTGGTTTTTGTTCCATTCGCTGTTTCTGCATCTGAGGCCACTGCAGAGTTTTCACAAAGCGGCGCTGGCAAGAAAACCGTCTTAAAAACCACACAGAAATGTGACAAATAAGATTGTGAGCCAACTGAGGAAGGAGCTACTTTCCTGCTCCATGTTTACAGGAATTCACACTGAGCTCGCCTGTGCTTAACACAGCACAAGTATAATAGCTGGCCCAAACACACCAGCCAAGGGCAAGCCTTTTAACTCGCTTTTTCCAGCTGGACTCCATGCCAAGGATATCATGCCCCTTCGGTACCAGGGTGAGATCCTTCTCCTTCCCTTCAGAGCACTGTCAGGGTGTCAAGATACCATCCTCTCACACCACGTAAAGCTTGTCACCAACCACTCTTTCCACCTCACAGCTCCTCAGGTCCCTCATTCCTGTTCCTGGAATACACCTTTCAGACAGAATCGAGTGATTTATGTCTCAGCATGAAGCCCACATCCTTCCATGCACTACTAGCTTTGCTCCCTTCGTTTAAACAAAAGATTTTCTCCAGGAGCTGCAAGGAGAAAGGGGCTCTTTAGCTGCTTTTTGGGTGTGTTTTTGATTTTTTTTCCTGTGGTTTGCTCACAGAGGTCTCTTGCTGGAAGCATGCAGGGCTCACGCTGAGGCTGCTCTAGTTGGGAATACAGGAAGATACCTCCCTATGATTTAGCACGTATTGTCTGCCTGCATAAGAGGTGGTAAGTAATTTAGTTCTGCTCTGTTTCACACTCTTCCAGATGCACGGCCCCAGAAATGCTCTAATGATAAAACTATGCCACCACAATAGCTGGAAAGTTTTCTGCTCTTTCTTTCTTTCAGCATCGAGACATTTGTTTCTGTGCTAAAATTTAACTGATTTTGTTTAACTCACAATTTCCTCCTGGCCTGTGTTTGTGCCCAATAAGATTATAAACTCACAGAGAAAGGAACATATATATTTACTTCAAATAAGAGTTGGTTTGGCCTTGAAAGGCACCTACAGATGCTACAGCAAAGTAAATAAACTTGTTTAGATCACTGACCTGAACCTGGAAAGGTAAGGGATGAATGCCACCCGAGGCTGCAATGCTTTACAGGAGATACCCTGAGCCAGAGCTGACCACAGCGAAGGCTTCTACAGCCTGCCAGCCCCTGCAGCCTACAAAGGCTTCCAAAGAACAAACACACACCCAAACAGGACTGACTACGAGAGTCCTAAAAATCCCCATTCCCTGAGCTCATGCCAGGTGCCATCTCCTTTTATGAGGGATGTGAAACAGAGAAGGTGGGTACCCGGGGAGTGCCACAGACTGAAAGGCACAAGCCCAACGGGGCTTCCCAAGGCAGCAGAAGTGAACACCAACCTCCCCAGATGCCTCCTGGACACCGATCAGGCAGCAGCGTGAAGCAGCCAGACAGTTAGGGCGTTACCTGGCTCCAAGGGCAGGGCACCAGCAATAAAACAATAAAAATTTCTGCCCTGTGAGAGAGGAGTTGAACTTATCAATGCTGAATCTCTGCTAACGTTCATTTCCCTGTTTAGTTTCCATAGTGGAGAGTTCCAGGCAATTCACAAGAAGCTTTTCCAGCCTCTGCACCTCAAGTGCTAAGCTGATGCCTCACACCCAGTAGGTCTCCTCAAGCAGTGTGGAGGCTGGTTACTGGTAGACAGGGGGTACAAGGCTGAGCACATTTTCACTTTGGCACCTAGATAACAATAAACCCCCGCTTTTATGGCTTCTGCACCCAAGAAGCAGGAACTGCAGGCAAGGACACTGCTCTGTTTGCCTTCTCCCCAGTTTGCTTCTGCCCAAGCTCAGAGAGAACAAATCACTATGCCCAGTAACAACTCTACAGTCATTTTGTTCCAGGGGAAGAATTAATTAGTTTTACTGTGCCAAATTCTGGTCTGGAAAATTACCATTTACCTACCCATGAACTTCCCAATCACAACAGCAAGGGTACAAGTCCCTCCCTGGGCTCTGCCAGCCAGGGCAGCTTCTTCGTGCTGCTGACAAAATCCACTTCAGGGCAGTGATTTTCTGCCGTTCTGATGAGACGGTTCTTCTGGCTTTTGGTGGCATTCCCACCTCTGCCTGGCTCGCTATCCCAACCCCTGCTGAGGGGCCAGGCTCAGCACCACTCCTCCCAGGCACAGCTCCGTTGAGGTCTCTGTGTTCGTTCGGGATCCGGCACCCGAGGAGACTGCAAGATGTGCTGGGTGGAAGTTGCTCACTTTGAGGCTTATAGATGGATTAAGTGATCTTCCCCCCGCACACTGTTTTCTTCTTGGAGCTTCAGACTTATTTGGGGCTTTTTATCAAGGGAGATTTATCTTCTCAAAATACCAGCACAGAAATCTCACGGTTAAGTGCTATTTAGAAACCCGTGGAAGCCAGATAGAAAGACAGGTCTTGGTATTCCCTTTTGTAAAGCGTACGATGAGGAAACATGCCCTCTGCTCACCTAATGTGCCTTCTTTTCCCCCAATGGCTCAAACACCAGGATTTCTGTGAAAAGGTGCTGAACTGAAAATGATGAAATGAGTGCACACGTTTAGCAATCAAAATCAGACCCAAAAGATCCTTCCTCCCTACGGGAATGGTGCTGCCAGCAGAACTTAGCCTGGAAAAGGGAAAGATACCAAAAGTGCCAGAGCCACCTGGGGACTCCAACTTCCTCCAGGTACCCAGAAGGTACCGAGACATCCTAGTGATGGGCAGCATTTTGTAAGACTAAGGATCAACAGATGGAAAACCAGAGCAATTTCTGCAAGCCCAGTTCATAGATAACAGAACTACCGACCTCCTTTACCTTTGAGACCGTATGGCCCTTTTTACTCAGGACAACAAAGCCATCCTGTATTCCTGTCAGTGATGTGACACAGCACATCCTCTACGCTTCTCCAACGTCTTCAATGACTCAACTGCTTCGGTTTATACGCGTAGAGACACTTTCTATGACTATGTTTAGTTTTAGAGAGGTCTGGAAAAGTGATCTCACCACTGGAACGAGGAAGTATTTAACCCCCGCCTGGAAACACATGATGATGATGTAAAGGTGCTATTTGGAGAGCTCTATTTATATGGTCGTTTCCTGAATCTTAACGTGACTCAGAGAATCTTGGGACAGAACGTGGTGCCACCACCACAGTCTGAGGGAATCACTGCCAAAGCTTCACAAAAGATTGAGTAACGAGTTGCCACGGTGCTGTGAAGCAAGACTGAGCGACGGGTGCTGAAATTTAATGACTTGACCAGTTTGTTACCAATGGATTTAGAACTACATTATTAATGGTAGACCAGAGACAGAATTACACAGGAAACGGCCAACAAATGCAGTATAATAAATATGCAAGGGCAGTTAGCACAGAGTGAAATTTGATTTCACTAATTACTGCTTGTTGCAATTATTCTGCTTTTACGGATCAATAACTGCTTTCCCAAAAACAATTGCTCCTGCTTCTTGCCCAGTGAGGAATGCCTGTGATAACCAGTTGTTTAGAAGTTCTTTCTGCAAGGTTTACAAAGGCAGAGGAGATCCAGCTGCCCAGGAGCAAAGCTTGTGAATGCAGTCTGAAAGTTTCCCAAAAGGACTAGAAACCTTTTCATTCAGACAAGAGCATGTCTCCAGTAAAGAGAATGACATTCAACCACTTCCCTTTCTTGTTACCTTTAACAAGTAAAAACAAACAAGAACACAGCTCTCTGTACTCGGAGAGCAAACAGCCAGAAGCCCTGTGACTATGACCAGTCTGTAGCAGGCTGAGGAAGAACATGGCAAAGGTTATTAAAAAGAGGAAGGGAAATAAGAAAGTGTGAGCACACTGAACTACACTGAGCCTGTGAGAGACAGCAGTAAGGTCATCTGGCATGAACATTCCTCGTTTGGTATTAATACACCTACCAAATCCATGAACATTCCTCGTTTGGTATTAATACACCTACCAAATCTTTATCACTCTTGCAAAGCCAAGGCAAAATCCAGTAGCAAATTCAAGAATATATAAGAGGAGAGGTCCCTTCTGCAAATCATCATCCAAAAACTTGGCTATGCTATGTGGATCTCTAAATATGAGCCTTTCTTTCTGAACCTCATCTTTATCCATCTTTAACAATGGGATTATACTCTTATACTGTACTGGTCCATGTAGCAGCACAGGGATCAAGCAGACAAACTGTTATCCCAAGCTTTACACTGGCTTTTCACAAAACAGATGAGCAGAGCAGTGAATCGAGCCATGTTCATAGTTTATATCTGACTAACAGATTATTCACGACTTGGAAAGTTTAGTATTTAATGAAATCACAGAGTCACTAATCGCTGCTGCATTGCTCAGTTCTTCAGGGCACAACTCCCCGGTGGTTACAGGAGGAGGTGGGATGCTTAAATAAAAGACAGGAGAAAACACTGGGGAAAGAGGCTCAGACAGGAGGGGATCACAGCAGTTATGTCCTTAAGGGGAAAAAGCCCACAAACTCAAATCACTCAAGTCAGTACAGCAGGAGATGGATTTGCTTCCAACAAGGAAAAAATTGCTCAGGTCAAACAAGACAGACCCCTCCAAAAATTGTTGAAGCTTCAGGACTAATGGGAAATAGGGACCATCTACCAAAAAAATCCTCATATTGTCATACCAGTGAGGAGTCCTCAGTGACCACATACAGCTAACCGAGCTACATGGCCTTGGGATCTCCACGGACACCATGAACGAGGGTATCCCATCACAGCCCAGAATGATCTCCATCTCTGCTGTCACACAGCAGCCCCACAATTCTTTGTTGGGCCACCAGTGCTCTTTTATGTCCCCTACAGTCCCCATCCTCCAAGAAAAACCCAGTGTAAGTTTTGCTGCTGCACCCTGTTCTGTGTTCCATATGAAGATACAGCATCACAGACACCTCCAGCTTAGCTTGGAAAGAGAAACACAGCCAGGCTTGTGCTTTAACTGGGTTGTAGGCGAATTCAAAACCATTTTTCAAAGCATCTGCTCATTTACTTCTGTATGAAATACAGCTTTTACACTAAAGCTGTCTTTCTCCAGCAGAAACCTGCTATCAGTTAAAACGTTCCGGGTTTGACATTGTGAAAGTGCACGTTTCAGTTTTCAGCAAAGAGTTTTCCTTGTTCCTAACCACCCCCCTCCTCCTCTTGGCCTTTCAAGTTTCAGCAACCCACAAAACTTCAGCTAGCTGCAAGACATCTGCTTTCAAGTTTTGGCAAACATAAATTTCAGCAAGTTGCAAGACACCTGCAACAGAATCAGAACAAAAAATATCCCGTTAGCCAGAGTTCGGCTGCTGCATCACCTCCTCAACACACTTTATTTCAGAGGCCAGAAAAAAATCTAATAATTTTAAGGAGTCTACATTATCAAATTCATTTTTGTTACTGTTAATTGTCACAAAATTTAAAAATAAAAAAAAAGAAAGAAAAGGAAACCATACTCTTCCATAAGCCAGCAGCAGTGCTGACACTGAGCAGTTCATCACAAGGTTCTTGTCTCATTACTATCGCACACAGTGTTAATTCAATTGTTTGCCAAGATTAGACTGCTGCTATAACCACTGATTGCTTATACTCCTTATTACACAAACATTAGAGCAATACTAATCACACAGCATCCGGCATCACCGATGTGACCTTACAGTGCTATGCCAGTACCAATGCAGTTGTTGAGGTTGTCTCAGGACGTGCAAAAAACATCATTTTTCTGATTCTGTCCCAACTTGCTTTCTCCTGCCCTCCCTAACGCTTCCTCCCACATTCTGTGGTCCTGCTACATACAAAACTCTGCTGGGCTTTTCTGTGCATCTTATCTCTGGCTGATTTTATCAGCAGTCTCAGCTGTTTGTGAACTGATGACACGGATGTGTGACTAGCTCCAAGCCTCTCACTTTCAGCGGTCGGTAAATTCTTGGCCTGTCTTTTGGGCAGCACATCCACGGCAGATCCAGCCTTCAGCTCAAGCACAACACGGGAATGTTTCTCCTTCCCATCAGATTTCACCTCTCCTCGCTTTTCATCCCCGGGGACAACACAGCTCAGCCTCATACAGTGATAACTGTCATCTTACATACGGGCTTTTGAGGTCTATGCCTCTGGATTAAGCTGAGGGTCTTGCTGGGACAGAGTTCATCCTCATAGCTTCTGCGCCTTTCCTCAGCTCTGCAGGAGGACTTTCCTTCCACACCAGAAACATGCCTCTCCAGAGGAACAGAAAAACGGGTCTGTTGTTCACAGAGCTCCTGGAAAGCAGAGTAGTTAGTAAGAGAAAAATACCCTTTAGATTCACAACTTCTTTCAGCCTGTGTCAACGCAGAGGGGCAGACAGAGCTTCCTGCGGGTGCTTCTTACACGGTGTCTGTACGGTTCTTCCTTTCTCAGGCATCCGGCACTGAACACCTCAGTGACTCCAACAGCTTCCTCCAGTCCTGAGAAAGTGAAGCTTGTTCTCTCCCACCCAGATGGCTTCAAAGATCACAGACCAAGTCTGTCATTATCACCTCCCTCACCGGTATCTTCTCCAGTATCTCTCCACACATTCTCGCAGCAAACTTATCTTTGGCTTCAAGGCTTTCAGTGCAAGCTTATCTTTGTCTTCAAGACGTTCCACCACTTACTCTCACCCTATTATTTCCTCACTCACTACTGAGGCATCAATTCCTGCTTCTGATCATCCTGTGAAGCATCTGCTATCACCCAACTATCAGATTTTCCAACAAGAGTTGTTGTGCTTTCCTTCATCCCACCTTTCCTACTGCTCATCTTCTCCAGTTTCCTTCTGCGTCAACTCTTCAGTGCCACCTATACCAGGAGTGACCTGTAGCTCATGACAAATATTATGCCCTTCTGTTCTCTGCACTCCCTCATGTACCATCTATATCCAGCTGTTCTATATTGATTTCCATCAAGATGAAAAGCTCATCAGACAGAACCAGCTTTCTGCTCTGTGCTGATACAGTGCCTGGAACAGTGGAGTCCCTGCTCATGTGCCAGATATGGGCTAGGGGATGGTAATGTGTAAGATGATAACGTGTGTTATATGTATGTACCACATAATGTATGGTAACAGTGCAGATCCAACTAATACAAGGTCACGTGCATCTTTCTGGATACGAGCAGTCTGTACTGAAAGAGCCAAGAGCAAGCCAACAAAATACACCACTACTTTTGCTATTTGAATGGAAATCCGAAATTTTAAAGTAAGGTGAATATTTTAGAATAGAATTCTTCTAATTTAGTTTTAGTAGCCACCCACAGAATGGGGAAATTATTATAGTCTAAACTCTGGAGTTATTCTTAAAACTTTTCCCAAGCACTCACAGATACCCCTGTCTGTCTGTTGTGAGAACAGCTATATCTGCACGACGTTTTATTTTAGCACAGCTTATTGCATCTTCTTACAGGAAGAACTAGACACTGGTGTAAGCCATCTTTATAACTATACAGCTGCATCGGTACTTTTTTCTGTTAGTGTAACTATTCCAGGTTTCACAAGAGCTTAACGAGTAAAAGTCAAGTCTGAGTTTAGCCCATTGAGCCAAACTTGTAGTACCATTGTATGAAATCACCATCCTAAATGAGGATAACCTAGAAAGCCTGTGTGGGGATTCCCACCTGTAATCTACCTTATTTTAAATGTCATCCCCATGTGAAGCTTCCCCTCACACCTACAGAGACAGCACCTCACTGCTTGCTGTTCTCCAAGGTCACGTCTACGCTTGCAAGCAGAATGCGACTGCTGCACGTGCCAACACGCTTGAGTGAGCTTTACTCTAGCAGCAATAGCAATGGAATCTCAGCAGCACGGGCTGGCACAGACCAAAGGATGCCTGGTGACACGGCACAGGGTGGGCTGCTGTCTGTGCTGCTACAGCTTCACCGTCCCTGATCGCCAGCCTGGCTACGTTAGGGCATGCAGGGCACCAAGTAGACTACCTTTGTATCTGGGGACAGTTTTGAGCTGTCAGGGTTAAAAAAATAACAAATAAAAATGACTCTCACCCTGATTTTGTTCCTGTTTTTATCGTGCTCCCGTCTTCTGTAGTTGAGAGCCTGGGCCCTCTGCTGTTATCATCCAGCATGCTAGAGATGTGAGAGCCATGTCTGCTGCCTGAAGCACGGAGAAAGTGTTCTTTGTCTTCTGTGCATGTTGAATGGATGGAACCCCATTCAAATGTGGTCAAATCTACGGCAGGAGCAGGTCCTAAAGCAGGGCAATGGCACACATGTCAAAAGCACAGCGAATCATCACTGAGAACTTTTTGCTTGTCCAGACATAAAAAGCAGGCACAGATTAACCGGCTCTGACTGTGCAAGATATTTTTAATCCAGCCTTTTAGGTGACTTAGCAGCTCTGGCAAAAGCCTGAATGGCAGAAAGGCTCAGGAGGGAATTTTACTGCAGCGTCTGCTCAAAACTGCATGAGCTCTCCGTTACACTTTTCCGGCGTGCACCAGTGAAGTGGAAAGAGCTTTAGCATGGTTCACTGCCCGGAATGCAAAATAAAACTGAAGAACAGAAAGTCTGCTGAAGTTGCAGCGTTGTCTGTCTCACCCATTACAGTTCCTGTAACACCCAAACTAAACAGAAATAAAAATAATTTAAAAATATTTCTGTGCTTGAAAGGTTGGAGGTTTTTTTTACCAACTTCATCAGTTGGTCAGATAGAAGATAGTGTGTCTAAAATTTAAACATATAGCAGAAGTGCATGCAAATCTTAAAGGCAATGCTCTCCCTTCCTCTACACACATATATTGGTATTTTCTAGAGAGACCAAAGTTACTGCTTTAATAAAAAGCTTTTTTTGTCAAGCAAGTTAGCCATACAGTCGCTCAGAATCACTTTGATTCAGCACGAAGCTATTAGGAATCTGTGTGAAATTAAACTGAAAATACACATTTATTAATCATCTAACTCTTGTGTTTAACAGGGAAAGAATAAGCATTTATTCTGTTCTTTATTCTCTGAAGTTCATCTGTACATTGGAGAGACCACACTTGTGGCAGAAGTCCATCTGTAGGAAGAGAAGCTGGATTGCATATCCCACTTGAACTAAGCAATAGTAAAAGGGCAATAAATGCTGAAATGCTCTAAAATTGAACCAAATAAAATAAAATTAAATGAGCTCTCCCAGAGTCTCTCACGTGTTTCTTGGAGGACAAAGCAGCAAGGCTACAAGCACTCAATGATGACCATGTCCCTACAGCAAACATTTATACAGCTGACGGAGTTAAGCTTGCAGTGCTTGCTGAATAAGACTTCCTATAAATTGGAACAAATTATCCAATTCCAATAAAACGACCCCTTCAGAGATACTAAGGTTGATAAGCCTGCCTCTTACCTACCCAGAGGCCCCTTCACTCCATCCCCTAAGTCTAAAGCAGCCTGACAGTGGTTATATACTTACTACATGAGCATTTTAGAGCAGGAAGAAGTGCAGTACTATAAATAAGATTTATCTCTCCATATTCTACCTCAGTTTCAGGCAGATAAACATCAGTAAAATCATTACGTATTTTATAGAAAAAAAAACCTGCTAACAAGCAAAGAGTCCAAGACCAAAATACCCGATCACAGCCTCCCCTGCAGAGCTCAGTACTGACAGGGACAGAGACTTGGCCTTCCAGCAGCAATCATAAATTGCACATTTTATCATTGCTCTGCTTTGTGTAGTCTAGTGGAGGTTCAAGAGAAGGCAATGACTGCACATCTGCCTGTCTCTGACAAGAAACGCATCCGGAGATCTCCATGGGGGGGAAAGAATGGATGGGCAAGAGGGGCGTCAAAAGACAAGTTTGAGGCTTCACAAAATGCAGTAATCCTCAACTTCCAAACCTGAATTGACAAAGTTACAGCCACACCGTATTTTCAAACGCACCTAAACCCAGGACTACTCCATTTACATCCATTTTTGTGGTGCTTTCACATATGGATTTTAACAAGTCACTTGCCTACAATGCAGGCTCAAAACTTTTCACTGTGGTTTTCCAGTTCTATTTTTTCCATGTTTTGGAGTTTTTTCCCACCACTCTAGTATCCCCCCCCCCCGATCCCTTTCTGTAATTCTGTGAAACAGGAGTTATCTTCCAGATACTGATGAATACATGGCAAAATCCTACTGCAGACAGAGCACAGGTACACATTTAGCATATGCAAAGACATCCCAAGAAAACCTAGCAAGCTGTCTCAGTAAGCCTAAAAACTTAAAAGGTTTTAAGTATTTTCTTATTCTGTGTCCATTACTTTTAATACCAGTATTGTTTTCCAGCCTGACATTTCCATGCTTGGGGCCACAGTCAGTTCTCGAGAATAAAAAAACTAAATAAATCCGTGGGTGATTTATCTCGGAACAAAAGGTCACTTTTCCCCACCTCATGAAGATAATGTATGTACTTCTATCCCAAACCCAGCCCGTTTGCTTCAAGGCAAATGCTCTTCTGAAAATTAGGTCATTTTTTTTTGTGTTTCATCAAGTCCATTGTTTCCAAAAGTAAATAGCCATTAACCTTGATAATTGAGCAATCACTCCCCTTCCTTAAATCAAGGGCTTTGAAGGGGGTAGGGAAAAGGCTGCTTGGTTCAGATAGCCCCTGTGGGAAAGAGCAGCCAGCTTTTGTGCTGTTGTATTTGCGGGAAAACGTGCTCTTATTTTTATCGTAGATAGGTTTGGGTTTATTTCCCAAGGAGAGGAATTATAGGAATCCAAAGGGGAATAGAGAACTACCATGAAACCCTACACAGGGTACGAAGGCCACGGCACAACCGCCGCTGGCTGCTGCGATGCGATAAACAGCAGGCTGAGGACAGAAGAAACCAGAGCTCCAGAAAAGGAATTTAAGGAGATGTGCCCTTGGAGGGCTTCCAGATGTTAAAAACCTCTTGCTCTAGCTCCCTTGTCAGACAACCATGGCATTTCCCCAAGAGGGGTCCCGGCTCCAGGCAAAATGCCGTGCTCAGCAAGGCGCGCTCACCTTCCACAGCCCCTGCTCTGGCACTGCTGCATGGAGGGAAACCATTCACATGGTAAACAGCTGAGCTGAAATCACTTGTAAAACCAGCTCTTCGGAGAATGCATACTGCATCTGACTCAGAAATGCAGACTGGTTTTCCTCCCTCCATGCTTTTAAAGCGCTCAAAGACTATGGTCAACCCAGCAGGCCAGGCAAGCTCAGCGCTGGGTTCTCCGCTCCCCCTGGAGTCAGGGTCAGTGGAGCTGAGCACTGCTGCTGGAAACCTCAACCAAGGGCCCTGTCCAAAGCAGGCTACAGTCACTGGACAACTTCTTTAGTCTTCCATGGACTTTGGCTCCAACCCAGGCTACATCAGCATCCCACGGACCAATGTGCTTTAGCAATTTACTGCCCAACGGCTCTCGGTTCTCAGTGTCTGACCCAGACAGAGTAACACGGGTTGTTATTTAACATTATTTTCATAGTGCCCATGGTACATTTGGGAATTAATTTTTCCTCCTCCGAGTAGCAGTGACTGAATCAAGCTATTGCTTTCTAGGGGTTACTTAAAAGACCACTGCTCTCAATGAAAGGAGCACTTGCAAACACCCCAAACCACACACTCACAGGCTTTACACAGATCCATTAGTCCACTGAATACAAGCAACTCAGCTAATGAAAAGTAGACGTGCATCATACCAGCCCCTGAGAGCCTTCTGGCACAGCAGAATTCCATGCCTTGAGCCCTGCCGTGTATTACCCGGTGACTCCTACTCAGGAGTCTGCATGTAAGCTACAGTCTGAAGGAAAATATCATACATATTAATTTAAGTACAAATAAGCATCTGAAAGATGGATACCAACTTCAATCCACCAATATCAAGAAACAACATGGAATGTGTTGTAGGGAAGGGTAACCAAAGCTTGGTGCTGCTGTACATGCCTAGATATGATCCTGCTCTACTGAAAGAGTAGAGTTTCTCCATCCTAACAAGGATGAAGGTTGAAAACTGTATTGAGACAGTGAAGAACTTGAAAAAAAGGCTTCGACTGTAAGAAATCTGTTGGGTTTTTTCCTAAATTCAAAACTAGTTGTTATTCAAGAATGGTCACAGTTCAGTACCTTTTGTCATACAATTCAGGGTCCAGTTTCAGAAGCTGTCATGTTTGACTAACCCAAGGGAGACAGAGCCTTGCTGATAGGTGCCAGAGAGGCACTAAGTTGACATGTTTACAAAAGCTGTGAATTATACATGAGTTCCTGTATGAACCAGATGGGTTTAATGTGCCACACGTTCTTCATGTTGTATTATGAGACCGAAATGTAATACAATTGCATTTCACCGTTCTGTGGATTTAAGGCCAGTGGAAGCATGAGACTGTTGTCCCCAGAGAACAGCAGAGCAGCTATGATTTTTTTCCACATCACTCACATCAGTGCATCCAACTCTGAAGGGACCAGCCACTCAAAGTACAGGGGGTTCTGTTTCCATGCTCATTCAGCCCTCAGCCACCCCTGCAAGAGGAAGGCAGTTGCCAGACGAGGTCTTTGACGTGGGTCAGGTAACATGAGTTTGTTAAGAGTTTGGTCTTCCACAGCACCTTACAGAGATGGAAAAAAAAACCCCAAACAACTCTGTCCCACAAAGCTCAGAGGATCCAAGGGGAGCTCCTCTCCCCTCACGGGCAGTAATGCAGCTACAACCTTACATATATTTTATAATGCATTGATACAGCCTGGGGAGTATCACAGCTACTCTCTACCTGGCACGGCTGTGATCGGCGCGCACGCCAGACCCAGCATCATCCTGCCTTCAGAGAGCAAAGGGATCACCTGCAGCGGTATGGGGGGAACACAAACCCTTCCTAACACACTTGTTCCAAAAGCTCTGAGAACACACATTACACTTTTGTAGTCCTGCTTCTCTCCAGTCCATCCAGCTCTGTAACACTGACCACCAACATGTTCCACGTTGTCTTTTCAGGCTTTAGGTGTTTCAGGTCTTCCGATGGGCCATCTCTGACCACACGCCAGAAGATGGACTGCAACCACAGTATCATGAAAGCAGTTTTTCTGGGTTTACTATAGCACATGGATAGGACTTAAATTGGAAACCAATTTGGGGAATTATCAAACTCCAGGCTTTTCTATCCTGAGGGTCTAACCCTCTGACCCATTTTAATGGCATATAAATGCAGTTCAAAAGATGATGAGAGTCGCTGCTAAACTGAGATAATCTCACTAATCACACTGAAAGAGAAGTATGACACACTAAAGCAGAAGTGTCTAATACAGACAGATGTGAATCCAAAGAGGGGGACATAAAGGACTGAAGGGAACTCATTAAGGTATTAAAAACTGGAGTTGCGTGGAAATAATGCAATTGAATTTAAAAAGCACAAGGTAGCCTGACAACAAAGGTACCTCTTCCAGCAGAGACTCCAATCTTCTGACAAAGATGGCAGAATCCTCACAAGGGAAAATATTTACTATTAGATATATCACAAAAATACACTGTAGGGAAAGCTGTGCAGGAGATTACCTAGGTGAGCTCAACAGCTTCATCTCTCTCAAGTGGCTACGAACGCATGATGCAATAAGACAGACAGTCTGAGAGACAAACCCAAACCTGAGCAGTTGTTTTCATGATGAATCCACATCAGCTCATTTCAAAAATGTAATACGACCTGTTCTTCCAGCATGCCATGACTGTGCCAGCTCTCTCTCCCAGCACTCATTTCTTTGTAATGAGCTGTGACTACTACGAGCAATGGCAGTCCTGGGATCAAGAACATTACTGCACATCTGTGCCAGCTAAATATCCACCACTACACATGTAACACTAAATAAAACTTGGGAGAATACCTCCAAGTGACAGCATTAATCTGCTCTCAGTCTGATCATGGTATTTTTAGTAGGGTGTGCTCATGGTACGTTACCATTATAGCTGCTGTAGCTGGTGAAGTAAGCAGTGGAGAACGGGAAAGGAAGAAAGTGTCATTTTAGCATTGTCGCTGGATTAAAATCAGAGAGAATTTGAGCTACCAAGGAAAAGTCAGAAGTGGAGCTCACAGGAACAAAAAGCCTAGCATGAGGGAAATGGCAGTGGCCATGAACCGGTATCTTTTTTGCGTCCACCTCTCTGCTCACAGTCCATGTTCCTGTGCCCACTGACCTCCCTTATGACAAGACGCTCGCATCTGGCGACAAGAAGAAACCATGACCACCACTCAGTACTTCCAGAAACACATCCCACACAAACGTCTTTGCTCTTGGTACAAACAAGGGCAGCCCTCTGCTCTGGGGCCAGGTTACAGTCAGCTGAGCTAAAACATCTCACACCAGAACCAGCATCATAGGCCTGTTATTGGATTTACTGAATTCCCACTGGGTGAGGTATGCCTTCTACAAGGTTAGGATTCAGAAGTACACCGAGGGAGGCCACAACCAACAGCTTCCACTCAAAATGACTTACTTCTGTTTTCTGCAGCTGAGCTACAGGAGGCACAAGGATGAGATGGGTTCGAGCACACGGGGTTAGCACAGGGATGCACTCATGCCTTGGCAGTCTCTCCCTTTTGCACTGTTTTTGCATGCCTCAAACTTTCGAGGCCCATTGACTACTGTCTGGCAAACACACCATTAACAAGTCATAAATGAATCCATATGAGCTTCCCATAACCGCTCCTAAGTTGCAGTGCAAGTCAGCCTAATTACATCAGCAGCCTTCTCTGCTCTCCACTCCACTCTGCAAAGAGCGGACCCTTCCCAGAGGACCAGTCAACCAGGTGAAGTAAGCAAGCACATTTCTTCATGTTCCAGACTGCTGGAGGAGAGCAAACGCTGAGCTTGCTCATGAATAATGCACTGTCTGTTTATGCAGCTCTAGGGACCCACTTCAAATCAGCTTGTGGTCTCTGGAATTATTTTCAGTGCACTTGGCCAGTCTCTTCGGTAGGCGAATCAAAAAGCTGCTTTCAAAATTCTCTCTGCTCACTTGAGGCTTTCACTCCTCTCTGCTATACATAATCCAGAAGAAAGGAGACATGATTTTCTGGTCACTCCAGTTTCACGCTGATGCTGCTTGACTGACTTCAGTAGATTTAGTCCTCATGTACACTGCTGTGACACAGTGAGACTCAAAGATGGCTTAACAGCATACAGGGATGTAGCAGCAATTCTGAAATGAGTCAGGAGGAGATCAAGCTGCATGTAGTATCATCAATGCCTTCTAAGCAGATGGTTAAGCATGAAGCATCACAAGGAGGGCTAAACCAGCCTTTTCTTTCATGTAGAGGTGCAATCTGAAATACTGAACAAGCAGCACAAGAGGGAGAGGGTGAACTCACAGGGGGAGAAATGACAAAATACTCCTCCACCCTGTAAAAAAAATAAAATCTTTTTAAATACTGGCCCAGAAGTTTGATCCCAGGGGATACGATGTCAGTAAACCAATGCAATAGCAGAACCAAACCTTGAAATGTAATGTCAGCTCCTCCTTGTTTAGTCCAAAATATTTCACATGAGAAAAAACTTGCACAGAAAGAAGGCAGGAGAAGAAAAACAGCACTTAACTGTACAAAGTAATGCAAACCCTAGAAATAGCCATGTTAGGAAAAGGCTAAGCTGTTCCTTGGGCCAAGTCAAGCAAGTCACAACGACAACTCCCTTAGCTCTTCTTCTCAAGCCCAGTGTTCAGAAAAGTGCCAGTGTGGGCTGTGAGCTGGGTGAGAGATGGACAGCAATTACCTATTATCATTTACAAGCAAAACATTCTCAATATTTTTTAATCCAAGGACCACTAAGCTTTCCTAGAGAGAAAAAAAAACCATCAGAGGAGCTGTCATGTATCTTGGTCCTGCATTTGTGTCATTTGCAACCACATAAACATTAAGTCAAGCCTGACATACTAATTTACTGCATTATTTTTTCCCCCTTGCAAATTGATTGCCTGCACTTAGAGGCAGGTATGTATCTGCAGACTCTTATCTCACAGACCTCAGGCTGAGTAACACTGCTGCACTCTACCTCTAACCCTTCTGAAGATGAAGCATCACTCATCCTCACAGCTGCGGTTCTGTTGCTGTTTTTCAGTTGAAGCTACTCCCTTTAATTCACAAAGCAGAAATACCGCCCCAGGAAAAGAAAAAGCAGAGGATTTGTCATGCATTCCCACTCTGCAGACAGATGATAAACAAGAGCTTTAAGAAGGATTCATTAGGACCTAAGCATCCTTCTTCCTCCCCTCTCCTTCCCCTCTTGACAGTGTCTTTCTCCAGGAAATTCAAGCTAGCTTGAAGAAAAGACAGTAAAGGGAACACGTTTCTTTGTTTAACCTGTTCCACCACCAACTAGCGCTTTCACTTCCAAGGAGGGTTCACTGACTGACTGCATCTTAGTGCTGGAGGTGTTACAGCTCCCACTTGAAGTCAATGTTTTCTTCCGTGCCCCCACCCAGCATCCCTCCTGGTTCACCCTTTCCCAGGGCCATGCAAACCTCACTCCAGACCCTGCTTCAGCCCAGCTGCATCCTGCACCCCACCTCCACCACAGCACATCCTGGGGACAACTGCTGCCCAGTCTTTCCTGGGGAACCAGCCCACAGCCCAGTAGCAGGAGGAAGGTGGGAACGCAGTCCAGGGATGGCAAGAGGGAGAGCAGGCTGTGAGTTTGAGAGCTGCACCCACAACCAACCCAGCTACACCCACAACCAACCCAGCTACACCCACAACCAACCCAGCTACACCCTCTTCCCCCGTCTGATTTCACAAGCCCAGTCACAGCAGCGCAGGCTGCTGCCCTGAACCCTGGCTCCCTCCCATCCCCACTGCTCCCAGCCTTTACTCGGCTGGTTTCCTCAGCCCAAATCTGTCAGCATCACGGGTGCTTTTCCACTTGCTATATTCATCTATTTTTCTAATAAGAAAAGGGAGGTGTCTCCTGCTCAGGCCCCTGAGAGCAGCCCCTCCCCTCTTATCATTCCACTGAAACACATCCTCCTCTTCCAGGCAAATGCTATCTGCTGTTTTCTGCCTTTTCGAAGGCAAGAAATGCCAAAGAACGTTACATCTCTTCAACAAAGCTGTGCAGGGCTTGCCACATCGCCGTCACGCGCGAGGAACCTGCGGCAAGCCTCTGGCTCCTGCAAAGGAGAGCAGAGGGAAGCCTGAGGTGATTTCTACCCCTAATCCAGGGCTTCTGAGTCAACAGCCCACACTACTCCCCACCCCAAAAAAGTCCTTTTCAGCACCACTTCCAAATGAAGGGAACGAGCCAAACATGAGCCAACTGCGAGCAAATCAGCCAGAGACAGCAAGGTGATGCTCTCTGATGGGACTCAAGTTTGCTGCTGAGCAGAGGGCAGCGGCAGCACGGCACAGCTACGGCCCACCACACATTCCCACCAGGAGCTCCACTCTCTACCCCACTCCCCATATTTACAGCTTAAGACGTGAAAACTGCTCTGAGGTGCAACCTGTCAATAAGGCTTTCACGTCTTTAGCTTTCAGGCACGTGGAAGTTCATTTGGAATCATGCCTGGGAGCCCTGACATGCTCCTAATACTGCTCAAACCTGGAAGATTTGGAATGACTAAAAAATGTTAGTTCTTCAGGGCTGTGGATCTTTTCACACTTGACCTTGAAAGCAAGTCTGCTTGAGTCCTCCTGGGTGCATCCCACCAAGTAGAAGTCATCTCTGCACTGCTGGCCAACAAACTGACTGCCTGTAGGACAACTGCATCTATTCCACTGGTTTTCACCAAGAGAGGGACAAGCTGCCTGGGGGTCCTACCCTGCCCAGACAGACAACCTCCTTCCTACACCTCGCCCAAAACACCCACTGCTCTACAGATGCAATCCACAAGGACAACAGCGTGCAACACGCTGAGATGAGGTCTGGCAAGAATTTCCACCTCCCTCCTCCTCCCCTAATCCAAACAACATTCATCCCACTTTCTGGAAAAACCCCACAGCCTAACGCTGCCTGGGATCACTCACTGCTGTTGACGTGGTTCAGATCAACGGGCTCCGACACCTACAGCTATCAGCAGCCTTCAGAGTTTTCCTGTCACTGTCCAACTTCTCATGGAAGATGTGAAAAAGCACAGGAAAAGAGGATTTCCATAGCTGTGTTAAGGGCTATATTATCTGTGAAACTGGGAACCAGAGATACACAGACTCCTGCCCCCAGCTGCCCAAAGTCTTCTTTACCTGCTCTACCTTGGTGCAATTTAATCCCAGAGAGGAATGGAGAAGACCAACTGCATCCGTATTTCTGTGAAAAAGAGCTGCATGAGCACTTGGGGAGAGAATCATCAGGAACACAAAATAGCTCAGGTTACTCCACAAAGACCTTTTTTCTGGCTTGCACCTCTGATAAGCAAAAGGCCAGCTGAAAGTAGTGTAACTCTACCAAAAATTCACACTTGACTACAAATACCTGTTTTCACTCAGGCCCTGAATTTCCACTGTCTTGCACCCCATGAAGCAATTTACAGCTGCTTCAACATTTGAAAGAAGAAACAAGACACAGGACTATCAACCTATGGCATTTTGAATGACTTATTCTTCAGTTCCTTTAAATAAAGCATGTGCAGCGTATTGTTCCCCACATCATCCACGGTATTTTAATTAACATCCTAACTAGCATCCACATCAATCCATCTCTCATAACCTTATAATTACAGGTGTAGAGACTGGGACAGTGCAGCTGCATTAAACCAGAACACAGTTCTCCACTCAGAGCTGCAGAGTCTTAGTCCAAAGCTAATTTTCTGACTACTTCTCTGTGGCCCTAATTTTTTATCCAAGAAACTACACCCACTGTTTGCTACAAGCAAACTGAAGCAACACAATTACCCACACTTAATTTCCCAATATTAGTTTCAGGCCCTAACAAGCATTACAATGCCAGGCAAGCCCAAGAATAAAAACAGCTAGAGAGAAAAAGATGAGAGACGGAAATGTAATCTTATTACTAGAAATATGTATTCTGTGAGCAATACTCAATTGCAAATTCATTTATTTTTATTTGCTAGCAGGACTTGAAGAGTGTGATGCTCTGTTTGTCCTGCATTAACAGTCGTAGCAACATCACAAGCTGAAGCACAAGCCCATCCAAAGTTTGATACATGAACAATATCTACATATATTTACACTCATTACAATCATGAGAGGATAATCCGTACGATCTCCTTGGTCCCTACACTCAGCTCCCAGCTGTCAGCACCATATAATCCACACAGGATTTAAGCCAGCTTACTTAGGTCAGACAGACAGCTAGAAAAACCTGGAAATATCCCCATCCTTACCCTAGTCCAGAGCTGCAGCGCAAACATCTGACACTTGGAACCAGGAAACTTTATCAGCACAGGTACTGCCTGCTGGGAGGACTCCAGTAGAGGGCCAAAAACCATGTCCTGTCAGTGCCTTTGTAAAATATATTTATGAGTAAAACCAGTTTCTTATTCTTCTATGCTATTAAATTAACCTTACAGCAGAGGTATCTCTTGTGCTCTTAATTCTTTGTTGGGTTCTTTTCAGTGGAAGGAGATGCGAGAGTAATTCCTCCCCATAATAAGCAAAAGCCTCAAAATCCACTCCTTGTTCATGACACGGAAGAGCTCACCAGGCTAATTAATACCACACTTGGTGCACTACATTTAGGACTTTTCAAGGGAACCTTTAACGATTTGCCAGAATCCGATTCAGCGGTTAGAGCATCACCTCACAGGTTTCTTTTGAGCACCAAGTGAAGGAAATGTTTTCCAATGCTCCACCTATTTACCGACTGGGTGAAACACTAAAATACAGATGTGGCCAGAATGGGAAAGACAACACACGTGGTCCCAGACGTGACAGCTCCAGCATCTACCAGCACCCTACCTGCTTTTGCCCAGCAATCTTGGATGCTCCAGCCTGATGCTGGAGCCCCCAGACAAGCACTCTACAGGACTGAAAAAATGCCCAGACCTAAAATGAAATATCTTTTTTCCATTTGAGCCCCTCCTAGCAGCAGCTGCAAATCTGAACTTGCTTGCATTGGCTTAAGCTAATGCTCAAGGTGGTATCTGCAACCATCATAGCTCTGCATGCTATTGTCTGTCTTCCAAAGAGGCAGTTGCTCCAGTCTGCCCAGAAAGGCCCTGCCCCTCTGCTGAAGAAGAGGGTTTCCCAGTGTGCAGAGAGCTGTAACATATACTAAAGAGAAGCACCAGGCTTCATTAAAAAGAAAGACACAAGTCTCCCAGCTGCTGAGCCATCACTGCTGGTAGCAAGCTGGCTTAATAAGATTTCTTTGCAGCATCTGTGAAACAAAGCTCCAGTGCTGGGAAGATGATTGCTGGCATCAATAACCCACAAAATATTCAGTGCCAGATATAATCCTCAAACTCAACACAGCCATGGATCCCTCTATCCCAGCCATAAATCCTCCCCAGAGAAGGAAGACCTTCCCCTTCCAACAGTCCTTGCAATTCCTTCACAAGCTGCCCCACGCACATTGAAAAGGGGACACCAACTTGAAGAGGAGCACAGAGCTTATTTTCAACTGGGAACTGGGTTTCTCTGCACTGTCCCCACTCTGTTCCTTCCACCTTGGTTTTAGACAACCTCCATGACCATCCAGGGAAAAGCCCCAACCAGAGTGACAGAGCCTGGTTCTGCTGCAGCAGCTCAGATGCATTTCTCACAACTACCATCCACTCAATAGCATGCAACCATAGCAGGGCTCACAGTGAAAGAGGAGAGCAGACACCAGAGGACCCAGCTTCTGTCCCCATCTCCAGGTTCCCACACAAACTTCAGCAGGTCTTTTAATCCCGTTGTGCTCCCCCGTTCCCAATCTGGGAATCCTGAAAGATGAAACCAGCTTTAGGAAGGCAGGTATATGAAATCGGATTAAGATACAAAATCTACAGCGTGGAGAACGAAAGCTCAGGTCAGGAATCCTCAAGCTTCTCATCACGTCCCTCTTGCTTAGAGCTGACGGGAGCCTCACCAAGCACATGCAACAGTCCCGTCCCCACCTGAGCAGGCCTGGTCTCTGTGCACAGACGGCAGCGGGCACGGGCTCAGCAGCTGCCAAAACACTGGCACACATCAGGCCTTGGGAAGGAATTTGGCATTTCAAACAGTGACAACCACCAGAGCAACACAGATTTATACCAAGAGCTGCGAGACAGCGCTGTAATCAAAGGCAGAAGTCAGCTAGCCAGCATCCAGTGTCACCAGCAAACAGATCAGCATTCCTGAGATAGAGGGGAGGTGGCTTGTGAACATAGAGACCATCCTCATTTTAGGTATAGAACATGTCAAAGGATTTTTCTCTGATGGTAGATGGTGCAGTCCAGTAAAAATTACAGCCAGAATTACATTTCACATCCATGGTTCTCCCAAACTGCCACGAGTCCCACACCATGTCCAAACACACTTTGGCTGGTTCAGCAAAGAAGTCACCCCTACAGACCAAGCATCTCAGGACGTGGATTTTTAAGCAGAGTTCTTCAGCAACACGAATGTCATCCTGCCTGTTAACAGGGATACAAACTTCAGGACACCTAACTCAACAGGAAGAAATGCTGCATCCACAAAGATCTGCCCCAGAGCCGCGTCTCCAGCAGAGCAGCTCACGCTGTTTAACCGCGCAGCATCTTTCACAACACTAAATCATTAAGTTCTTTCACAGCAAGCAGCAAGTCACAAAAGAGTTCTGCAAGCTCCGTCATGCTCACTTAGGGATAGACTTTCACAGGCCATGCCTAACGTTTCTAAGCACCCCTGCTCCAAATATTTTCCTTCTTGTTTTCCCTTCCCGCGGACACGCTGCCGTAACGTGTTAGAGAAGCACAACCATATCGAGCTGAGGAATTGCACAGATGCAGCTATACCAGATTTTATTTTATTTTTTAATGAGCTGGTAGAAAAGCAGTTTGCAAGCAAATTCCTACTTACATGAATTATTGCACGTGATGAATAGTCCCTGTATACGGAATCAGGGATTTTGTCTTCGAAGAGGCTACTGAAGTAAGCAAAGGTTTGCAGAACTGTGTCCCAAGACCCCCACCAATCACTCCCTAAACTGACAGAGATGCCTTTGCCAAGAGGACACAGATCTGCACGGCCAGGCTCCTCTCCCTGTGGCACAGCTAGTTTTGCTTTTGGGCCACAACACGTTCTTGGTAACATCATCATAAATTTCAACTATTCCCTTTGATCCAGCAGAGCTTTACTTGCATTTACACCAGAGCAAGCAAGATCAGAACTCAAGCTTTTACATGCATCTTTCAGGCACGTTTCTGGAAATGATTTGAACCTGCAGAAGCTTGCTGCAATTGTTTCAGATGTTCTCCCAGCTATTCTCTCTCTGCCTTTTCCTCTCCCCGCACAAAACTGCAACAGTCGCATTGTCTTTTATGGGCTGAGGAAGTGAAGGAAGAGGAGGGACTTCCAGGAATTTTTAATTTATACATTTTCCACCTTAATAGTTGAGGGGTTTTTTATACCTCTATGTAATGCGTATGTATAGACATCTAGTGAAAGAATTCCAAGTGCTCAGTCTAGTCTTCACTTTCACAGTTTTAAGCAGCGTTATTCCAGCACAGCAAGGATAACTGCTACTGCAGAGTACTCTCTTCTTGACTGACTATTTGAAAAGCTCTCTATATTAAGGCTTCTCATTAGCCATGTGAAGCCCAGTACCCTCGAGACAGTGGTTAATTCAACCATGACCTCCCTTTTGGGCATTTCCTGGCAAAAAATGGCCAGATGGAAGAGCTGAAGACTGCCAAACATTCACTGCAAGGAAGTGCCAAAACAAGGGTCTTTATTGCTGATAAAAGCCATGGAAACATCAGAATGCAAAGCGAAGTTGCTACCTTGTTGGGTTTTTTTTTTGCACTTCCATCTGCTTCACTGAAGCTGTGACTGCTGCTGCGATAGAATCGAAGGCACCCGTTTTCACCCCGAGGTTAAAATCTAGCACAGCAGCAAATAAGGAAAGTAATTTTCTTCTCTGTGTTAAATAATTATGTTTATTCTCATATTACTACTAAGTTCCTCACACCGTGTACTCATTTTCTGTGCTCTTCATCATGCTCTTGCTTGGGAGTCAGGCCTGATAGATGATAACTTTCCCCATTAGCCCTGGCTGGGCTGAAACGAAGGATGCTATTAAGAAGAGGAGGTAAACTCTCATCCTCCCCAATTCCCTGGAAGTCCCGAGACCCTGCGGGTCAGCTGCGTGTATTAATACGATGTGATGCTTACGCTATCCTGGATGCAAGACCCACCATCTGGAAGCGCAGCTGTACGAGGCATCCGTGGTGCTCAAGGATAATCAGGTTTGCACCCACCAGGCGCACGCGTCTCGTCTGCCTTGGGTGGTCGGTGCGGATGCAAGGCCCAGCCTCCTCTGCTCTTCACTACCACATTTTTAGCACAACTGGCTCCAAAACAACCACAGAAAAAAAAACTCCTCAGACCTTTCGGTGACTTTTGCTCGAAGGTCTCCAAACTCAGTGACCCAAGAGCCAAACAGGATTTCCCACAGCATCCAGAACAATAAACCCCCCGAGTTAA
Organism: Todiramphus chloris collaris; assembly: GCA_025345505.1. NCBI lineage: Eukaryota > Metazoa > Chordata > Aves > Coraciiformes > Alcedinidae > Todiramphus > Todiramphus chloris. The sequence continues at coordinate 4,405,431 of JANVCC010000270.1, forward strand.
TGTATCGATCACCTTTATGCAGAGTACAGCTGTACCAGTACATCCGGAGATGGACTATACTGGTAACACAGGCATCTATACCAGCTGAATGCTCTAAATAGATACACAACCAGTAATTTATGCCTGCACAGGAGCAGGAATAACCTGTACCAACCACAGATGCCATTATGCCGGCAGAACAGCGTTCACACCAGAAGTCACACCAGCTGGACTTCTAATGGCCACCCAGCAATTATTACATTAAAGAAATCATACCCCTTGCAGTCATAATTATACTGGTACAAAAAAGGAAAAAATTCTGTCTGCAGACCAGACCTGAAATCAATTTAGGGAACCTACACAAGAAATTGCTCCTGTTTAATTACACGGCCATTAAAATCAATTTGTTTAAATCAAGACTTCAGACCTGAAACCATTTTTTTGTACAGAGTGTGGTTTTGTCACCTGCACGCACGCTGACCTTGTAAATTAAGTCCCTGAGTTTGACTGCTCACTCTTACGAGGCAAGAGTTAATTATACGAATAATAAACAAAAAGCAGCAGGGTAAATGCTTCTGCTTTGGTGGCTTGAGGAAACCAGAACAATTCGTAGCCAGTCCGGATAACGCTGTGACAAACTGATACCACCAGCGATGAGGGTTGTTGCGTTGCACAAAACACCAGGCTTGGCCACCCTAGAAATTTAACTCCATTTTCATCCTTGTTGTTTTGCCACCACTGTTGCTACATGGGCAAAACCTACTGCACGTACAAAGCAAAAGGAAGTTGGAATACGCTTCAACACCATTTACCTAGTTCTCAAACACAACAATGGATTTAGCATCCTTCTTTCGAGGTCCCTGCCAACACTGAACATTCTGGGATCCCGCAGAGGTTCCACCCTGCCTCCATCAGGGACTGTGCTCAACTATCCATGTCTGGAGTCACACAGCAAATCTCTGTCATAGTGTCAATCTCAGCTTTAAGGAAAAAAAAGAGGAAAAAAAAAAGAGGGAGAAAAGAGGCAACAGTGGGAGGCTTGAAAAAAAATCTAGTGATTATTTGCCCAATGTATTTTCTTTTCTCCGCATTTATCTACGCATTCTTCCTTAACTCCCCTATTATTTAATATTCTTCCAAACCAGAACAGCAGCTGCAGGACACAAGTCCTTCCCCTACACCAGTGAGCGTTCAGCCCCCAGGACAGACCAGCACCAGAGCCACAGAGGGAAGGTCTGGCAAAGAGGGAGCAGGCAGCTCAGTACCAGCAGGAGTCACAGTGGCCGCTGCCCGTCAGAACGAAGGCACAAAGCTATGCAGAAAAAAGAGAGTAATAATAAAAGATCTGTTTTCTCCTGAAAAGCACGCCTAAGAAGCCACACTTAAAAGAAGTCGTTCCCTCGTGCAGATATTTTCAACAGCAAATTGAGCCATCATGGCAGTGCTAACGCACCGCTGCCAACATCGCCCTGGGAGGGCCTGTGCTGGCATCAGCACTGGTGCCCACTGCTCTTTGAGCAGCCCAGTTTTTCCAGTACCTCTGGGGGAACAAGACCTGTATTTGCCACCACTGCCAACACCAGCTTAAGACCAGAACGGGGGAAAAGAATAGTGGTCAAAGAGCAATGAAACAGATTAAGGCCGTAAGGACTCTGACAAGAGGAAACGACCTCATCTTAAACCAGGGGAGATTTAGGTTGGATATTAGGAAAAATTTCTTTACCCAAAGGGCTGTCAAACCCTGTCCCAGGCTGCCCAGGGCAGGGGTGGAGTCCCCATGATCCCTGGAGGGGTTTCCAAGCCGTGGAGCTGTGGTGCTGAGGGACAGGGGGCAGTGGTGCCCTGGCAGTGCTGGGGGAAGGGTTGGATTTGATGATCTGAAAGGTCTCTTCCAACCCAAACGATTCTATGGCTTGCCTACATAAAGATAAAAACCAAAACAAATAAAAAGCCCTGACTGAAGCACCCCTGGCTCATGTGTTTGAAGGAAAGTCAGATTACTCATCACAATGCCACCACCCTGACCACGGGCTCTGCCTAGCAAAGTGCGACAGATCAAACACGGGCAGTGGCAGAGGCCAGTGCCACGCTCACTTCCTTCACTGCTCCTGTGCCAAAGGTCCAGGCCCTCAACAAATGAGCTGATGGATGGGTGTCTGTGCTCCAGCATCACATTTTGCCATTAAAATCACAGGGAGAATGAGGTTAGCTGAGAGCTTGGGCATGCATTTGTTTCATCAGCCTCTGACTGAGGGCTTCCTAAACTCGAGGGATGCTGCTTTCCACATCTCCACAGCCTCTGGTTGAATGGGCACAAGCCTAGACCTGCAACAGTTCCCAAGAGGTCGAGCGCATCCTGCTTCAGCTGCTCAGTCTGGTCCAGAGCCAGGAACACAGCAACTTGTCTTTGCAGCCCTTTGGGATCCCCAAGGCCAGACACTCCATTCTGAAACAGTGCAGAGGAAACTGGAGCAACACAGACCGACCCAACTGGATACGCAACGGTGGTATTCACGCCTAACAGCTTACTACAACCATTTCAATCACAACTGGCTGTTCCTCAACCTAGGCAAATTTGGGTGCATCCTCACAGCGTGAGGTCAGCACCCCAATACCCCGAGTCTGGTCCATACTGGGCTCCCAACCTACCCCACCACTGCAGCAACACGTACTCTTAGGACAACTGGGAATAATGAAAACACACCTTTGATTTAAAGGCCAGAAAGAAAACAGGGACTGAAGGGAAGTGTGGGGGTTGTCTGTTTTATTTTTCTGTTTGTTTGGTGGTTTTTATTATTTTTGCTTGGTTTTAGCCAGTACCTGAAGAGTGCTCTTTACCTTGACTGTCTCAGAGACCAAATCCCACTGGATTTCAAGGGCTACAGCACTGCAAGAAAAAGGTCAGCAGAAGAGCTAGGTGTCATTTTCTGAGGTATATTGTCATCACTCTAGTAGGAAAAAGACTTGTATCCCACTGCCAGCAGACTCTTTGCACAGATTTTCTAGTATGTGCAAGAAAACCCCAAAAAAAATCATAGCCTTTGCTGTCGCTGCTGATTAAAGACAGGCAGCACTTCATCTGACTTTTTCTTTTGCAGTAAGATGACCATATTTCACATTTAATATGCTGCAAAGTCATCTGCCTTCCAAGTACAAGAGCATGTTCTGCTGAAAGTCACTGCTGTTAGGTCAAATTTAAACTCAGTACCGCAGGACAGATATTCTTTGCTATTAATAATAAATAATCCCGATTATGTTTTTCCTTAATAGAGCAAAGATCCCAAAGGATCCTAACCACTTTACAAACTCTGGACCAAGTTCTATCCACTGGTTACAGGGTAACCTCTGCCTGATTTGCATGGGTGCAGAGGAATGCAGAAATTAATTAGAGATTGCATCAGATCTGTGAATTACTTCACTGCAGCTGATGTTCCTCCCACTTCAGGGGTAAACCCAGTGGTAATATCAACAGTGCTTTAGCAAGGAGTTCTCACCAACAGAGGGCCTGTACTGCACGCCCGGGTGATGCCAGTGCTTCCAGGGAAGGGGTGGGAAGGTAAGGGTCTGAGCAGTACCATTTATGTTCCTCTCTAAATAAAGATGCTCCCTCCCGACCACAATCGAGTATCAAAAAAGCACTTGTCAGACAACAAATTTAAGTGCTCTTTAGGAGGAACAACTTCTGGAGGGAAGGAAAGTCATACTCTGTATAGTCTCCAGGCAGAACAGACTCCTACCATGCATTACTGCAATGTAAACATTTTTTTTTTTCAAGTGATACTATGCAGACGTGGCTGCAAACACGTGCCATGAATACTCAGCACACAGCTCAGTGTTCCCATCATTAGCTTGAGGTGAAAGACTAAGCAAAAACACTGCAGAGAGAACGAAGGGTATCCTCTCCAGAGACATGCTTTAAAAATATGTAGTCCTGAATTCTTCCTAAAAGCAGAACTTGTGCTTCCCAGAAAGACTTGGGTGAGCCTCAGGAATCAGTTCTCTTTAGCCAAATTGACTTGACTCAAGCACCAACAGGACCAGGCACAGAGAAATGTCTCTGCCTTCCCCTTCGAGAGGAAATGTCACCAAGGACTTCGCACCACCAGCTCGAGACCACTTCACCTGAGGTATTTGGTCACACAGGGCAACCATTTCGGTCAGGATCTGGTATTTCACTGAACAAGGGGGAGGGATCACCCTGAAAACACACGTGTTGATGGTTCTGAACTAGGTGGAGGGTCACATCCTACTGTCTGCACCAGCAGCTCTTCTGAACCTGAGCACAAGGTGGCCACTCTGGTGATTTATTTCATCCCTGTGCACAAACATCTCCCGTGCACCTGGGATGCGGCTGTGTCTTGGTCTTTCTCCACCAACAAGCCCCAAGTCAGGCAGGATGTTAGTTTTGCATTACGTTACGGGGAATGAGTACAAGCAGCAATAAACAAAAGAGGTCCCAACGAGAGCAGGATAGACCAGAGACAGGAAAGAAAGAGCCAACCAGCCCCATTTTGTAGAAGCGAAGGAGGGTTTGGTTCTTTCACGCAGGAGTGACAGAGGCCAGCGGCGTATTTCACATCAAGCCCACAGGTTTTACCTGTGCTTTCACCCATCACCCAAACCATCCTGGTTCCCAATTCTCTCTAATTTCTGTGGTCCAGGGACTTGCCCAACATTGATCTAGCTCCTAAGAAAACTGCCAGAGTCAGACCCAGATCACAATCCCGCTTCTAATAGAGAAGAGCAGCAAAAGGCTTAGAGGAAAACCTCACAGAGCAAGTTTAAAGCTGTGTTTCTCCCATTTTCTCCCCACAGCAGCTTCCAGGAAGCCACAGTCTGGGGACTTCCTCAGCCAGGGCGTGTATTCACACATCTGAGCTTTGCTAGCGGCCGATGGGCTGTGCCAAAAAGATGTTTCAAAGCAGCAACGACATCTCCGTGTCAGATGCATCAGTGAAAACAAAAGCACCGAGTTTTCCTCTAGCGTGGTGTGAGTTAAAGCCAGCTGCAGGGACACCTGCTTCACCCCACCTTCACCTCCAGAGCCCACAGCAGATACAGGCCGGGGTGGACTTGGACGTGCTGCAAATTTAGGGTGTAAACACAGCTCTGGATGGGTGACGGAAAACAACCGCCAACCGCTTCCCTGGGCTTTTACTTTTTAATAATGAAACCTCCCCAAATGAAACCGTAACTTTGGGCAGCAAGCCAGTATAAAATAAAATACGGGTACAAAAGAAGAGTTGGGCCCCATCTGCTCCCAGGACAGATACACTTCCCTCATTCCACAGCCAGATCTGGGTGTATTAACAAAACTCCTGCCTTTCTCAACCTGCAGTACAGGCCATCATGTATAGACCTCCCGAAGCCTCTGTCTACGGGTAAAATCTCTAGTATCTGTGTCTACATCCTATCACTAGTTGCTGTTGTAATATTCCTTCTGTGACATCTCAAGAGGAAAATAAAAATTAAGAAAAAAAAGTTGGGGGAAAAAAAACACCAAAACAAAATGCATCCTTTCCTTAGCATAGCAAGTTATGTTCTTCCAGCTTCTGCTCTCCCCGATCCATACATCGCTTCTGCTTACCAGAGGCTTTCAAAACCCCCACTTGATGACTGCAATTGCACTGCTCCCCACAAAACAGAAAACTCAGCGATTCGAGCAAACTAATCATTCCAGGGCACTGGAATTCCCAAGCCAGGAGGCACAGGCAGGAGCAGGAGCTGCCAGCAGGGAGTTGTTCCTCTCAGCAGCTCGGGAACCACTGCTCTAGCCCCATGTCTGCGCTTGTATGAACGCGTAAGGACTTGCATTGGCATAGATCCAATGCCTGAAGTAAAAACAAAAACCCAACAAAAACTAAACAGCAATCCAAACCAACAACCAAACAGTAAAAATTTAACTTATTTATAAGTGAGGGAGGAGTTATTTATAGTCCAAGAGATATTTCTTTCAATAATTATCCTTTAGGTAAAGAGCTTAAAAAAAAAACTATCACCTTGTCACGTATTGAATCCATGCTTAATGACCCTTCCATGCTTTTTCACACACATTTTACTATCCCTGCAACAAAAATAACTGTTGGGAAATGGGAAGGAACCAAATTAACTAGAGGTGAAAGAAGAATGGTACAGTACTAATGAATAGAGAGAACACACCTTTTCCAGTCTCCAGTGTGTTACTAGCAGATTGCATCAGCAACATCTGTAACATGTGAGCTACATCAATTGTCAGCATCATTCATACATTCAGCACAGGCTTGGCAACAAGGGGTTTTTTTCTTATTTAGTCACAAATATTCAAAGAGGGACAAAACACAATAGTACTTTAAGCCCTCCGGAAAAAAAACAACTAACCAACCACACCAATTGTATTCCTTCCTTATTTCAGAATTTTTGTTCTTGTACCAGGTGCCTCCTGTGTGCCCGAACCCTCGGGGGACTCCACCTCCAAGAGCACTTGCATGAGCAGCACCTGCAGGAAAGAGTGTCACAGGAAAAGTGACACAATTGCCTCCAAACTGATGCACGTTAAATGGGAAAATTTGTTACCTCGATGCTTTTTCTGTATGTTTAGTGCAGTATGCCTTTCCACATTACAAGTCCATTCATTCACACATCATTCTGGCAAGGAGGCTTCTGGTGCAAGTGCTTCTTGAGGAAAACCTCAAGAGTATGTTATGAAGGACAAGCAAACACTCTGACTCAATTTCAAGTCCAGAAAGTAACACGGAGCAAGGCTTCCAGACAAATGCCAAAGCTGTGCTTTAAGGTTTTTCAGGTACTGCCTTAATTCCCTTAACTGATTAATTTTAAAGGTTGAGAGCACAAGCTGGCTGTGATATCAGCGGCGTTTGAATGGTAACGAGTTTTAATGAGTACGCCAGTAGCAATGCAACACTAGGACAGGCCACCCAACATTTATGAGGCTGAAAGCGATAGCAATCAACCCACAGAGCAGCAGCCCCAGAGCCAAAGCGGCCACCCTCCCTTGTGACCACGAGAGCCCCAACTCACAGCATCTCCCCCTCACTCTTACCCTTTCCCACCTGTATTTGTAGGGACCCATTAAGACGTTCTTAGTCCCGAGGGTCTTTCCACTAAAATCCACCGTAAGCCAAGTGGTTCAGGACCAGAAATCACAAAGCTGAAGGAGTAAAGCCCAGACTTAGGCTCACACAAGCTAAAGCGAGCCGCGGCCCACTTTGGCACGCCTGAAAGCGGGGAGGCTCACAACAGTGCGTGCCTACTTTGGCAGTCCCTCCTTCCCTTTGTACGTGATCGTACAAAGCCTCGGGTGCGAAAACGCTTCCTCCGCTGTCCCCGTTTCCTGCCTCCCTCTCTCGATCCGCAGCTGGGGACCCGAGCCCGGGGTAGACGCGGCTGCCCCCGGCCCCCCGAGCGGGGTGGGTGCCCCCAGCGCCGGGGCGACGCTCAGCTCCCCGCCCGCCTGCCAGGCGCCTATGGGAACCGCCGGCCCGAGGCGGGCAGGATTATTATTTTTCCCTTTTTTCCCGGTGACTTTCTGCTCACGGCGACACGGCTGACACCTGCTCCCTCCTCCCGCTCCCTGCCGCGCTGCGTGCGCCGGGCCCGGCCCTGCCCAGGCTTGCCCGAGCATCCCGAGGGGCGGGTGCCTGCCGCCAGGGACCACGGCGGCGGGGGGACCGGGGATGCGGGATGTCACAGCGGGATGTCACCACAGCGGGATGTCACCGCGACCTGCCGCAGAGCCATCCCCCGGGGCTCGGCCTTGCTACAGCGGGGAGCGCCGGGCACCCGCGGCTCGGCCAGACCCGCTCCGGTTTAAAAGGGGAAGGCGTAGGGGGGGTTGCAAAGCAGAGGAAAAACTCCGCGCCGAGGTTTCGTTTCATTTCATTTCATTTCATTTAGCCGGAGGCGAGCGCGAAGCCCAAGCCCGGATCGCGGTCGCACACATCATCCCCCCCCCCCCCCCCACCCCCGGGGCCGCCCGCACTCACCCAGGGTCTTGACGGCGACCTGCCGGGTGAGCGGCGGCGGCAAGTTGACGCAGACCAAGTCGACGTCCTGGTGCAGCAGCACCTCGTCGATGCGGCTGGTGTAGAAGGGGACGCTCATCTCCTTGGCCAGCTCCTCCGCCTCCTCGGGCGTGCGGCCCCACAGCGCCTTCACGGCGAAGCCCTCCGCCTTCAGCAGCGGCACGATCACCCGCGCCGTCAGGCCGGTGCCGAACACCCCCACCCCGGGCAGCATGGCGGCGGCGGCGGCGGCGGGGGGCGAGGCGAGGCGGGCGGCACGGTACGGCACGGTACGGCACGGTACGGCACGGTACGGCACGGTACGGCACGGCGATCCCTCAGCGCCGGCCGCGGCGAGGGCAGGCGGGAGAGGGAGGCAGCCCCCGCTGGCTGCTACTGCTGCTGCCACCGCCGCCGGGGCCGGGACCGGCCGCCCCCCGCCTTAGCAGCGCCGCGGCCGCCGGCTGCCCCACCATGGCCGCACCATCACACACGCCTCCGCGGAGGCGCCGGCGCTGCCCTCCCTTCACGGACGCGGGGCGGGCAGGGAAGGCCACCCTGCCCCGGCGGAGGAGGAGGAGGCGGCGGCGCGGAGCTCAGCGCCCCTCCTCTGCCATCTTCGCCGCGGGCGCCCGCTGGCCGCGGGGAGGGCGGGGCCTCGCCCGTCACCTCCCGGCTGTTCCTGCCCCGCCCGCCCCGCACCGCCCGCCGCGCCATTGGCCGCCGCCCGCACCGGACCCGCTCCCGGACCCGCCCCCGGACCCGCCCCTGGCCCGGCGGGGGGCGCTGCGCTGCGGGGCGGCCCCTGGAAGCCGGCGGGGGCCACCCGGCCCGGCCCGCAGGCATCCCGGCCACCCCGGGGTAGCAGGGCGGGAGGGGCGGCTCCGGCGGCAGCTCTGGCCCCGCAGGTGCGGTGCGGTGCGGTGCGGTGCTGTGCGGTGCGGTGCGGTGCGGTGCGGGGGGACATGGCGGGTGCGCCAGCGCTGTCGGGTACGGCAGAGCCCCCCCTTCCCGCCTCGTCCCCCCCGGGAGAGCAGCTGGGGGGCCGTGGTGATGGAGCGTCAGAGATTCAGCGTGGTCTGGGGGTCACCTGGTGTCCCCCCTGCTCCATCCAGCAGGGGCACCCAGAGCAGGGGGCCCGGCAGCGCAGTGTCCAGGAGAGTTTGGGATCTCTCCAGAGAAGGAGACTCCACAGCCTCTCTGGGCAGCCTGGACCAGGCTCCCACACCCTCACAGCGAAAAAGTTTTTCCTTATGTTAAGGTGGAACCTCCTTTGTTCCAGTTTGTGCCCATTGCCCCTTGTCCTGTCGCTGGGAAGCACTGAAAAGAGATTGGCCCCCTTGTCTTGACCCCACCCTTTATCTCTTGCTCAGCATCGCTCAGCTCCCCTCCCAGGCTGCTCTTCCCCAGCTGCACAGCCCCAGGGCTCTCAGCCTGTCCCCAGCACAGAGATGCTCCAGCCCCCTCAGCATCTTTGCAGTCCCTGCTGGACTATCTCTGGTAGCTCCCCATCTCTCATGAAGTGGGGAGCCCAAAACTGGACACAATACTCCAGATACGGCCTCTGGAGCTGGCTCATGGTTAACTTCTTGTCTACCTGCTCTGCAGAGCTGCTTTCCATCAGGTCAACACCTAACCCATACTGGTGCAGGGGGTAGGTGCAGGACTCTATACATGCCTTTGTTGAACTTCATCAGGTTCCTCACTGCCCAACTGTCTCTCCAGCCTGTCCAGGTCTCGCGGAGGTTACATCCAGTAAAGGCATGGGAGAGCTGAGAGAGCCACAATGGCAAACAGGCATGAGCTGCTCATCTCCACTGGCCTTCAGCGAGTATCCTCCTGGGACTGTTCTCCAGGACTGTGATGTCCAAAAGCACAAGGGGAGCTGCCCTAAACCCCAGCACCTGCCATATGCAGCATCAGACACCACCTCCTCCACCACACCCACCCAGCTAGGATGCCCAGCCAAGGTCCCTACCACCCATCCTGTACTGGCCTGCCTGTCGTCTGCTCCCCTTAAAAACATCGCATCTCCAGCTTTACTGCAACACTGGTTCCTTTTGGAAGGACCAAACAGTGAAGTCTGGGATCACAGAAGAACAAACCCACCAGCACCACTGCAGTGCCCTGTGCCACCTCCCACTCATCCCACCTTTGTCCCTGCCTGGGCCGAATGATGGGCCTCCAGAGTGACTTTGGGGCTGACAGGTGTGCCCAGGAGCTGCTGAGGACCACAACATCCTTTGGCCCTTCACGGATCTGTGCAGAACTCGTTCTCACAGGGGTGAATCTCAGCCCTGGCTCTGTGCCCACCTCAGCTGGTCTGAGAGCAGTGTGGCTCTGGTGAGGGCCACGCACTTGCACTGGTGGCTGTCTCACTCTTAAAAATAATTAAAACTTCAAGCTTCCAACTAAAGGATAGGAATAAAGATGTTGGTTTTCCACATAGTGGGTTTTTTTACCAGTTCCTAGGAGGAAGGAAGAGAAGGGTAAGGAAGGAAAGGGAGGAAAAATGAGAAGGGGGGAAAGGGGAGAGGAAAGGGAAAAGGAAAGAAAAGACAAAAGAAATTAAAAACCTTTCCTATGCTAGAGCATGGGAAATGTGCCAGGGAAAACATAGCAAATATAACCCACCAGTGTTCGAAAAACCCGGCTTGGAAGCCAGTGCTCCTTTCCCAGACCCTGTACAGAGGTGGTTTTTCCCCTGCCACCCTCTCACAGCAAACACTTCTTTACGACAAAAAGCACAGATGCCAAAAGGATCGCCACAAGTTAAACATGTTTTGCTTCCCGTGCCCTGCTAGCGCTGAGGTGGAGGAGATGGATACTCCCTGGCTTCTGACAACTGAAACACGATGCAGATCTGCTCGCCAAATAACCACAGGGGTATCACCTTTCTATAAAACACGAGGATTGCGTTGGGTGCTGCATCAGACACTCCAACCTCTTCATATGGGGGGTATAGAGCGGCAACGAAGCTGGGGAAGAGTCTAGGGAACAAGTCTGGTGATGAGTTGCTGAGGGACCTGGAATTGTTCAGCCTGGAGAGAAGGAGGATCAGGGGAGACCTTCTTGCTCATCCTCTACAGCTCCCTGAGAGGAGGCTGGAGGCAGGTGGGGTCAGGCTCTTCTCCCAAGAAACAAGCAATAGGACAAGACAAAATGGCCTTGAATTCACCAGGAGAGGTTTAGGTTGGACCCAAGGGACAATCTCTTCCCTGAAAGCATTGCCAAACCCTGGCCCAGGCTGCCCAGGGCAGTGGTGAAGTCCCCATCCCTGGAGGGGTTTGAAAGCCGTGGAGATGTGGTGCTGAGGGCCGGTTTACTGGTGACCCGGCAGTGCTGGGTTAATGGTTGGACTTTGATGAATCTTAAATTTCTCTCCCAAACAAAATGATTCTATGATTCTAAATGTTGACATTATTAAAGTCAGAAAACTTTCATTTATTTTTTTTATTTACTTTTTATTTAGTTACTTTCCTTCAACTTTTATTTAGCTTTGTATTTAGTTTGACTATTATTAAAATAGCCAGTAGGTTGAAAGTGCTAGATATAAAAGGATATATAAAAGAGTATGTAAAAGATCTCAAAGACTCAAGCAAGCATCCATGACATGCAAATACTTGTCATCTGTTGGCATAAGTAAAATGCAGAAAGTGGTGGTCCTCCAGATACAGATAGCACTTCGCAGATAAAAGTCCTCAGTTTACTTTCTGAACGTGTGAAGGTGACTTCCCACACATTGCAGAGGTTTCTGTCTCAAGCCTGATGAACTCAACAGGAAGATGAAGATTCACCTGATAGGTTACCAGGGTCCCACACTGTTTCTTCTTTTTTACTCTGTGCTTAAAAAGAAAATCTGGTATTTTTCAGGCTTTTTAAACATTTATCCTGTCAGGCTCCATGGCTGCGTTCCTCAAACCTCTCATACATCAGTCTGAACAGCAATGGAAAGAACTGAATAGTCCATAGCTTCAGTGGAATCCTGAAATGGAGCTCACCGTCTCTCCAGATACCTCTCAAGTTTCAGGATTTTAAGATTAATTAGCTAATTTCCTTTCATATCAATCAGTGTCTGCAAACATGAAGCAGCTGTGAATTTAGATGATCCAGTTGGCTCCTTCTGGGGTACGAGGTTTGCCAGCAGGGCTACTGGGCTTCTTCTGTGGCTTTGAGGCTTGAAATTATTTGCATGGAAATAATGGTGCTTCGGAGATGAGGAAAAAGTAGTGATTCAGCCCTGTCTGGTTCTCCCACTCAGCCATCCTGACTCATCATCCCCAGCTTTAGTACGCAGCATGAGAAAGGAGGTGTGAGCTGAGCTGCTCAGGTCCTTTTCTACATCTAATGCTGCACAACTGGCCGTTCCTCAGGCCAGCAGGAATTTGTTCCTGCAAAGAGCAAGACTTTGTTTTAACACTTCACTTTAGTGTCTCTTTGAATGCATTTTCACTACATGTTTGTAGTGTTGAATAGGCCAAAGTGCAGTGCAGAGAGATAGGGAAGAGCAGGCCACATGTGCTAGAGGAGTTTGGAACACATTCAGCCCTCCTTTGTTCTGACCAGGGGGAATTCTGCCTATGCTTGAAGTCTCTGAGCCTGTTCAGTACATTTTCCAAGTTTATTCCAGTTTATTTCCCAGTTTCCAGAGCCTTTCTTTAGGAGATGTGTGTGCCAGGTATGGATAGGCTGCGAGGAAGCCAGCAAGGCTTCAATAAACTACACCACTAACGAGATGCTTCTGAAGGCATTGGTGCTCTGTTCACTAAGGCTTGGAGGAGGACCTAACTAAGCAGAACTGCCATTGTCTGTCAGTGTGGACATCCTGTGAAGGAAGACAAGTGCTGTATTCCCACTCCACACGCGGAGAAACTGAAGCTCAGAGAAAACAAGGGCAATGTTCCCTGTTGGTCTCTGTTCTTGGGGGTAACTGGGCACTCAGAATGGGACACTCGGCTGGCAGGCTTGCACTTCTGGCCTAGCTGGTTTTCCTAAGCTGTTGTGGGTTGCAGCTCAGTGAGGTGAGAAAGCAGGTAGAGAACCTGTCAGCAAAGACGGGCACGGGCACCTTAATGAAAGCAGGAAATGGGTGCACAGCTGCGTGGGTGCAACCATGGCCCGTGATGGTGCAATACACACTTGAAGCTCACATCAGTCATTCCCTCCTGGCAGAAACATGGGCATGTGCAGCAGGCAGCACGCGTGCGAGCCCGGAATCATCAGCTGTGTTGCACGCTAGGTGCCTGCTGCTGAAATCCCTGATGTGCCTTCAGTGAGGCCGGCAAACCTGAGACATACCTGGAGCATCGGATCTGCTCAGGGCACGGGATTCCTGCTCACAGTAAATTTAACTCTCTCTACCTCTGCCTCAGACGTTTGCTGCCCTGCCTGGACTCCTGCCAGATATCCAGAGACCCTGGGCAAACGCAATGGACTGCACAAAAGTAGCTAAAGCTTACTAAGCCACCTTAGCAGACCCACGGTTAGCAAAATGTGTAAGTAGACCCATGGACAAGGGGATTCTCATATTGGTATTTGCTGGGGGAAAAAAAACCAGGGTGAATGAGTAGCATAGAAATTCTTAATTCTGACAGATGTTTTTGAGCCTAAGCAGCAGTTTGTGTCCTATCACACTTGTAATACGCTGCAGAAGTGGTTATCATTTTATCCATAAAACACTGCGTGTTGGTTGCAAGGTGGCTGAGATGTTACTGCGGGATGAGAATAGCAGAGAATCCTCACTTTGTTAGTCATGCAGGAGTGCGTGAAAGCAAGCACATGTGATTTCAAGACTTCTAAGCCTGCCCGTGTAGTGTGGGTTTTGAAAGGGTTCCCTTTGGCAGAAACTCCCCTTTTATGTTGGAATGTAGTGCAAGGGTCTCCACGCTCCAGCCAGTCACCCTGGTCCTCAAGCTTCTCCTCGCTGTGAAAGCAGCTGGGACTTCAATACAACTTTGTGATAAGCCTTAGTAGAGACAGTTAGAGAGTAAGTTTTAAAGGAAAATATGTCTATTGCATGAATACTTTATACAAGTCAGAAAGGTTGAATACTGCAGATTTGGACAGCCTTCCAAATACTGCATATCAGTTCCGTTTCACCATGGAAAACCTGCTGTTGTTTAACAAAGGCCCGGTGATTCAGACGAGATAAGGAATTGCCTTCTACCTGTTGCAACAAGCCCATGTCCTGTGTGCACTAAGAAGGTACTGAATCCCAGGAGGCTCTGCTTCCTGGGAATAGATGAACCTGCCTAATTGCCCCTGGAGAGTGCTCTCTCCCAGGGCAGCCTTGTGTTCCACTGCTGGTCTTTGCACATTTATTTTTTTATGATACTCAGTATAGAAATGCACACTTTTCCTGTGATCTGTCTGAAGCCAGTTCTGTTAGCTTCCTGAAGATGCTGGAATGCCACCCTTCTCTTTCCCGTGCTAGGCCAGCAAAGGGAAAGGTACCAAGGCAGTGGTATTTACTGCATTACCTCCTGAGGTCCCTGCCAGCCTGAAGGATGATCTGGTGACCCTAGGCAGCCTTCCTCCTTTGTTTCCATTTCAATTCTGCCTTTATGGCGCATCCATTTGAGCTCTGGATGGGTACTGTGATTAACTTCCATCTGAACAAGCAAATGCAAGTTAAGGAGTCTTTCTTTCCTATGCGTTTGGGGGAGGGGAAGAAAGAAAAATGAATGAGTTCTACACCAGTACCGTAGCACGAGCAGGGTTAGTGCAGTTTGCTTCAGACATTGGCGTGCCTCTGCACAGCTATTCCTCCCTTAAAATCACACTCTTTAAGACTGTAACACTTAAATCTCAGCCTTTAGATTTGCCAACTATACTGATGAGATCATGTTGGAGTCTGGCCGGCATTACCTGCTCTGTGACCTGGCTTTGTTAAATCAACAGTGGCCAATCGTGTGTTCTTCAGTTGCACAAAGGGCAAGTTCAGCCCAGTCCAGTTTCTAGGATACTGGCTCTTTGCAAATTCTCTTTTATCTGCAACAGTAAAGCCATTAATTTTGGTTCTTTCTGGAGAGTCTCTCTTCAGTCCAGGTGAGTAGTGAACACATATAATGTCCATAGGGAAGAAGGTGAGCATTGCCACTCTCAGGAAGGCTGCAGCATCTCCTGGTCAGAGCAGGAAGGCCAGCCCACCCCTGGGGTCCCTCAGATCTCATCCACACAGGGTGAGGAGAGTACACTACCAACTGGTTCAGGGGACCAGAAACCTGCAGCACTGGTTTCCTTATAACAAAGAAACAATCAGGTGGTTTTTTAATTCTCTCTCTCCTGAGAGCCAAAGGTATTTCTTGGCTTTTTCAAAGCTGGAGACGTCCGTCTTGAAATCAGGCTTAATCGCTTCCCCTTCCTCTTCTGCCTTGCCCTGTGCCTGCCGTCGCTCAGGACAGGTCCTCCTCTGGTGTGCCCAAAGGAATACAGTAAAAGTCAACCCATTTTGGTACCCAGACTGAATCAGCACCGTGAACGTGAACAGGAGAGAGCAGCTTGCTCGTGGAATCTGCAAAGTGAGGCAGTCGACCGGGCACTGGTTTTAATGAGGTTACATTTTTGAGATGTTCTTTGAAATCATAACAGACAGCAACTGACTCCCAACTCAAGATAAAACAGATCATTCCCACACCAGAAATTCCTGACAGTGTGTAAGCAAGGCTTAATCTTCCTCTTGAAATGAAAATACAATCTTTCAAAGAAACTTTATGTAAGAGGAGAATGTTTCTTCAAAAGTATTTTAACTGCTCAGATAACTGCATATATATAACTCATCATCAGGCTTCAGGCATTAAACATTGGGAATAAATCAGATAACTTTGCATTTTAGGAACTGGTGCAGCAACTCCTATGTGTGAAATAAGCCCTCATGGAAGAGCTCCATGATTTCTCATGAGAAATCTGCAGCAGGGAGCTCCCAGTTGCCACACAGCTCACCAGTAACGCACTGGATAGCGTTCCAGCTCTGTACGTGCTTTGCAATGTTTAAGGACACATCACCTTTCAGTGCAGCATAAACGATTGCAAGTGGATGAAGGAGGATCACTTAGCAATAGGAGAATATATATATTTTAATATTAATAAGTCTATGCTATAGCACTCAGCACTTTTAATATTAGAAGAGCATAACAATAAAGGAAGTAGGGCGGCTTTGTTAAGGACATTATGGAACTGTGAACCTAATGCAGCACACGTCGGGCCGTGTCCCATATAGACTGTATGTGGGACACTAAAATGTGTGAATGTGCTTCTCTTGTTCTAACAACAGGCAGGACAAAGGAGGGTGCTGGGTACAGCGATGCGATTGCTGGCAGCGTTCAGTTTAATATCTCTGTCAGATGCATAATTTTTCTTATTTACCATGTAAAGCTAGGCTGGCTTCAATCACCTTTGCAAACCATTCTACAAAGCCAGGTTAGAGCATTTCTCCTCAGACTTCAGGCTTAACCAGATTAGATTCCAGGGAGGAACAGTTTTCAATGTGGCAAATGCTGTGATTGGGCGAGGCTCAAAGACCAGTCAAAAAAACCCATGAAGCACTTGCCATGAAATCATGCACATCTTGCAAGGAGAGAAGCTTGTGTTTTCTTTCACTCATTTCACACCTGAAAAAATGCAGGCATTTCAGATCCCAGTGGAGGGAAGGAGAATCTTTGTGATTTAAGTCTTGGAATGTGATGTGCTCATCCTTGCATTGTTTTTATCAGCATGGTTATCTGAGCAAAGAATCACTTCAGCTGGCATAGAAAATGGCCCAGAATTGTGTCACATTTTTGTGACAATTAGGAGGAAGAAATACTCGCTTTTTTTCTCACAGCAACTGTCCTAAGCCTCGATTCAAAGCAGTCTCACGTGGGTGCAAATCCTGCTCTTTTCTGTGATAAACTCTCCAAATAAGCGCAGTCACAAGGCTTTACAATCCTGCAGTTATGCCTTGCAGACAAACCTGCCTTGAGTCAGTTCCCCCACATCAGACTTGCAGTAGAGCTAAACCAGTAGCTAACAAGTTTTAGCAGCCTCCAGTGGCATCTCCTGTTTCTGTCTATCCCCCGGGCAGCACATCATGCAGTGGCATTTGATCTGAATGTCGATGGCTGCCAGCGTGCTGCACTCAGCATGTTTATTTTAAAAAACTAAAAAAAACCAAACCAAAACCCAACCCAAAAGCAATGCTAAAAAGTCCTGGAATAAATCAGAGACAACAGCTGGGATCAGGGAATTTGGTGGCCTGAATTGCACAGCACTGTCCCAGCAGAAGGACTGGGCTGCCCTTGGAAATGCCACAGAGCTCAAGTCCTTCCAGTTCCTGGAAGGAGGTGTAACTGCAGTGAGTGATGTGGAGGGGCTTCGAAACTCTCCCACAGGCATCCAGGGGGGTGATGCTGTGTTTAGGCTGGGATGGTTTAGTACAAAACGTGGGCAAGATGTGTAATGCTGGAGTGACTCTGAGAGTCAGAGAGGAGGGAAGGAGCAGAGTCCCAGGTAACAAGCGCTGCAGTAAACAGCATCTCTTTTGCTGGACTGAAACGGTGCATCAAGGCTGCTTTGCTTTCCACCTTCCCCGGATGCCAAACTCCAGATCACTGGTTTTCTTCCTTCACATGCAGTAGGTCCCAGTTCACTGCACGCTCTAGAAACCTCCCGAGTTATGATTTGCATCCCCATGGAAATCTCAGGATCTTCCAAGCATTTCTGGTCAGACCTACCCAACGGTTTCAGCAGCATCTCTATCACGAGAGATCTGTGAACAGCAGAAATGGGACAGGACAAGGGTAGAGTTGGAACAGTTGGTGCTTAGCTGGTAACCACTGAGGTTTCTTCCACAGCACCTGAAGCTTTTTGCTATATTTTGTATTTTCTTGTCTTGCTAACTTAGGATGTGATATATGTACATTCAAATGCTTAAACAACTGTAATTTTTATTCAGATGCTTAATGCTTACTTTTTATTATATTAGAAAATGGCAAATGATATTTTATATTTGCTAGGTAATTCAATTTTTTTTTCCCTAGGAGTAATGTTGATTTGCCTCTGGGTAGAAATTAGGCTATAATAACATACAAAAAAAGGCAGCATTGGTTTTCACTATCAAGTAAAGTCACATTAAACGATTCGGATGTGAAAGAAGAGGGAGGTGTCAAAACACATTTTGTATTTAAAGTTAAGTGAATTATTAAAGAAAGAGGATGTTCATGAAATAACTGTTAACCAGTGCTTAAACAGCATAGAATGAGTAGATCTCAGCCCTGGTGTCTCTGCCTCAGCTCCCCATTCCAGTGCTCTGCCTTTCTGTAAGACCTTGTTAGCAAATGCATTACTGGAACACTCAGCTTTTTGCCTGAGCAAGGACTGGATCTCCCATCTCCCCTCCTCCTCCCCAGCAAGTGCCCTCTCTTGAGAGCTGCGAGGTCATATCTGGCTCAGGAAAGATGGAAATAACTCCATAGGGAATGGGAGGGCTCCACTGGAGGGAGAGGCTGAGAGCTGCCTGGAGCCTGAATGCAAGAACGAGCTCCCAAGAGGTGGGGGAAGAGATTTCACACTCCCTCGGAGCAGACAGGGGGTTGAATTTGATTCTTCTACAACTTCAACTAAAGCCTTAACTGCAGAGTTTGTGTGTAAGAGGGAAAACACCAGTCACCTCCAGATTTGCTGGGGGAAAGGTGGGATGAACTTTTACTTCAGATGCAGGACAGGTCGGGAAGCACCAGTCTGGGCACTGTGGTGGCATTTAAACAGAAGAGAAGCAGCTCAGCCCTGTCAGGGGTGTCTACATTTGGCTGCACGGACAGCAGCAAAAAGCTACAGGTTGAAAGTGATGCTTCTCAAACCCAGAGCAACTTACATCTTCTGGGAAGCAAATCAAAAGGTTCTGCTGTGCACTCACCACAGTACCTTTTCTTTGCAGCCAAATAGAGTTCGGGATGTTCAGCACTTGTGTTTTCCCCATCCTGTCTGTTCTTGCTGTCACTGGTGATAACTTTATTTTGTCCTTATGCTGTGGTGCTTCCACAGATCACCTGGTATCTTACAAACAGTATTTTCCAGCTAAGAGTGTTGAAATATTGGGAACACAGAAGGATAAAACTGGATTTTGTGACTGCCAAAAATATTAAGCTCTTCTAAATCTCTCACAGAGTACCTTCCCATGTCAGAGTCAGCACATCCCAAGACAGAAACCAGATCTTCTGAGTTCCAGTCCCAAACCCCTCCACTGGGCCATGGCTATTGCATCTGCATTAATTTTGTGTTCCCATGTCTGGTAGAAAAGCAGAGTTTTAAAGTCTGAACATCCCAGTGACACCTTCATTAACATTAAGAAGCTTCCAAAGCATCCTCAACTCTGCTGACTGACTCCAGGTTTCCTCCTCTTGAATTAGCCTTGTGGCATAGCCAGCTTATGTTGACCCTTTGCAAAAAAAGAGGTTTCTCTGGTTTTTTGTAACCATTGATTAGAACCACCCTGTTCCTGCCAGGGGAAGTAGATGATTTCATGCCATGGGACCTTCTTTTCCACATAGTTCAGACATAGTGCCTACTTCCCTCTGCTGGAGGGAACCAAGATTCACCCTGGACAGACAGTCCAACCTACTGAGGGATCCTTCAGAGACATCAAGATGATTTCCAGAGGTGCCAGTCAGTCCATGTTGATGCTGTGCAGTGCTTCTAAATTAAACCTCAGCACTGGATAAAGCAAGATACACGACTGAGGATCTGGACTATGAAAACCAAGATGCTGAGGTCAAGATTTACAGAAACCAACATTTCTGGTCTGTTACCACAGGAACATTGAGTCCCACTGTCCTTGGGAAGTATTTTCAGCCTTTGTGCTGTGCTTGCTTGAATACAGAAGTGGCTTGCTTGCTCATAAACCTCCAGGGGAGGAGGAGTACCACTGAGTTTTAAAGAGCCTTAAAAGCATAAGATGGCCTAATTTCCTCTCACGACTCTCAAAACTCTCTCCTAATTTCCCGTCAAACAACTGTCATATTAATCAAATTGCAGCTTGTATGGCAAAACTGCAACCTTCCCAGTTTCTCTGCCTGCAACTGTTTAGTACTCCTTCCACTGATTCCTGAAAGCTTCTTTCAAATGGATAATTTCTTTATATTCAGTTCATCTTCAAGGTTGGAAGAACTTTGCCTTAATCAATAAATGGGTATAGAAAAATCTTCTCAATAGGAGAAGAGATATATACCATGTACAAGCATTACCTTTTAATCATGCGAGCCTGATGGATTGCCTGAGAGTAAACAGAAATGACCAGCACAGGAAGGGCTGATCAACATGTGAAGGAAATTTCTGTGCTTTTCACAGAAGATGCAAGGGAAGGGGAGAGACAAGAGGAAGGAGAGAAGTGGAATTTGCTGACTGGATAAGATGCCACATCACAGCAAATGAGGCATTTGGTGTTCACCTAACACCTGCTGCTTTTCATCTGCAGGTCCTTAAGCACTTTATAAAGGAGTCTGGCATCTTCATCTCCAGTTCATGTATGGGGACACTGAGGCACAGGAAGGTGGGCAGTCCCCAGTCAGCCTCAGCTCAGCAGCGAGCCCAGGGATAGAAACAGTTTCCAATCCATTCAAGTCCAATATCGTATAAAGAGGGGCCTCTGGGTTTGGTTGTGAGGGTTTTAAACCCCTATTTACCACATACTTTCATATAC
Organism: Todiramphus chloris collaris; assembly: GCA_025345505.1. Classification (NCBI taxonomy): domain Eukaryota; kingdom Metazoa; phylum Chordata; class Aves; order Coraciiformes; family Alcedinidae; genus Todiramphus; species Todiramphus chloris. Next base: position 4,426,083 of record JANVCC010000270.1, read on the forward strand.
CTTGTGCATCTTAAACCTCTTCTCCCCCCAGGGTGCAGCAGCCCCGTGTTGTGCACCTCACCCTGCCCTCCGTGGCAGAACAGCCAGGAGCCAGCTGACAGCGACGCACTGCTTCTTTCTAGAGCACATGGGATTTCTGATCGAAAGCCAGCAGCTTGGCTGGCAGGAAAAGACTGAAAAATATCATTGCAATTACTGTGGAGAAACTTGAAGCTACAATGCTATCAGCAACTCTGCAGGATGAGACATAAAAGTGCAAAAAGACTAAGTGATGCTTTGCAAGCCATATGGGTAGCTTTTTCAAGGAGTGCTGGACATTTTTTAATAGACCAGTTGGATGGGCAAATTCCTGTGATTTTAGGGCAGGTTATGGAACGACAGAAAGTCTGCTGGGTGGGAAAAGGGACATTTCAGAAGGTGGACGTCAGAACCACAGAGGGTTTAATACTGTTAGCACAGACAAAACTCTGTAATGGCATTCTGCCTGGGTTGGGGTTGCAGAATCTCAGACAAATTCGGAAGCATAAGAGTGAGATCAATAGAGAGCAGAGTACCAATTAACAGCACTGGTTTCCGAGAGCATCCTTCATTTGTCCTCTAAAATTTCCTTTGTCTCTGTCACAGTTCAATAGACAGCACTGAAATTTCCCTTATAAGTCAGGAAGCAGGCAGCTGGCAGGAGAAGCGACACCATATACGTTAGAAATCTGTGTTAATCACGCACAGAAAAACAGCTCCCAGGTTTAAATATGTATGGCTCCTTACCTTAGATCAGAGATTTACTTGAGAAGCAGACGTGATTTGTTAAGTAAACGCTTTTTTAATTCTCCTCAGCGAGATGTTTCCTAAAAATATAGTGTCTATCCTTGTATGTATAATACAGTCACCTTAGGGAAAATACAAAATTGAAACTGCTTAGATCAGTGTCTTCCTCTGAGAGACAGGCAGCTGCAGCTCCAGCATCTGTCTTCTTCCCCTTCCCCCTAAGCACCCCAGCAAACATTTAGAAAACAAAGACTCAGCCTGAATGTAGAATTTGGTGACTTTAGTTGGCTGGCTTCCGCTGGTTCCTTTTTCAGGGCAGGTCTCCACTGGCTGACCCAGCCAGCCAAGGTGGGCTTTATCCCTTGCTCCTTTACCTCTCTCCCTTTCATTTTTATGAAACCTTTTGCATCTTTGCTCCCTGTGGGGAACGCTGGAGAAATGCTTCAAACCCTCTTGCCATTTCCTCGCTCTGTAGCCGTGCCCACCAGCCTGGAGGGTGTGAAACAGCCAGCCCGAGCCTCGAGCAAACCATCAGCCCCATCCTGCCTCTGCACAACACCCCCCTGCCTCCCTGGGCTGCTTTGGGGGAGCTGCATTTTCTGTAGTACTGGTGTTCCCCCCAGCTTCTGTAACGGGGAACTTTGGGGGAGCAACGTGTGACTACCTTGTATTGCCCAGGTATTCACAATGACAGCAAAACTCACATGGCTTCAGGACTGGATGCTTTAGGGTCTTTCTGTGGCCTTCCAGAACAATTTCACCTCAGCAGTAGCCTCCTCTTAATAACTGTCTTTCCCTTCCTCTCCCCCTAAGGAACACATCCGTTGGGGTCACTCTGGCAGGGCCAAGGTGATCCCAGGCACCTGAGGGAACTGAGGAACATCCCAGCCATAGAGAGGTCACACAACAGCAGATTTCAGGAAGGTGTCAGTGCTAATTACTCTGTATTACTTTAATCGATTTTAATGAGTTGCTCTGGTGGGAGCAGCCTGCTGTCACCTGTACCTCCTCTCTGTGAGGGGCTGAATCCACTGGATTTGCTCTGAGTAGGGACCAAAAAAATGAATTGTCCTGAGCAGAGGTGGCCAAGGGGACCAGGATGAGACCAGGGATGGTGGTACACCCCAGGAAGCAGCATGGTGCTGCTGGCCAGGGGTACCCAGCCAGACAGCCCCTGTGTATTGTTGCCCTGGGAAGGTTTTAGGGTTGTCCAGTGGAGCAACTTACCCATTCTTGAGGGTTCTGAGCCCCAGCGTGCAGCAGCCAATGCGTGGCCTGTGAGACCTGCATTCAGGGAGCGAGCTCTGCCTCTGCAACTCCTCCTCCCCATCACTCTTGTACCATGTAGCCCTGTCACACCTCAGTATAATCTTCTCAGAAACCTTCATCCAGGGCAACATCTTCACAGCACCTCAGGTGCTTCACTCTTCCTTTTTTTTTTTTAGTTAAGCACCCATCTTTAATTTTTAAGCTTGCTCCTAGGGGTGCCACATGATCCTATTTGCCCTCAGATTCGATGAAAACGGGGGCAGACCCCATCTTCACATTGTCTGGATGAAGTGGAAGCGCAGCACCCAGCAGGGCAATGCAGGATTCACTCTACCTCCGGGCGATGCCACAGCTGAATTTCAGTGTTCAGCTGCGTACAAAGACACGTTTGATAAAGGATGAGAGACTAATGAGGGCAACTTGACTCTGAGCGAGCAAAAGTGTTGCCATCTTGGGTTTTAAACCAAGACATCAATTAAAGATTTGAATGAGGTCAACTGTAGCGACCCAGCTAAACACTGCTTCAATTAATAGTAGGCTGACCTCTCTTACCCTTCTTCCCCCGAACCTCCTCTTCTGTTTACACTCACTGCTCCTGGGGAAAAAAATAAAATAAAAAATAATTTTAAAAATAGAGATTAGCACTAATCAGGCCTCACTTAACATGGTTGTTTAAATAGTTAACTCTTCTCTTTCCTGCTGCATTTTTAACATATGCACCACACCCTGTTGAGGGGCTTGGGGAGAGGTTTGAATGCTTTTAACATCCTCTTTTCACAGGTCTTTTGCTCCTTGTTACAGAGAATGATGTTTAAAGCAAGCTGAGTGTCTATAGGTGACATCATATGGTTAACGCTCACATGCAAAGAATACTCTCCAGGAGTAGTTCTGATCCTGAAGGGCATCCTGTAGGATATATTCTATAAATCAAATACGTCTAACAAAATTCTTCTGCCTCCGTGGAGCACACCGTTCCCTAGGGAAGCTGGTACTCTGATGGTTGATAGCTAAGAGGAACAGGAATAATTGCAGGCTGCTGCCACCTCCCTCTCAGAAAGTCTATAGCCTTCTGCCATGGACTATCAGGAGTATTTGCTTGCTTGGCAGCATGGGAATGGGATGTACAGAAATATATGTTATAGCCACTGATAAATACCTGAAACGTACATAAGCAAACAAACTTTTAAAAAAGTATAACTAAAACTGCTGTGCCCACGCGTGACTGCGTGTTGAATGTACCCCTGCCTGGGGGAAGGATGTAGCTGGAGTTGGATCTGCATTGATCAAGGACTCTCTGTGCTGCCTGAGGAACTGGCTGCTAAACTACCTCTCTACTTCACATTCATTTATCTAAAAATAAATTTCCATAGATGATATTTGTAAGAGTAAAGTTGAAGACAGAGTTCTCATTGCTTGGCAGAGAGGAGACAGGAGTGGGGCACGGAGGAGAAACGCTGGCAGCGGCCCCTCAGCTGATGGAATGCCAGGTGAAGTACCACCTGGGAACTGGAGGTGTTGCTGGGTGTAGGATAGATGCAGCCTGGAGTGGAGCATGCAGGGATGTCACCACCCAGAGATGCTGAAAGATGCTGAAAGATCATTTTCACGATGGCTTTATGGCTTAGGATACTTTCAGAGGATTCTAGTGTTGTCACTCTACACCCACTGTCATGATTCTTGGGTTCTTACCCCCATCACAAATAATTTCCCCTTCCTCCCAATTTAGGCTACATTTTTGTTTTGAAAACAGAACCTGGGGAAGTGGACCAACCTGCCTCTCACCTCAGAATATTTTAGGTGTTTTCACGACCCCATAGACCAGTGGGAATCTCAGTGGAGGGAAATTTCGGTCCAGAATTTAAAAGCATTTACTTTGCTCCTGCTGCTTGTCATCTATTTTCTCTCCTCCTGGTGTGTATTTTCCTCCCCTGCTGCCGTGGTGCTGCATACTAATAGAGCCATGCTTGGCCCATCCCCAGAGGAGTTCCACGCAGGTTTATTGGGGAACAGAGGAGCGAGAAGGAATTTCAGCACAGCTGATAACTCTCCTTCTAGGACAGAACCACAGAACGGGATGCCTTCAGGTAACAGCAGATCATTTGGTCCCAGCCATCTCCTATTGTTATACCACTGCTGGAAGAGCTCGACCTCCAAAGAAGGTACCCAGCATCCTGTCCCTGGTTTTATATATATATATATATATATGTATATGTATATACTGCAACAGCTTGCAAATTTCTGCTTTTGTGTTTTCTTAGAGCAGGAGGCCTGGCTAAAGCCTCTCTGCTTGTGATTTGGGCTGACAACCTGCGTGTTTGGTTTCTTCCTGTAAACAGGCAAGTGAGAAAGGTTGGGCTGATCTTCCAATGCAGATAGGAAGCGATTTCCTTCAGGGGGTGTAGGAAGAGTGGCAGGAGGGCTTTGCTTTTATTCTTCATGCGCTTATTATCAGCTCCTTAGCAGCTCTAGTTTGTGCAGTGTGCTTGGGGAGAGGAGAAAACAAATGGGGAGCGGGGTGGGTGGGGTGTGTGGAATAAAAACGAACAGGAGAGTAGAAAACGAACAGAGGGGGGAAGAAAGGAGTTTAAAGAGGGGAAAGGAAAAGCAAAGAGAAAAAAAAAAATTACAAAAAAAAGAATAGAGAAGATAAAGGGAAAACAAGGAAAAAAGAAAACAAGGGAAAAAGGGAAAAGGAAAGATAAAAGAAAAATGAAAACAAGGAAAAAAGAAAATGGGAAAAGGAAAAAAAGAAGGAAAAAAAATGGGGAAAAGGGAAAAAAAGGACAAAAAAATTAACCAAAAAAAACCTAAAAAAACAAAACAAACAAAAAAAAAAAAAGGAGAAAGATGAAAGAGAAAAGAGATTTAAAACAAAAAAACAAACAAACAAAAAAAAAGTATGTCCTTCACTGCAGGGATTGTCAAGCACTGGAAGAAGCTCCCAGGGAAGCAGCCATGCCCCAAGCCTGCCAGTGTTCACTAAGCATTTGTGCAACACTCGCAGATACACGGTGATGATCCTCGTGGGTCCCTTCAACTCATGATATTCTGTGATTCTAAGTATTAGTACCAAAACTCAGTTCAACTTACTCCTTTCAGGACAGGATCTCAAAATCCTATGCCAAGTGTTAGCACTTCATGAAAGGTAAGAAAGTTGTCCTGCCATAATTTTGTAAAGGAATATTAAATTCTCCCAAGGACAGACTGCATTAACTGCCAGCAATAAACCAGTATCGGACCTATTTCTCACCTCCAGGGGTGGGGAACGTGTAACAGATGTCTCTGTGCCATTATTGATGCAACACTTTACCATTTTAATTGCAGGGGTTCTGGGGGAACAAAGACTTACCTCCTGCTGTCACAACTGCCTGGAGCTTCTCCTGACCTTCTTTCCCCTCCCATTTTTCCAGGTGATTAAACTGCGCTGTCAGGAAGCATTACTACAACGCCAAGAAGCCAGCAATTTTAACACCACAAGAAGGTAACTGTGGGATACTTCAGGCCGGGATGGTTTGAGTGCTGACTGCCCCTCAGCCTGGGCTGACAGAGTGCCAACAGCTCCCAGCACGCTGACTGACAGAACTGGGGCATGGCAAAGCTCGCTCTCAGTGCCCACAGCAGCAGCAGAGCTAGAGGATACACTTTGCATTAAGAACAGTCAGGTACTATATTCTTAGGAGCAGGGATAATGTAGGGCAGCACGTGACTATTTCCCTTCTAAACCATTCACTTGAAAGGTTTTCCATCCTCCTCTCATTCTTCACTAGCCTGTAAAAGACAGTTGTGTGTACTACTAGTGTAGCATTACTTAGGGTTCGTATGCTACACTACAGATTTGTACTAAGTTAAAGAGATCTTGCTACTTGAATGTGTCACATTAATAAACAGAACAGCTTAGGACACATCTATCAATGGGTGAGTAAAGACAGCTTCCCCCTCAACTCAGTGCAGCAACTGAGGCTCAGTACACTATTCTGTATCAGAGGATGTACCTGTGGAGGCTGAGGCACAGCCGAGGCATTAGAGTGTGCAAGATTTTAACACCTCCACCCAAAAGCTTTCCTCACATCTTCACTAACTGGCTGGCTTGAAACATTCCCAGACCATACGTGCCTGGTGCTGCCCCAGTGTGAGCAACTGTGACACCACAGGTAAGACCCTGAAAGACAAAGAACCTAGGGTTAGACAGAAGTCAACATCTAGCTTGGGTGAAATTTAGGTTGTCCCTTGGGTTTTCCACCTGGGTTCCATTTCTTGGCTTCAGGATGTTTCTGTATTTTAAAGCTACATAGTAACTGGCAAAACCAAACCAAACCAAACAAACAAAAACCAAACCAAAACAAAGAAAAAAAGGAACTGCTCCTGTTCCTACAGGAACTATGCACTCTCATCTCTGGTGTGGCTTCCCCAGGCAGCACTTTGGCTGTGGGATACCCCACGGCCCCATGCACAGAGCCCTCCTGGAAAGGAGCTTGAACCCATCCAGAGCAGGACCTGAAGGGAGACCAGCGTCTCTGGCTTTCCAGGACCTGCAGTAAACAACTGCTGTAACAAAGACAGGCACGCTTACACATCCCCCTTATAAAGCTTAGGGCAAGCTCCTACGTTAAAGACATTATTTATCTACCAAAGTGAACAGGAAATTCCCTCCTCTAGTCTTGAGCGAGCTCCTTGAGAGAGGGTGACAGTTCCTGTTGCTACCCAGCTTCCACCAGGCACTGCAGATGTGACAGCAACATGTCAAATAGATGGTCTGGGTAATGAGGCTTTGATAGCCCAAACTCTCTCCTTCTGTCATTTCCTAGAATGTATTTGAGTTCTGGAGGTGTGATTAAGCTTGGACTTTTTGAAGCCTGGTGACCCAGTCTGTAAAACCAGTTCCCTGTTCCTCTGCATTACAAAACCAGTATTCATTTCAGCTCGCGCTGACAGCTGATACTTTAAGTAATGTTAAACTAACATTTTTCTTTTCAGTGTGTGCTTTGAACAGAGTAGCCTTAATTTAAGAATTATTTTAACACTTCAATTCCTAAAAAATAACTAAGTCACTCTTTCCAAACATTCCATCCACACACAAGCTGACTCACAGCATGAAGTTTTCCTGAAGCCACAGCATAGCTGCAGCAAATTGAGTGCAAAAGTAATCATCTCGATTTACACTGAGACCACCCTCAGTGGGGAAAAAAAATACAAACACCAACACCTGCACAATAAAAACAGGAAAGAAAACTTGCAGGATTATCTATCAGCCTAAAAGCACAGGCAGTCTGAAGACAGGATATTAAATGTCTTTAATTCTTGAATGGCTCTAGAAAATCCTATTGCAGGGATGGAATTTTCTATTCAATCCCATCCCATAGGGTGATTTAAAATGCATAAAGGTAATTACAAAACTTCTGTTGGATTTTACTTAGAGCATGGTCAAAAGAGACTATGATTTAACTGAGACTAGGATTTCAGACATGCTTTTAGTGTTATCTGCAGATCCATCCTGCACAGATCAGGTTATTTACAGATTTAAGTGCTTGGAAATAAGAGATTACAACATGAAATATGTTCAAAAACCTGGAATTAATTTGATAACTTTTGCTAAGAGAATCAGTAACACACAGCACAATTGGCCCAACCTCTAGAGATCTGCTTGTAATTACTACTTTCTACTATGACAACTTAAAATTTACTGCCATATTGGGTTTCCTTTGATTGATGACAATGGAAACGTCACTGGTTCAATGCTGTTAAATGCCAGGTTCAGAACTGGAAATACCAGCTCTGAAGTGACCAGTGAAAGGGAGCAGTTACGTAGTTTAGTATTTGCTTTACACAGTTTGAGAGAATTGTTGCCAATTCCTTTAAGCAGGACAAAATGGGAAGCATGTAAATTAATTTAAACCTGCTTTGCAGCAATTGTGTTGCACAAGTTGACAAAGTTTTGATATAATCAATGGTATAGAAGTCCCAATGTAAAAATCTTAGTCACTACATTAAAAAAATCACCTTAGAGTTACACACTGGAAAAATCACAGTTTTTCAATAATTCTATCTTGCTAATAAATAAATTGGTATAGGATTTTCTTTCACACATTTCTTGCCTCTCCCATCATGGTGCTAAGCCCACATGGGCTGTGCCTGCACTGGTAGGGCCAGGAGGAACGACCTGGGATTGGAGCATCAACAAAGGCACCAGATGCCACCAATGCCTCTTCCACTCTTCAGTCCTCAGGCACCACAGCAGATCCAGGAAATCTCCTGCCTCCAATGTTTCCTAGTACAGACAGATTTGAAGAGGCATAGCCACTTCCCTAAGTGATAAAAATAAAACAGATACATTCTGCTGCCAAATAAGCCTGTAAGATCAGAATTAGACTGTTAATGTTAAACTATTTTATTCTAGTTATTCAGTCCTTGGGCCAGATCACATTCAACTGTTCATTTCGCTTAGCACAGAACTCCCTTAATCACAGAGTAAGTTTCTTTCCAACAACTGTTTTAATGCAGTGTTAATAAAGGCCCTCAATTTAATCTTCTGTCTCTTAATTAAAAAAAATATTTTAAATTATCATTGAAACTAACATTTCACTGCAAAGACTTCCACCGAGAAGAAAGCAAGAAGGTAAAAAATAATAACCCCCCCGTCACCATGCACACACAGAGGACACAAACCCCTGCCAAAGAAAGGTTTGTAAGATTTTACTTGTAGAAAAGCAACATTTTTTAGCATCATTTCACAATAAAAAGGTAAGATCTGTTTGGTGTTAAACAGAGAAGTGTATCAACTCAGAATGCAACAGGTAAAGCATACTGTAATACTGGTGTGAAAGGTAGGAGAGAACAAGTGGTACTGAGCCAATGACTCCTGATGCCTCTTTGTGGCTGCTTTCTCAATTACAGGTTGTCCTGGTTTCAGCTGGATTAGAGCTACTTTTTCTTCTTAGTATCTAGAACTGTGGTGTGTTTTGGATTCAGTAAGGGATTTGGTCTGAGAAGAATGCTGATAATACAGTGATGTTTTCAGTTGGTGCTAAGGAATCAAGGACTTTCCAGCTTCCCACGTCTTGCTGGTGTGCAGGTGCACCAGAAGCTGGCACGAGCACGGCCAGAGCAACAGAGCCAAACTGGCCAATGAAGTGTTCCATCCCATACATCATGCTCAGTATACAGCTGAGGGTTTGCCAGGAAGCTGGGGCTTTCTCTCTTCCGAGACTGCAGTTTCAGGATTTTCTCCTCTTGGATCACTAGCTGGGAACAGGCTGGGCCTTGGTTGGTGGGTGGTGAGCAATTGCACTGCACATTACTTGTCTGTAATTTTATACACCAAAATGTGTCTGGAGAAATCAAATCCAGGACCAGTTTCTCAGTACATAATAATAGCTCTACCAAATCACTAAAACAAATGGCACCTTGTCAACTCCCCCTTATATAAAAAGAAAAGGAAAAAAAAAAAAAGTCTTGATATAGAAAATCGTTCCATCTTCATACTTCTGCACTCATGCAACATTATTATCAGGTCTCCTTATCCAGATACTTAGCTGTAAAATGAACAGTTACTTATCATGGGGCTTTTCCACCATCTTCAGTGTTAATCTTCCAACCATTAGCAAACTGCGTAAGGGGAAAAAAAAACACAGAATTAAACAATAATAATTTGATAATTCATTTGCAAATACTTTCCACATAACAGGTACAAGGAAACAGAAAAGATATACACAAGATGATTCACTCCATCTTGGTTTAATTAAAAGAATAAATCATAAATAGGAGGGTAAACCAAAAAGGTATATTGTGTTGTACCTGACACCAGCAATTAGCCCTGCAGGCATGAATTTTCCAGAGTTGTAAAATCTTGTTCCCATGACAGCAGTCAGCGTTCCAGATGTAACTGAAACAACAGATCATACAGTCCAGTCAGCAAAGATGCTACAGTTCAAAACTAACAGAACAGAGAGAAGTAGTAGCATCAAGTAAAAAGTAAAACAGGGTTACTTCACTTCTTGTAAAAGGGAGAGCGCATTTTTGTGTCTAACTTGCAGTACTGTTCTGAGAATTAACTCATGTATGTTTGCAGAAGATTTCCAAAGGGAAGAGTGCTGTGCTAGTGACAGGCATTAGCAATCCATTTCAGCCCTGCACCACTTCCCACTAAGATCAGAGAGTTAAAGCTATCAACCCTGACCACCTGACATAGAGACAGGTAGTTTCACTGAGCCAGTAAAATAGAAAAGACAATCCTTGGAACACTGTAGCTCAAAGAACGATGGAATACCAAGAAACTATACAGAAAACATATTGATTAAATGTTTAGCATGTATCTGCTACTCAGTGGTAACAGCTACCCATTAACGTGTTCCAACCACTCTTACCTTCTACCACTGCTTCTATGTGATGGCTGGTCCTGCAAGACCCAGCTCATCTTCAATTCCTAACACCATCCTAAACATTGTCACTGACATCTAACAGTCTCAGGTAAGTCTCTTATGTACAAGACCAAGGCCACAGTCCAATACACAGGAAAGAACTCCAATGCTTCAGCATTCAAATACCTCAAGCTCTAATCAGCAGCCAGTCTTCAAAATATGCACACCTCACTAAATGTAATTTTGTCTAAGATAGGTAGAACACACATTCTCCATAAACTTTAAAGCATGAAAGGGAGGAGGAAAAGATATCATATGCTACCGAATTATAGAAATGTATCTGTCTGTTGTAGTAGAGAAAATACTTTGTGTCACTCCTGTTAGGCTCGCTGTATTTCCAGTTCATTCCAGTTATATAGGCTTGAACATGCAGAGTTTTTGGGCTATCTGGTAGATAGGGAATAGGACTGCACTGTACACAGTGCTGAAGTGGAGAGAAATGCTGGGACTTCCCCTTTCACTTCTGACTTTCTGCTTCAGTAAGCAAATGCTATAGCCAGTGGCAGCTCTTTAAGCACTGACTCAGCAGTGGCTCTTCACAATTAGCTTCTCAAAGTCGGGGAGAAGGGAAGCTCAAGTTATGAGAAGACGGCAGAAGAAACCATATTACTGCAATCTGCTTCTCTGTTAAACCTCCCCAGGCACGTGACACCTTTGTAATTCCACTTATTTGTCATATATAAAAATAAACCAGTCACAGTCTCTGTCATTTTCTGCAATAACAAAATAAGCTGCTAGGGATATGGGCTGTCTGCAGGCAAATCACTCTTCCTGAACTGCTCCAGACTCCTGCAGGATGGTGAAAGTAGGATCCAGACAAAAAGATGACACACAGAGCTCAGACATCAATTTACTGGCACTTCCCTTGCACCATGATCCTTGAAACCTGCCAGTACGAGACAGATGTGTGGTGACAGCCACCAATTCAGCAAAGCCTGGGGACTGAAACATTGCTAGTGACAGAGACTGTCATGTACTGATGTCTCCTACAGATCAGGAATGGAGAGGAAAGGATGCTAAGAACACAAATACCAAAGGATTACATAAAACACATGCTCACAAGTAGCTGAGATGCAGCAGCCTAACAAGTGTCATACAGCAGCTGAGCTACAGAAAATATCTACAAATATTTTTTTTTCATCCCACTTCAACTGCAAGGTGCCCTAACTTATTAGTGAATGAAAGAAGTTCAAGTCATGTTATTTTGCAACTGGTATGAGCTTCAGACACATGTAAGTTTCATGTTTTCCTAGCACAAATTTTCCTTCACAACCTGTAGGCTTTTTGGTCTTCAGAAGTCAAACTCTAATGATAAAAAACCAGATCTTTTTTCTCTCCTGTTGTAGAAAATGTAAGCTTGAACTGTAATTACAGGCACTTTATACTCCTTGCAAAAGGAATGCAGGAATGTAGTGAGAAATCACTGAACAAGACACACCAAGACATGCAGTTATTAGTAAGAATTCTCAACACATTCTTTAAAACAACAATTAACTCATCCTAACAGTTCACATCCCAGGGAGAGCAGGGGACTTTGGCCACTAGTGTCACTGAAACAGACGTTTAAAGATTGCATGGAAACTAGATTTATAACACCATCAGTTTAACTCTTCTGCAAACAGTTTTAGGTACTCATTTTAAGCATCCAGTCATTGTAAGGTAAATATAACAACTTCTAATTAAAATTTTAAGCAACTTACTCAGAGAGATCCAAACATTATTTGGATTCTGTGAGAGCTGATAGGCACCCAGTCCAGCCAAACTCCCAAATAAAAGGCCAGCAGCTAGCGACGGGACACTGCCTGAGGAAGTAGAAGATAACACATTTATTAGAAGCTCAGAAATAATCTGGCTCATCAGCTTATCTGTTTTGTAAAACACCAACAATAACAACAACAAAAAAAATAAAGCAGATTAGAGAGGGTTTTTTTTTTTTCCTTTTGAGATATTAAGACGATGCTTATCTGCACCAAGAACTATGTTCAAATACTCCCACTTTAATTCTTTAATGGCAAATCCATTAATATGGGCATGATGGAAAGACCTGGACTCCCTTGCCTCAGCATGACCATGTCCTCTCATCTGGGACCAGAGGATAAGATAGACACTTGCCATTTCATAATGGCCTGAGACAGATACAGATGCAATTAGTTACTTTATTCTCAGTATTGTCCCTCCTGCCCTGAGCACCACTCACAGCTCAAAGGATAAATCCAGCCCACAGAAAACCAGTTGGAATGGGTGTTAGCATCTATACAGTCAAATGCACTGGTAAGGTTCTTACTGACTTCAGCAATGAACCTTTGTATCACAAACACTAAGAGGGCTTAGGGATTTTCAAGGCTGAAAGAGAGAGTATTGCAGCAGGGATGAAGCCACAGTTCTGTCTGGAGGAGGGCAAATGCAGATAACAGCCAGGAAATGAAAGCTGCAGGTCAGAGGGTAAGCTTATGATGCCGAGCCCAGAAAAGGAACAAGTTTAAGGACTGATTTGCATTGTTCAGTTCTATTCAGAGAAAGGATCCTTCTGAAAAATCTCTGCTGCTTGCAGTGTACTGTTACCATCAAATACTAAGATGAGAGTAAGTCTCTAAGAAAAAAAAAAAAGGTGATTTATGTCATTTGAAGATACAGAACACTTACAGAATGATTATATTTAAAATGGCCTTTCTGAAGCAAAACTTATCAGCTCATCCAAGATGCACAACGCAGAGGCAGAATACCAGCATCCACCCAGAAAGCAGATGGTGGCTTTATCAGCACAGAGCACCAGCTCAACCCGACAGGCACCACACCCCACAGCAGCAGGTTATCAGCACCCGGCACGGACCGATAAACTCCACATCTGCGGGAACTCCGCAAAAACCTTCGCAAAAAGCCGCCGGGCTCAAAGCTGTTGGGAGGCGGGAAGGAGGGAGGGAAGGAAGGAGAGGAAAGGCAGGGAAGGAGGGCCAAGCGCCTTCCCGCACCGTACCTGCTTTCGCATAGCCAATGAGCCCTCCTGATGCCACCAGGGCGGCGTAGCCAAAGCCGAGCCAGTCCACTGCCATGCTGAGACCTGGAACAAAAACAGGGAGGAGAGGTGGTGTCTCTTTATATATATATATATATATATATTTTTTTTTTTTTTTCCCAGGAGGAAAATAAATAAATAGCTAAATAGTATTTTTCCGTGGGGGCCTTTTCCCCGAGCAAGGCCTGCTAAAGCCAAAGCCCTCAGCAGAGTTCGGGAGCTGAAGGCCGCTCCGCTGGGCGGGGAGCGGCGGGGGGGGGCGGGCCCAGTCCCCTCCCCGGCAGGCCCAGACCCCTCCCCGGCGGGCCCAGTCCCCTCCCCGGCAGGCCCAGACCCCTCCCCGGCAGGCCCAGTCACCTCCCCGGCGGGCCCAGTCACCTCCCCGGCGGGCCCAGACCCCTCCCCGGCGGCCCCGCTGCGGAGGGGAGGCGGGGGGCACAACGCACGGCCCAGAGCGGCCCCTTTCCGGCTGCTCTGGGAGAAGACGGGGGTGGGGGGAACCATATCCCGCCCCTCCCGACAAGGGGGGTAGGGCGAGTCCTGCAGCGCGGAGGAGAAAGCGTTGGTGCTTCCTCGCTGTCCTGGTTTGAGTGAGAACAGGACTAATTCTGAGCAGTGATTCTACCTTTCAGCTCAGCTCTCCTAACTGCAGCGTGTTTTCGCAGGCAGTCCCCGGTTCTGAACCCGGTGTTCAGAGCTGGTACCCAAGCTCTTGGTGTGCAGACCAAGGCCACTGCTGGGTCTTGTGCACCAGACTGGGGGGTGCAGAAGGTGAAAGGTGACCCCAAACTGACCAGCGAGGCGTTCCAGCCCATATACATCATACTTGGTGTAAAGCTGAGGGATCAGGAGGGGCTCTGCCCACTTTACCGGCTTTTGCTCGTCTTGGCTCAGGTCCTCTTCCCATTTCCTTACATCCCGGGAGGACTCAGTCCATTCTGCCTTCGATCCCGATCTGTGTGTTCCTGAATCCAGTTTCAGAATCCAGCTCCTGAACACAGCTCCCATCTGCTGCTGGGCCCAGTCTGGGACTTTCCCAGTGCCTGCTCCCCAGCAGCAGTGGTGACGGTGACGTAATTGCCATCAGGGGAGTTGGGTTCAATACTGGTTTTGTATCTATTAGTATTATTTCATTTTTCATTAAAGCTGTTCTAGTTTCCAGTTGTAGTCACCAAGTCTTTCTCCCTTATTCCCTTTCTATTCCCCTCTGGGGAGGGAGGGGGCTTAACAGTGTCTGTTATAGGTCTAAGGGGCTGCTCTGACCTTATCCTGTGACACTCATAGGCCTGCAGAGTGTGGGTAACTCCCCTGGTCCCAGGGTGGGGGTACTGAGCAAGCCCGGGTGCCTACAAATGAGGAAAGACTTGAGGTTTCCTGTGCTTGTTCAGTAAGAGGCAAAGCTCAGAACTGCATTTGTGTGTGCCCAATTCACCCTGGTCCTGCTCCAGAGGTGGGGGTATGTGGTACAGCTGTGAATTTGGGGTTGGGTTTTGGTGTGGCATGAGCTACAACTCTGGGCAGCCTACAGTCATCGTTTATCTAAATCAGGGAAACAGAGAAGATACAGACACTGGCCTCCAAGAGAATCCTGCCACTGCCACATGAACAATCTCCATGTCAGAGCACACACGGAGATGAGCTGGAGTTCTATCCTATTTCACACCCCTAAGACATGCTGCATTCCTGTCCCCAGATTTGGCTCGATCTCTTCCTCTGATTTTTTCAACCTTTTTTCTTGCTACAGAAACAAGGAGGAACAGATTATTACTGAAGTGAATCATTATAAAGTATAATTTCAATCAATGTAAAAAAAACCCAAATAGGATAAATAATGACTACTCTGGTAGTGCAGGAAAACAACATTAAAATGCCTTACTTTAGAAGAAGTAAAGAGAACATTTAGTCCAGCTATTTGACCTTGTTCTCTCCAGCTCAACTTTGTTCCTCCCCACTGTATATCTGTAATAAGACTTAGGATAAAATCCTGTTCCCACTGACTGAGAAGGTCAGGAATTCAATTTTTAACTGCAAAACAGTTGGGTGACATTTTATCAGCACAACAAACATTTCAAATGCTAGGTAATCCTTTTTTTTTTTTGAAACAATACAGCTCAGATCAAGGACTTGAAAAAATACTGTGGGACAGGGGAAGAGGAGGTAAAACCTTACTGATAAAAATGCTTCCACATAAAAATATGTATCATATTCTGAACAAAAGCTTTTAATCATGTGAACCATGGGTACAAAGACTTAAAAAAATTAAATGCATGAAGTATGGACACTGTAAAAACCCCAAACATTTTGCTTATAAACTCTCTATATAGTCCATCTCAAGTAGTAGAAAGTACAGTTTTCTGTGACTGTCTGAATGGACCATGATCATCATATTTTAAGCAATTTTAACATGTTCCTTCTCACAGCAGGAAAAGGAATGCACGACAAAGGCAGATCATGTTTTGAGTAAAGTGCACAGTAACTTTTCCAACACTAAAATGAAAAAGCACACAGATTTTTAATATGCATTTAAGTGAGACAAAAATGTAACCGAGATAGATGCAGCTATTTTTATCATTGAACTGGCTTTTTCAGAGCCAGTTAAAAACATGTTTGCTACTGTTAATAGAAAAATATAAGCATTATGTATTATGAATTTATTTTCGCCTCATTCACTTAGGAAAAGTTGCCATCTCTTTAGCTGCTTCCCAGAATGATCAATCAATTTATAAGGGTAAAAACATTAATTACTTCTAAAGAACAGATCCATTCAGACGTCTATGTCCTGTCAGAGGTTTAATTCCTTACAGAAGCTACAGCAACACCAGCATTTACTTTTTATTCAGGAGGGAAAGCAGCGTTCTTCATGCTGAGCTATTCCGTTTCTTTTTCTTTTTTTGCAGTGCAGCTGCCAATCTTTGCTTCTCTGAAGTAATTTTTCTCTTTCTCTTTGCTGTTTTATCACCTTTATCAGCGCAACAAACTTTGGGTTTGCTGACTATTAATGAATTTTCATCCTCATTAGCTGAAAAAAAAAGCACGAAGTTATTCAGACTGATATATACATCCCATTCTTGCAGGCTAAGATGGCACAGAGGCTTATTTGTATACAATTTTTAAAAAGGGTTTATAAATTATTTTTTATTTACAAAGGAATGTGCTATTTATGCTGCCTTGCTTGTGACAGGAAAATATCTCAAGTATGTAAATAGATTATGATACAAGAAAACAACAGCAAAAAACCCAAACAACTAAGCCAGACTTAGCCAGTTTGCCCAACTACAGTGGCCTTAGACCTAAATTTGTTTAGAATTGTTTATTCTTTTCTTATCTCTTGAAAGCTTCACAGTGGCCTCCTCAGTATGTTATTCCAGTAAAGAGAACCAAAACTTTTCATATAATAAAAGTGAAAAGAGGCCAATGTCCCCCAGCATGCAGGCTGGAGCCATTATCAGACTGGTAAGGATTATCTTTAACACTTGCCAGTGTCAGATACCAGTTCTTCAAGATACCAAAACTTTTCACAATGCATACAGCAAAAATCCTTCACTCAGTATATTCCATTTCACAGCCACATTAACAATCAAACATGCACACAGTTCTGTTACCTTGAGATGATACTGCAGCTTTACCAGTGTTTTCTTTTATTTCTGAAGCTGGGTCAAGCCACACTGCAAGACATGTCAGCCTAGCTTTGGTATTGACTTCACACAGTAAAGATGGCCCATCTTTAATCTGAAGATAATACAGAAAAAGATGAATTAAACATTATTTTGTTCCTGTTTCAATTTACTAAAGTATCTGAAGTGAGAAAGCATGTTACCACCCACCTTCCTCTTAATTTCTGATGCCTAACAATGTTTAGAACTAGAGGCTGTACAGGGGTTGGTGGTCACATTGTTACAGTCCTGCTCTTGTTCCTCTGTGGTGGTTTCACAGAAAACTCCCAGTGGTTTTAAGAACCAATTTGATAAGCAAGATCAGTGGGTTTCAGGCACATGGGGTTAAGTTTAATACAAGGAATAACTAGGTATGTCACAGACCACTCCAGAACAAGCAATAAAGATTTTAAATTTAAAAGATGATGTGGTTCCTTGTTGAAGTGTGCTACTCAGAACTGTTTGAAAATACAGGAAATAGAAGTACGCAGTACATTAACGTGTCTGATTTCTTCAGAAGGGGAAGTGAACAAGCACACACACCTCCTCCCCACAAACCACAGAGTCTGCGTTTTAAGAGTAGCAGCAGTCATCAACATTATGAAAATTGACAGCAGTCCTTATATATGTAATTGATTAGAGTCATAAGCCTGTCCAGGTAGGTCTGAAGGGAAGCATGACTTCACGTCAAGAGGAGCTGAGATCGTCATAATATTGTCACATTTTGGAGTTTGTTTAAAAAAAAATAATTACAAAGGTACAAAAATACACAAGTGCACAAAAATAGGTGCATAGAGATAGACATCTCTGTTGCACATAACATGGAGGAAGATCAAGACATCCAGATTTCAAGTAAAACTTCCACAGTGATTTCAAATTAATCTTTATAACAGAACTGTCTGCAGTTTTGGTCGGCTGATATTTTTCCATAAATGTAAGAAGAAGTTTCATAGACCAACCTTATTAAGATCCAGATTCCACATTTTAATGTAACCATCACTGGATGCAGTAACAACAACATGTTGTCCCTCTCTTTCAAAACTATAAATAGCTTTTATTCTGTGAAGAAAATGTAATACTTTGTTATTTTATAGCATGGCAGTTCAGAACAGTAAAGTGACAAAGATGAACAGACTGAAAATCAGTTTGAACAGAGACCCCATGAATGACAGGCAGGAACTTGTCATCAGTTTAGGGTGCTGTCATTTACAGCAGGAGCACTTGTGCCTTTGCTAGGCTTGTAAGGATTCAATTCACAACGTTTTAGTATTTTTAATGCACACCATTAACCACACCAATGATGTTTTAACTACTGCATAAAGCACACACAGAGAAGTGTGTACCTCCGTATTTTTACACAGACACACACATATAAATGTAGAACTCTAATATTTCTAATTCTATACCCTCTTGGTTTTGTAACATGCACAGGCAGCAGTTCTTGCTCTCGTGCTAAAAGCAGACCAATCCATCCCAAATTTGGAATTTAGCACATAAATAAATTCACTTTCTATGACAAAACCAAAACCAGCAGTGAAATATGCTGAACATTACAAGTCATTAAACTTTACTGAATACTCAGCACTGCCATAAATATTTAAATAGTAAACAAATACAGAATACCTGTTTTCATGAGCTTTAAATTCACACAGGCATTTTTGAGAGTCACAGCTGTAGAACCTTATAATTTCATCATCTCCAGCGATGGCAAGGACAGAATCCTTGGAAAGGAAAAAGAAAACCATACAAGTATGATTAATTCTTAATTAAAATCAAGCCAGTTAATTTCCCATCATCTTTCTTTTTGGTACTTACTGTAATAAATCTAAGTGAAGAAATTCTCTTCTCTGTTATGATAGTGCCAGTGATTGAAGCTGTGTCAAGTCTGTAGATATCCACTTTGTTTGCTATCACGGTCACATACCTCTCTCCATCAGGGGACCATTTAATGATGTGGGCATCTGTACACATTGATACATTTGTATAGGCATGTACACAGGCTTTTTGCACTCTATATTGCATGAGAATCTAAAAGTAAGAGTTTTTATAACTGCTAGACACTGTTTTCTACCTAAAACTGAGAGAAGAATAATTTCAAAAAATCAAATAACCTACAATAAATGAGTCAAAAATAAATATTATTATTATAAATATCTTAAATATTTATTTCTGATTAGCAGATGTTTATGAAGAAAACCAAAACAACCTACATTTATTTAAATGTTGTGACATTAAATTTCAAGGAAAAATAATTTAGTGTCACTATGTTTTTCTTTTAGTAAGAAATTATTACTAAGGACATAAGCTTACATATGCCTGCCCGCATGTATAAAAAAGACATGTGAAAGTTGCTTGCAATAATCTGACCTGCTGAGTAATTCACTCTACTTTCATTTACACAAAATAAAAGCTATTTAATTCTACTTTTTTTTGGTGTGTGTGGATTTCAGACTGCTAAAACTCACTTTGCTTCAGGTTTTTGATAAAGGCTGATCGTCCTTCTACAAGATTCCAGGTTCTGAAAGACAACAAGAGATAACGTGCATTCCAGTTAAAACCAGCCCAGTGAAACAAGTCCCATCTGCTGACGTAAGGCATCCAAAGGAAGCTTTTAAACAGCTCTATGCATTTTACTGCCTTCTTAATGCAAGAGAAAATGATGACTTCATATACTGCTTGCAAGGAGGAATTTGTGATATTTATTTTATAAACCACTGTTTGCAATGCAGAGCCCAAAAGGAGCCCAACACCAACTTGTGCTGTTAAAATAGCATTTTATGTATTTAAAGTACATATATACAGCAAGGTGTACACAAAAAGTGAAAAATCACTTTTCTCATACTCAACAAAACCTGACAGCTTTCAAAAGTTTAAAAAAATTGTGTTCCAAAATGTAAATGTATTGATACATCTGCAAGTGACTGTAAGGAGAATCAGAGCACAAGAAGATAGAATAGCAAGGATTATTCTTAAACCTATCAACTATTGCTGATTAAAAGACAAACCAATGGATCTTTGAACCATTTGATATCCAAGTATGTTTTATGAGTGCTGCACGGTCTACTCCCAACACAAATTTGTGTCTTATAACAATTTACCAAGTTACTGAGTGATGATTCTCAGCATTCCTTCATCAGTTTCGACTCACCTTAATGTTTTATCTGTTCCTACTGACAAAGCTAATTTCCCAGAAGGATGAATAGAAAGAGATGTCACGTGCCCCCTGATAAAAACAAAACATATATTATTTACAAGGAAAAGAAGATGAAAATGTATGTGAATATGCAGGTTTATGAAACTCACTTATGTGCCTTAATGGATTTCAAGCATTCCCATCTCTTCGTGTTCCAGATACAAATGAGTCCATCTTCAGCCCCACTCAGTAGATGTGAGGTACCATAGAACTCCAAACAAGTTACTGTGCCTAGAAATACAAACCAGAGCTCTTAAAAACGTTGTGCATACTGAACAGTTACCACACAGAGAACGTATGAGATAACAGAGAAGCTCCTAGGATCAAAAGATGCCAGCTACTACCCTGCCCTTGGGAAAATCCAAATTATTTCCTAAGTATTTCTTTATAAAACTCACAAACTTTTGTGTTATATTCAATCACTGATGTGTTCTATCAGCTTCCCTGTAGCCATACACATCTGAACTCCATCTGGTCTGTTCCCTGACCAGTGGTACCCAACCACTGGGACTGAGGTGACGCAGCTTCTATCAGTGATAAGGAAATGTGGCTGTTGGGAGTAGGCACAGTCTAGATAAACTGTCCTGATAGAAGAAAACCGGCTCGTGAGCCATTTGTGGGTCCTAACATCCTACAGCAGTGAAAACTAAAAATAATTTGAAGAAGCAGCTCTATTTGTGGGCTTATACTCAGAAAGATTTTTTGATTTTATGCTTGAAAGTTACCTTGCTTGTATCATTAGACCATCACGGCTGCAACACCATCACTATTAAACATGAAGTAAAAAAACCCCTAGATTTTCTTCTGACAAGGGCCAGTTTTGCAGCTCTAAGTTTCTCTTATTAATGCATTTTAGCAAGAAAAGCTCCCTTACCATTGTGCTGCAGCAGTGCCCCATGTTCTATCTTCTTTTTCATGTCATAGATTTGGATTGTCTCATCTCTGCTCCCCGTGACCACATATCTGTTATTCACCGCTACCGCTGACAAGGAGGCAGAGTGGGCATGATGTGTAAAATCAGGGTCAACTGTCCAGGGCTGTAAATGAAATACAAAATAACCAGGTTTTTAATGAAGCATACCATAGTGAGTTTCAACTTCATCCTCCTGCAATGTTCGGTTTGGGTTTTTGTTTATAAAGCAAAACCTGATAAAGTGAATGTGTAAGAGGCAAAGGAGTTATAGTGAGCTATAATGGGATCTTATTGAGTTAATGTGCTCTTAGGAGATTAGTCCGAACGATTTAAGCGTGTAAACACCCTCTCGCAGTGGGCGTCGGGCTTGGCTGCAGCTGCACGTGAAAGAGAGGCAATCCCGTGGGCAGGGAGGGCGGGTTCTCCCTCTGCCAGCACTGCACACCCGCCTCGCCGCTGGCACCGGCCCCCCGCGACACTGTGGCACCCGGCCCCGCGCAGCTGGCCGTTCCCAGCGCTGCTCCCGAGAGACGAGCTGGCACCGACCACCCCACCGCGCCCGGCCGCGGGAAGGAGCGGCAGCTGCCGGGCCGGGCCGGGCCGCGGGGTGCCCGTGGGCCGCTCCCCAACCCGCGCAGGCGGCAAGGGGCCGGGCCCGAGGCTGCGGGAGACCGCCCCGCCCCCCTCCCCCCGCGGCTCTTTAAAAGCCCACGCGGCGCCCAGCCCCGCGGCCGCGGAGAGACGCGTAGGTGAGTAGCGGGGCAGCTCCTGGCGGAGCGGCGGCGGCTCCGGTTCGGGCGCGTTCCCTGTTCCCCCCGTTACCTTGGCAGGCCGCGCGGCGAACCCGAAGAGCACCTGCTCGTAGCACCCCGCCACCAGCTCCATGCGCCCCGCTCGGGGCCCTGCCGCCCTCGCCGCTCGTCCGTCCTGCGCGCTGCCTGCTTCCGCGCCGGGCCGGGCCCGCGGTTGGCGGCCGGTAGCGTTCTTTCGGCGGAGAGTCCGCGGCCTTCGCCAGCCGCCGGGGAGGGGGAAGCGCTGAGGGGGGGGGGGAGGCTGTGACGGTGCGGGCTCCGCGGGTCAGGCGCTGCGAGGGGCAGCCCAGCCGGGGGGGTCCTCGCGGGGCGGAAGCGGGGTTGGCGCCGCTGCTGATGGCGACGCGGAGGGTGAGAGACGTTAGTGCCGGGAGCGGGGCGGCGGGAGGGAGGGGGATCGCGGCGAGCCCAGGCCGGGGTGCGGGGACCGCAAGCGGGGAAAGGATCGCGAACCCATCTCTTCGGCAACGAGAGAGGGGGCGGCGCCCTCTCTTCCCCCGGGGCCTCAGAGCCGCTTCCTGACGGGCGGCTGGGCCGCGGGCCTGCGGGGCGGGGAGGCCCGGCGGCCTTTGGGCCGAGGCGCGCCCGCTGAACCCGCGCCCCGAGGGAGCACAGGGGCCTTCGTCAGCGCCCTGTGAGCTGCTTTGCTTATTTTATTCCGCTGGGGTTTTAAAATTTCTTTTTTAACTCACATCGCGTAGCACAATAAAGAGGAAGCGCGGCCTCGGCGGCGGTGTGGCCGCTGCGGAGGCCCGCGGCCGGGCGGGGCGCACTTGGTGCCGGGCGCCGTGGCGGCTCTTCCCGTCCTGCCGAGGGGCTTATATAAATGCGTCACGGAGCGGTGCGGCTCGGTTCGGCTCACCGCGCCGGCCCCAGGCGATCTGGGGGCATCGCCCAGTCTGCCGCCCTGACCCGGCTCCGCGTGTGAGCGAAATTAATGGAGGGGGGGCCGGCTGGACCTCCCAGCTTGGGTGGGCAGTGCTCCCGCAGGCGGTTTTATTCGTAAATGGCTTCATCCACCTTTTTGCCGGTATAAACATGAAAACGTGGAACAAACTCGCTGGTAAAATGCGTGTTTAATCCAGTTAAGGAAGTGTTTGTGTTCTGGAGATTGAGGCTGCCCTGCTATTTAAATAAGATAACTGGAACTAGCCACAGTTAAAGCAAATAGGAAAAAAATATAATATTAATGCATGTTTTAATTTTTTTAACTTTTTTGTTTTCTAGTGAAAAGATCGAGAGGTGACAGTCAAGATAATACACGGAAAGAGTACAAAAACAAAGTGTTCATCAAAGTCTGTGATAACTGGTCAAGAAAGCAGTTGCATCACTTGCCTTCTGATAGTCTTTTGCGATAAAACTGCTTTGTAGTGTTTGCTGTCTTCTGTTAAATCTGCAGGAATAAAGAGTGGTAAGTTTTAAAAAAAAGAAGAATTATGCAGTTGTGAATTCAAGAATTAGTGTTCTGGAGCGTGGAGGAGTTTATTGTTCTTTTTTAATAAAAATAATACTGGAATTATGGGAACATGTGGATATTTTATTAATAATCTTCTTTAACAGGAAGAAGTTGCTGCTGATAATTCTTTATAACAAGCACAGCTATGTTTAGCAACAGGGCATATGCTAAGCTTATGAATATATGCCTGTATTTAACGGCTTGTTTGT
The DNA here is from genome assembly GCA_025345505.1 of Todiramphus chloris collaris. Lineage (NCBI taxonomy): Eukaryota > Metazoa > Chordata > Aves > Coraciiformes > Alcedinidae > Todiramphus > Todiramphus chloris. Next base: position 4,449,780 of record JANVCC010000270.1, read on the forward strand.
ACTTGACTATTTTCTTGGCTTCGGAAGAAGTGTGGAAATGAAGTGCATAGTTTTTCTGAATAACACCATGCTCTGATTACAGTAGATGTCTATCCTGTGTCAGGTTAGCCTAATCCATTTTCAGAAGTAGTGCTTGGAACTTCCTTTATGTGGACAAGCCTTTAAGGCATTACAAATGCTCTGTGTTTATTGTATCGTCTGGATGTGGATTTGATCAGACAGTATGAAAAATCTTAAGTGTCTTTTTGCATGAAAATGGGAGGTAAAGCTTCAGCAGTTCCATGTCTGCATAGAAGGAGCCACACTGGATGTAGAAAAATCAGTGGTGAATGAACAGCACAATAGTAGATGCAAAATATTTTGCAAATTAAACTTTTCTGCACTGATTGATATTGATCAATAACTAGGGAAAAAAGCTTAAAGGGTATTGGAATCCTCAAATGGTACACACCTCTTCAGGAAAGTGTATCCACTAGTGTAGTGATAGCAGTTGTTACAAACTCATTGGAAGTGAGTGGAATGGGTATGTGGAGAGAAGACATACCTAAGAAAAGGTGCAGAGAAAGATCACACTTACCTGTGGTCTGCCCTTGTCCCTCTTCTGTTTCTTTTGTTCTGTAGCACAATAGGAACTAATGCTGCTTGTTGTCAGCTGTGTAACTCGTGGTACAAGTAAATCAACTTTTTATGTGGCAAAAAGGGTGGAAAAACCTGAGGGGCTGTACAAAACATTAAAAAAGGCATCAGTCTTCAAAAGATTCATGTCAAAAATAACTTTGAACTACTGTATTATATGTAGGTATTTCAGAAATCAGGGTAAGGTATAGGTGACTTAAAAGCTCTTTGTAATTTTCTGGGGCCTTGGAAAACTTTATGGGCTATAACAATTGTAAGAAAGTGAAGATGATGTCTAAGCATAATCCTGTTGGCCATATATCCTTTTTATCCCCATTGCTTTATCAGTGACAAGTCAGAACATATATTTCCGAGTTCTGAATTAGTAGCATTAGAAACATGAGAGGTGGACATCTTGGAAAGTAAATAATCTCAAGGTTAAGATTCTTTATATTCTTGTTTCTCTCCCACGTCTCCAGCTGAAGGAGTGCAGTAAACTGACCTTGTGCAGCCATATTCTTTGGGAAAGGCAGAAGACAGCTTGAACCATGGCAAGCCAGGTAAGATCATTTGGTCAGAAACTCAGGCTTGCAGTGCCTGATTGGATTCCAGAACCATACTGGGAATTCATGGTAAAAGTAAAGCTGAAATAGCTAGCTTGCTCTGAGTCGGGTGTTCTTTTAGACCTACGATTTCTTCTGGTAACTGGTGGCTGTCCTTTGGACACTTAATCATATCAACTGAAGCAGGTATAACAATAAGCTTTACAGTCTGGACTATTTGAGCATGAGTTCTTCTGAAGGACCTTGCGTGTAACACTCTCTATATAAAATATATGTAGAGGTGTTCTAGAGGAAGAACATTAAAGCCTGCGTAAGTAAAAAGTGCTGTGAAACACTGTTCTTATTTTTGGAAGTCCTTGTTCTTCAGAATCCTAAGTGAGGGAGGCAACCTGTGTTAATACAGTTGTTGCTTCCCTCCCTTCTTATGTAGTTACCCCACTTCCTTTTTCAATTGTGGGGTTTTGGGGTTTCTTTTTTCCTTTCTGGTTTTGGTTGTGTTTTTTTTGAGGCACTTTTTAAATGCCTCCTTCCTGGCTTTGCGCCTGGGTTTGAGTTTTCCCTCAGCCAAGCTAGTGTCTGTTCCTGGTCTGGTTTCTCCTTACGTTCCGTTAATCGGCCTCCTGTTGTTCCTGGCCTGGGAGAGTGACTCACAGCTGGGTAGTGAGGACACACATCTTGAATAAGAGAAGAATTCCTAGCTGAGGGGAGATAGGGACAGATGAGATCTCTTCTAGGCAAGAACGATGGTTTTCCCAGCCTCTTCATCACTCAGACTGTGCTGCTGCAGGGTATTTTTGAGTCCTGGAGCTCAAGTGGCACACAGTCCAGTCCTGAAGCTAATTACCATTTAGGATTGGCCAACGTCGAAGGGCTGTCTGCTTTTTCCCTTATTCCAAGAGGAAGCTGTCGATCCTTTAGCCAGCTTGAGAAGTCAGGGGAATATGGCTGTTCATACAATCCTTTGGCTCTGTTATTTTTGCCAGGCGTTTTCCCCAGAGGCTGCTTTCCCTCATGGGAGGCGGAGGGAGAAATGGGACCCCAGGCTTCTTTCAAGGGCAAGGTGAATATGGGGAAATCACCTGTGGTGATGGGGAGTGGGAGGGAGGAATGTAAATGAGGCTAAATATTATAAAGATGATTTTTTTCTCTCAACAGGACTTGATGGCGAAAAAAAGAGAATGTCTCCAGGCCTACAGCTGGTGGAGGACACCACAGAAGAAACGGAAGAAAAAGAACAAAATAAAACCAGGAAGAATAGTAGAATTTGTCCCTAGTAGTACTAATGCAACCAGGTAAAGACCTTTTGGAGAGAGAAGCTCTGATCCCTTATCTATTTGAATTGATAGTGACCAGCAAATGCCATCACTTGTTTATAAAATCCTGAAATGGCACATGTGATGTGTATATACCAAGTCTTGCTTATGCATATGTGTTGCCAATAGAATAATGAAATTCTCTCTTAATGTAGTTCTCTCCCATAATCATTGAGAAGTGATGGCAGAATATTCAGAGCTCCTTTGAATCACAACTGTAATTTGAGTTAATAGTTTTTATTCACGTTTTAAAACCAGCTTCTAGAAGGTTTTTTTACCCAATGGGTCTCTGTTGGAATGCTTTTTTGTGAAAGCTGTAAAATAGACCCAGTGAAATTGAGACTTTTTTGCTGGAGTGGTGGCATTGGTGTTCTGTTCTGTATGTTACTTGGCAGAGTTTTGCAGTTAATATTCTTTTCAGATTTGTCTCCTTGTTTGTCAAGTGATAATTACCTGCTTATATGTTAGGTACCTTAATACTGCAATCAGCTGCCTTACTCTTAAACTTGACAATTGCTTTCTTATTTTTTCTTTAAAGACCGGATTATTCGATATTTGTTGGAGAGCTTACTCCAGAAGTGGATGATTTCCAGCTCTATGACTATTTCCTAAAAAGATACCCCTCATGTATTGACTGCAAAATAGCAACAGACCTGCTGGGATATTCCAGGTAACACCTGTGAAAGTTTGCAATGCTGGCAATATGTTTGCATCTAAGTAATATTTAAGAGTTCGTTGGAATTGTTTTTGCATTTTCTTCAGAGGCAGGAAGAGAGATTAGTCTCTAGCATTACGTTTTTTAGCAACAGAGATATTTGTATTTCTAAAACTTTCTGGTTAGTTTAATGTGATAAGCTTCAACGTAGCCATGTGCATATCCACGGGAAAGAAATGAGTTGGTGGGAGAAGCGAGGATTGTGCACTTCCTACATACAGCAGCTTGTGCACTTGGTCATCTGCAGGACTGAAGATAAAATAATTCCCTCTTCATCTGTGGGAGAAAAAAGTATTAAGGCCTGGCAAATCCTAGGGGGCTGGGAGACTGAAGCTATTAATGTTAGTAAGTAAAGCCTAGCAGAACTTACCCTGGCCAGGTAGTGAGTCAAACAGGGATGAGTTTGCTGTACAATGCTGGCGGTAATTCAAGAAACTCAATATAAAGCAAGTATAAAAAGAATGTTAGTGCTGAAGAGTGGTAGGAGTGGGTTAATACTAACTGATAAATTAACTGCTGTAAATGCAGAAATGTAGAATCTGATTAACTGCACAGATAGCAGTTAATGTATTGTCTCACTGGCTCTCAGCAGGTTGCATCTTAACGCTGCCAAAAAAAGAGCTTTTTGCTTCTGGCTCAAATTTTTAATTTGGTGAAAGCATCTTCTGTGCATGTGCACATGCCAGAGAGGTTGCTTAGGTAACAGAAGCTATAGTAGCTACTATCTTCTGGTTTTGTAGGAGACAGAAAAACTGAATTAATTAGCTTTGTAACTGTTATGCATACTAGAATTGTTTTCTTCCTTTTGAAACTTGTAGAGGGTATGCCTTCGTCAGATTTGGTGAGCAAGGTGATCAGATGAGGGCACTGCAAGACTGCCAGAATGCACCAGGTCTGGGTGGAAAACGAATCAGGCTGAGCATAGGAATTTCCAAAAGGTAACAAATGACTTGTGCATTCTAAACAACCACGTTCTTGTAGCTCTGCCTTTGTAAAGTCTGTGGCCCTTGCTATAGTGGCTGTATGTGTGACAGTCTACAAAACTGAAAAAGCAGAAGCATTATGATTTGACGCCCTGGATTCATCACCATTCAGGATTGCTGGGGGAATCCAACTCTGAAGTCTACCCAGATCGTGTAACTTGGGCTTAGCTGCTGTTGTAACCAACCTTAATTCCTAAAATAGCAAAGCTGAATGCATTCATAAATATTTTCTAGGTTTGGGCCTGAAGAAGGTAGAAGGGACAACAAGTGGGTTGTTGCTAGGGAGCTTTTCTTCTAGACCTTTCCCTCTAGTTCAGGCAAGGTATTAGACTGCTGGTTTTACTCTAGGCTGGCACAGGAAGCAACTCTAAATGGAAAAATACAGAGGATATGGTGGAAGAAGCCAAGGGAGACATTACTGGAACACTTTGTTTAGAATACTGTTCTTCGCTTTTTCAAGTGATTGAGGCAGCAGGCAATTTAAAATTGGTAGGATTTGAGAGGGTTTTTTACTCTGCCAGCTCAGTTCTCAGTTATTTAAGGCAGTTCAGGTCTCTGAAGAGTTAAAGACCTGATACCAAACTGATGAACTTGAATCAAGGATCCAGGCAAAAATAGAACTTTATATAAAATCAGTATATTCATGAGGTTAGCTTATGTTCTGTTAAATAATAAAAATAACAGCTTTTGTTTCTCTGAAACTGGAGAAATCTGTACATGTTGCCTCTTCTTTCTAGAATGGAAATGCTCTTGGCCAAGAGAGCACTGCCCAGAATTGCTCTGACTAAATTATTTTGAAAACAAGAGGAGTTTGCAAAGAAGCAGGTTTCCTCACTTCTGCTAGCCAAAAGAATGTCAGCAGTGTTTTCAGATTTTTCTCCTACAGAGCTCTATGTAGGAGAGAAGTTGGAAGCAGAAGACTGAAATACTATGTAATTGTTTACTCCAGTAGTAAGACAATGGAGTATATATTTCTTAGAATGTATGCATAGCTTCACAGCAGTGAAACTAATGTGATGTTGGTATTAAAATACACATCCCCAATCTGTATCTTTATGGCTCTTTTGGAATGTGCAGCTGAGCTACTTGTATGTATTTCATGTAGTGTACCTCTTCTAGTACAGACAACACTTGTGCATTGATTCTTGTCATTAGTGTGAAGCTGCCCCTGAGAACATCTACTCGGGAGAGGGGAAAGTAGTGAAAACTAATCAGCTGGCCCTTTGGTCTTAAGAACCAGGAGTTTTGTTGTTTTCCTGCTGCTTTGGCTTCATACTAGCTAAAGGCAGTGCTGACTTCAGCTGACAGCTATACTTCGGCAACTGTTCATGGCAGAAAGTTGAGCAGGTGGAGGTAGCCATGGCAAACTGGCAGGCAGTGTCAGATGCTCCTGGGAAATGGATGATCTGACTTCACCCCTGTGTTTCTGTGAATAATAAGATTTAGTATTAACCAAACAAAAGATAGAAGGGCTGATTAAGACTGAATGCATCTTCAAAGCAGCTGTGCTTGATAATGTCTCTGGTCTTAATTAGATTTTATCAGCAGCTTGCTTATTGATACTAAAAATACTCAATACCTTTGTGTCATGGTTCGAGTTAATCCATGAAAACTTCTGGTATTGGCAAAGATGAGAGCGTTTGCTTCTGTATAAACCTCAGGTGTTGCCTAAGCAACATAAGTAACAACACAACTGTTCAGCAAAGCTTCTTTAAACTTTTAAATGTGTAATCTGTCAAATTGTTTAACTTCAGAACTGGGTTTACAGTTGATTGTTCTCTAACTGTATGTGACCTCTCATGTTTCAGGCTGAAAGCAGAGTTCCAGCGGTACCAGTCGTACAACTATAATGATTATTACCAAGATTATCAGAACTACTACTCCACCTCCTCCTCCTCTTCCTCCTCACAGTGGAATTATGATCCTTATGCTGACTACAACTACAGCTCCTATGCTCCCTATGATAGCATGCAAGCTATTGGAGACTGCTCTTTAGGAGATGCTGTTATGGCTCCAGCTGTTTTTGAGGTAAAGATACTACACACTCACTTCAAAGAAAAAAAAAATCCCAAATAATGTTTTACAAATTGAGTAAGTCAGAGCAAAAAGAAAGCCCTAAAACTGAAATCATGCTTTCTGCATAGTATGGAGGTTAGAATAGCATTGTGGCTTCATTCAGAGGTGTCTTGAAATGCTTTGAGTAGTGCATTTGTAGAATTGGAGATCTGGGCACTGTTTTATTCACATGTGCCAAATAACAGTTATGGCAGCATGATTGTGTAGGCTTCCTCTCCTTGTTTTCCTGATGTACTTTGCTTAAAGCAAATTAAAGAATTATTGTAAGAAGGTGTTATCTTGGGTCAGCCAATTTATCAATTACAACTTCAATAAGTCCCTTCCAGCCTGAACCATACTATTTTTTTAAATAAAAAATCCCATACAAGGAAACCATACCCCCACCCTTCCAAACACTCCCCCACCCAAGGCTCCCCCCAAAACAAAGGAAAAACCACCCCAACCCTTCTCAGCAAAGACAGTTACCCCGTCTGCCTAGTCTTGTAGTTGTGGGAGGAGGGAATGCTTTGGGAGTACAAAAGTATTTTGGATTTGTGATAGTTTCTGAAATGGATTATGATTGAATTGAGGATTTTTTTTTGCAGGAAACTGCAGTTATGACTGAAATAAATGATGACCTAATAACTGAAGGTAATGATAATACTACCACTGCAACTTGAATTTAGCTGTAGTTGTGCCCATTAACAGTACAAGCCAGTGACTACTGGATGAGCAGTATCTTGGAAATTCAGCTCACATAGTGGGATCCTCTGGTGGTTATAGCTGGGGTGAGGTAGGATTTTAAAACTGACAGTGTACACCATGCCAAGTGGAATGGGACACTGTCAACAACACTTCACAGTAGGTTTCTTGTAACTTTGCCTTCATTTTCCTTCCAAAATGATCAATATAGAATTTGTTGTATCTTCGTATTGATTCTGCTAAACTTATTCTATGTTAAGCTCATTAATAGACAAAAGCTTTGTTTTCCAAACCCTGAGGTAAAAGCCTACATTATGGGTCCTAAATGGAGGCTTCAAATTGCACTTAAAGATCCGGTACGAAGCTTGTTTGTCCCAGAAGGTTTGCAGACACGTCCTTGCATGGAGACCTCTTGGGTTATATGTTAGAAATTTTATCCTGCCTAACACATACTGCAGCAGAAACTAGTTAACTGGATTTTGGGAGAGTTTCATCGTTATTTATCCTTAAATTTGCTCTTTATCCTAAAATGCTAATATAGTCCTAGCATTCTAATACAGAAATTGCAATAGAAGCTGGATTTTGCAGGTTTGTGAAGATTATAGTTGAAAAACAACTTACTGTATTTATTAAATTTAGCTAAACCACATTTTATTAGACATTTACTTTGGGGTTTTGTGTGCATGGCACCCAAGATCTGCCATCTGTACTCACAAGGTTTTTATTTTTTAGATCCACAGCTTTACTTCGATGTTGATGAAATGAACAGACAGTTTATGGAAACAAGTGAAGAACTCTATGATGCCCTCATGAATTGTCACTGGCAACCTCTGGATACGGTCACTTCTGACATCCCCCCTGCTATTTAAGTGTCTTATAGCATGACCGTTATGACCAAGGTGCTAAAATTACATTTCTTCTACATTAGATCATAAGTTTTAAAGCACAATGATAGGTTGATTTTTTTTTGCTATGCTTTTGACAGTTTCTGTAATCTTTTTTTGTTCATCACTCTACTCAGAGCATCTTGAAATCATGTAAATATTCTAGAAATGTAAAGAGTTCAATGGGGTCTAAAGATAGACTTGCCTGTGTAAATAAAATTTTGTTTCTGCAAACCTGCCAGCAAGGGATTTTACTTACGTATGTGAAGCACATTCTCTTCTGGCTTGTGGAATTTAGCTGGAGGCAGTAGGGGTGTTTCACCTGTCTTTGGTATGGGCATCAGGGCACTAGTGAAAATGAGCTCTGTGTATTTCTAAGTTACCTTTTACAATCTTTTAGGAGCTCTTCATGTGCTTGCCTTGATTACGTGTGTATTTGGGAGGCTCCCAGGGTTTGCTATGGGAACACTTGGGCCTGCTTTTTCTCTTGCATTTGCTGGCACTGACTGTGCTGACGTTGATCTGCTAGCTCAGTTAGAATTGCTTTGATACACTCTTTTAATGTACAGAAGGGAAAACTTTCAGCTGACATAGCTGCAAACATTCCAAAGACTAAGGATGATCCCTACCCACAATTTTAGTTCCTCTTACTGCTAGTCTTCTGAGTTGACACTTTACAGCAGAGAAACTGGTGTAACAGAATACATGCTCTTGAACCTAAAAATCCATAGAGAACGTAACTTTGGGCATAAAGCTGCCCTAGTAACAATTCTTCAACAAAGTTGCACCCTATCCTAAACATCTCTAATGTCAGTCTTCATGAGCATAGTGATAAGGTCACAATTTTATTAGGATGACAGTTTTCAGTATTAAAGTCAAAAGGGATTAGGGGAGAGAGAGCACTGAGGAAAGTTGTGCTTTAAACTAACAGCTTTAGAATGGCTTCCTCTATACCCTTTGAGGCAAGAAGAGTTACAAGTATTTTTTCCAGTCATAGGGGCTACTTAAGCCCATGTGTATGCAAAAGTGTTTACTAATTAATGTACATAATGATAAAATAAGGCTGGAAACAGAAGAATACTCTCCCAGGAGAAAAGATAGCAGAAATTATAACTTACAGTTGTGGAAGCTGCTAATGCTAGTCAAGCCCTGTGCCTGGAAACATTCTGGGTTGGGTTGAGTGAGGCTTTGGAGCAATCTGCTCTTAGTTGAAGGTGTCACCCCTCCCTGCAGGAGGGTTGGACTTTTAAAGGTCCATTCTAGCTCAAAATGTTCTACGAGTCTAAGGCATTTTGGTACTGCCATGTGTGTTCTGAGAACAATCTGAATCATATGCTCTGATGGCAGGAAAAAAGTTTTCTGGCTTTTTTTAACGATTGAATGTAGCTAAAGTGGTCATAACCTGTATGCCCTTCTTTAAAAGAAATACTGTGTTGCAGAGCAATGACTTGGTACTGGCAGGTCATTTCTCTCTTCTCTCCACAGTATAACTTCAGCTAGGAATATTTTCAAAATCCCACCCATGGATTGCAGATGCTTTAAAACAGAAAAGGCTTTCAGAGTACCATAGGAAGATCATTCTTGTTGGAATTTGTATAGAATTGTTTCGGAGCACTGCAGGAGGGAGGAAACTCAAGACTGACGCAGACCCCCTTGCATTTGGATCGGAGTGTTAAAGCTTTAAACCCACCTGGAATGTGATGCCATTTCAGTTGTAGTGCATAGCCATGGTGCTTGAGCTCTGCAGCACACGCTGGTTTGCTAAGCAGAGGGGTTTGTACCCAGCAAGCACCATCACCATGAGCAGGGAGAAAGGTTCCAGGTCTGTCTGGGTTAATCCTGCTTTGAAGTGGCTTGCAGAGCATCCCTTAACCCTGTACTTAGGCTGCAGCAAGTCACTTTTAGAAACTTCTGTGGTAACAGTTAAAAATGTAATGTTAAGGATGCATGTTGGCTCAGCAGAATTACTGGGGATTATCTAGGCTGATTTTTGACATTACAGAGGTTGATCTGTGTGTGAACTAAGAAACGAGGGGCCCACGTAGCTGTGTGATTTCACTCAGTCTGCCACTGTATCGCTGCTGTGCGTAAACTTCAGAACAAGTCAGTCTGTAGCCACCCCATTTACACAGATGTTTCCTGTTAAATGCTCTGCATTAGAGACTCTCTTTTAGAGCTGCCTACCTTCTGTTCTGGCCTGTAAAGTGAAAATGCTGTTCAGGGCACGCAGTGAGAGGTTGTTTGGGTCATTAGTTCTCCAAACCTGAGAAATGTTGGGGGTGTATTTTCTTCTGGTCAACATACAAGAGAACTGAGGTGAGGGAGTCTATTGGTTGCAGCCCATGTGACCCTGTTCTAAAATAGCTTCTGACCTCTTTTTGTGTCTCCTGAGCCTTACTAGCCTCTTCCCCTTCCCAGTTAGGAGTGCGTGCGTGGGATGGAGATGGTGTGCACGGTGTGTGTTCTTAACTGGGAAGGCCCACCCAGTGCAGAATTCGTTCCTGTACTGGTGTGACCCAGGAACCCCAACTACAGGAAAGAGAGCACATCAGAACTGTTACAAATGCATTGCTGAGACTTTTTACCAAGTAAACTTGGAGCTGTCGTGCATCTGCCTGCATTCTGTAGCTCATGCAGAGACCTGGATACGTCCTGCAGGTGCTGGCTGTTGGTTCTACAGAGATCTGAGGGCAGGGGGAGAATTCAGAAAGAAGAAAAGTCTTAGAAGCAACTTTTTCAACATCATGCTATTACACTTCTGCCAGTTGTGTTTTGTCTGACTTGCCCACCTGAAATGTGATATTTTTTTATATATTTTTTTTTAATGCTTGATAAAGGTTGTTGGGGTTTTTTTCCAAGAATATCTAGTATTAGCTTTATAAACTCTTCATTGCACCTAGCTGCAATAGATAGTGCCTTTACTCAAACCCCACTGATTTCTTCGGGCAGAGTAGTGTTTTTGTTTTCCATCACTTCTCTGAACAAAAAGGCTTTAGTTGATGGATGGTTTGAGGAGCTACTAATCCTGCAGTCAGTGAACAGGGAGAAAGAAACAGGCCAAGAAGAGTGAAGAGTACTTAAAATGGTACAAAAAGGTTAAATGGTACTTAAGCCGTGAATGTTTCTTTTTGCAGGGATGCTCTTGGACCAACAGCTTCTTTCTAGCGCTACCTCAAAGTAACTTGCAGATATAACTCACAGGGAAGATTGATCAAATGGTGATGATCCCTATCATTCTGCTGGAGATATATATATATATTTGCCTTTTGTTTTGTCTCATTTTTAATAACATTTATTTAACTTCAGTGACTTATGTCAGTAGACCTCGTTTTGACGACATCGACAAGTATTTCTGAGTCATGAGTGTCATTAACGGCATGTCACCATCTGGAATCTGTTCTAAATAAGTAAAATGGAAGTAAAATAAGTAAATAAAGCAGCACTTGAATTTACAGAGCAAACATAGTGTAGCTGCCTTTGACACGCATGCGGAAGAGAATCACGTCTACAGGTGACCCTAATATGCTGCGCGTGCGTCAGAAAGAGGGAACGTGTTTGAAATATGCCCAGCTCTTGCGTGTCCTGTGCAGCAGTGATGTTGGTGAGTTCCCCACGCAGGCACCAGGCACGGTGTTAGCAGCCAGCATTGTTACTGATGGCTGTTAACCTCGGGGCACACTCCGTAGCCCTTTGTAAAGGTTGCTGTTTCCATAAGAGACATGCGTCAGGATACCCCTCCTCCCTGTCCCCTCCCTTGGGATTTAGCATCGTAATTGTTTTCTAGACCAAAAAAAGAAGTCACAAATGCACGCTAATATTTTTCTCTTGTATTTTAAAGATGGTATTGATGTAGATCTTTGCAGAAATAGAGCCTCATCCTAAAACTGGTCTGCAGGTGAAGCACAGCAGCAGTTTACATGAGATGAGGTGGTTCTTGCAGTTGACTTCTAAACCCACCTATTCCACGTCCTGAAAGAGATGTGTCCCTGCCAGACGTGGCACTGTATGTAAAATGGTTTGTAGGGTAGGAGAGGAAAAGGTTGTGAAGTTCAGAAGGTGTAGTTCATGAGGAGAAATACCTGGAAAGTGATTCCCCTCTGGGATTTTGGAAATGGTTATCTGTGAAGGCAGGACTGAGAAACTGAGGGGAGCGAGTCACGGAGGAGAGCTGGAAGATGGTGATGAGCTTAAAAACCCACCCAGCCTGAGCAGTGCAAGATCCCCCAGTGTCATTCCTTCCCAAAGCAGGTCCTCTCCTCTTTGGGCTGGCTTGCATTTCTTCAGGCCTTCAGAATCACCCTTGCTGGCTTGAGTTGCCCCAAACCCCCTGCTTCTGACACACCCTTTCTTACGTGTGTGCTGTGCCAAACATGTTTCATTTTGGTGGAAACCGTGTGTGCCACATCACAGCCTTCTTTTGCTGTTCAGTACCTTTGTCTTACTCCATGACAGTAATTTTTTTAGTCTGTTTGGTTTTTAGGATGAACATTTTCATTGACTTCTACCGAGGGAAGGTGGTTGTGATTTTCTACTCCCTCATTCCCAGAGCAGATCAATGCTCCCAATAAGATGCAGAGCCATAGGTTTCTCTATACTTCTAATGGAATTAAAAGATTTTTGTATTTTAAAAAGGTGGACCAGAAGTGCACGCTTCCTCCTCTTTCGAGGAAGAAAATCTGTGGTGACACTTTCCCCCAACACACACGCGGGCCAAACCCGCAGATTCTCAGTGCTGTCCCTTACACAAACCCAGTCCGCCAGGGAGCACCGCCCCCCTCCCGGCACCTGCCCGCACCGCTTTTCAAGCTTTCCCGCCGTCTTCCCCACGCTGCCCTTCGCCGGCTCCGGGCTGGGAGAAGGGAACCCCCGTCCCCCGGGGCGGGCGGCGAGGAGGGGACAAGGCGGAGGAGCCGCGGGCGCCGCTGCCTCCAGGGCTCAGGCGGGCGGGACCGCGCGGCCTAACCCGCGACGCGGCCCGGCAGCGGCGCGCTTTGCTTTCCCGCTTCCTCCGACGGGCCGAGGCCGCCCCGCAAGGGCTTTTCCGGCGCAGCCGCCCCGGCCCCGCCCGCGGCGGTTCTGGGACGCGGCCCGGCCCCTCCCGCTTCCCCCCGGCGGGCGGTGCCCGTGCGCGCGGGGGCTGCCGGGCGGTCGCGCTCCCCGTGACGCGCCCGTCGCGGGTTAGTGACGCGGCGGGGCCCGGGCGGGCGCCGTGTGGTTGGTCGGCCGGAGGGGGGAAGGGGGAGGGGCCGGG
>JANVCC010000270.1:4477545-4678181 GCA_025345505.1 Todiramphus chloris collaris
TATCTTTCTATTTTCTATTATCTTTCTATTTTCTATTATCTTTCTATCATCACGATGTTTGGTGACATTGAAATACTAATGAATTGGGTCTCACCGCGTAGAGAATACCTACAGATAAGATAGATAATTTTATATCTACACTGTGTATTTAAATCCTAAATGTAAAATGTATGTTATCATACTTTGCTAAATCTGGTAATTGGTACTAATAGCCTTGTAAAGACCATCTGGTGCTATGGGAAATGTGTTTCTTGATCATTCTGACTTTGAAAGCTTTAAACTTTTTGTTGGCGTGTTTTTGTCAGAGTTTATTATGCTGATGCCATGGGGTTTTCTTTAGCTATTGTTGTACTCATGAAGTAAAAATCAGTTTAGACTATATGATTCCCTTTTAGAAAAGAAAATAATCTGAGCAGCATTTTGATGAATGTAATTCTCATGCTGTCTGTGAAATTTAGCTGCGGACACACCACCTGAGTGCCGCAGTCTTTGAATAAATACTATTAACTGTACTTAGAGTCCTGTCTTAGATTAAGAAATAACTCCTTTAAAACTGCTTGTAAAGGTGTAAGTGAAAGTAGCCTCCTTAATCTTACAGTTTGGGATTTTGATGCTGATAGGTTTCTTTCTTATCATGGAACACTGGCCATATGTTCAGTGATTTACAGTCCCTATCGCCGAGCGCTGCTGAGGGTTAACTAGAGCCTAATGCAAGGGAGGAAGAAAGGTGCCTTGTTCTTCATGCTCTCTTTTGTAATGTTGTCACTGTGCCAACTAAAGGTGTGGACAGAACTAGAGATAAACCCGCTCAGCGTCACCAGGATTTAACCTAGTGGGGTAGACACCGGTTATTGACCTGAGCCTACGCTGGTATTTTGCACTCAGGTGGAAGGGATAAAGATGGGGACAGATGTGCAAGCAGGGCCAGAATGTAAACCAGCACCTACATTTCCCGGGGATGTTTGTTCAAAAGCTAACTAGCCTGAGGAAAAGAAGGCTCACTTCAAGCAGTAAGGAGGAAATACGCTGGCATCTGGTATCCTAATCCCTTCTTCCTGATTTTTAGAAATACATTTGGACTAGTCCACTTGCCTTAAACAAAACTGTTTTTCAAATGTTGCGTAATTAATGACATTCCTGTAACATATTGTTCATATTAAGTCAGAAGTTTTATTGGTTTTTTTCTTTTTCTTCTAAATGAAATATCAAACTCTGCTGTCCTACATCCAAATTGAAGCCACTCCCTAAGTAGCGGAGCGAGAGTAAGTCTAATCCAGTCGTAGTCTGCCGCTGCGAGAGACAGTCGGGTCATGTTTCCTTTCCTGGTCCTGCTTTTTCATCGGCACCCGTGCAGCCAGGCGGTGAGCTGGACCAGCTTCCTGGTGCCCTGGAGAGGTGGTCCTCACTGTCACAGGCTATGGAGGAATTTTTGGCTGTGTCTGTTTGATAGAGCCCTGATAGAGTTTGCCACTCGGCTGCGTATACGTGCTAGCGGCAGCGCCAGGCAAGAGGAAGGGACAGTCCTTTCAATGGCAGTACGGACACTGGATGGTTAAAAGAAGGGAGAAGTTTTGCTGCTTCTTCCTCTCATCCTGGCTGCCTGATCTTACTCTCTCTCTCGGGCCAGTCCTGGTGCACAGAGCCAGTTGAACTCATTAGTCCAGCAGAGAAACATGTACTTTTTGCCAGATTAATGAATTCCCCTAGTACAGAGAGTAACCTGCTGTGCGCCAGAGCTGGCATGAGCTGGCCGTGGGGGATGGAGAGAGCACGAAAATTCCCTTTTGATGGCTGCAAGCGATTAAGATTGATCTGCTCTATCTCAGTGAACCTCTTTTTGAGGACTTACCAATTGGTATGTTTTAATAACTTGAACTTTGGAATGAGAAGCAAAGGAATCTCTCGAGAAGCCTGGAGGTAAAACCTTGACGCTCAGCAGAGGTGTGCGTACAGCGAAGTGGAAATTAGCTCTTTTATCTGGTTGTGTGTTTTGCATCTCTGACAAATTCATGCTCGTGTATGACCTTTAGATAATTTCTATATGATTTTTTTTAGTATGTTCTGTCATATTTACATAAGCCTGTCAGACTGAAATAAACTCAGTTAAAAAATAGGTAGTTTTCCAGGAATGCATCATTGCCGAATATTCCTGCCAGCATTTCTCCCCCCACCATGTGAAAGACCCTTATGAGCTGGAAAAAACCATTCTATTCCATAGATATTTTTGGCCAAGAAATACCCTGCTTTTAAGTTTGAAAGTTGAACTGTGCCCATAACCTATTTATTTTTCTTCCTTTGAAGAAATGACATTTTAAAGCAGTAAATTAAGTAAATTAAGTAAATTAAGACACTGCTTTGTTCACTGGTCAGTGTTTCTGTCTGTGTGTCTCTTGTTTAGAGTTGCATCTCGGGGCACTGTGCCTTGAGGAGCTGTCACTGTAGTTACTGTTGCTGTGGTGTTTGTATACATGGATCTGTCTGGCAGAGCTGCAGATGCTTTGGATGATGCTCGGTGTTTGAAGAGCCGTTGAAGATATCTCTCCGTAAGCTACTGGATCCTTTCAGTGGATTTTTTGTTTTGTTGAGAATAGAGTATGAGTGCATTTAAGATGAGCAGACAAGTGTTGGTACTGACAGCAGCTGTCAGACTGCTGAAATCAGTCAGTTAAGGACTAAAACACATTCGCTGACTAAAACGCCGCTCTGCGCAGTTGGGATTGCCCCGTGACATCTCCTGGCCTTTAGTGCTCCTCAGTTTGGTGTCTCTGGAGACCTGAGGATTTATGAGCATTAAGGCTGCGTGCCAGCACCACTTCCTCTGCTCCCAACCTGGGAACTAGAGGAGCTTTTGTGCGTTCCGTGTGGCTGTAGTGAATTAAGGTGTTCAGGAGGGGACTGGTCCGTGACTGTGGCGTAAGGAGGTTGGGGTCTGAGCAGTTTGCTGAAGGAACAAGCCTGTTAGCGTTGTCTCGTGCTGTGTTTTAGGTGTTTCACCTCTGGAGATCTGTTTGCACCGATGAGATGTGTGGTATTCTTGTCAGCCTTCTAGAAGGATTAAAGTGTGGATGGGAGATGGTAGTGCCCAGGAATCTGGGATGGCCAAAGCACAGAGCTGGTGGCACAGGAGCCGTAGGAAGAGAGGGCTCTGGTGCTGCCAGGGGAGGCTGGTGCGGGGAGAGGGAAAGGGTGTTCAAACACGTGCTGAAGGCAAAGGGCAAGAAAACTTAGGTTAGAGTAAGATTAAAATGCCAGCTTTGCAGACAGTGTAAAGCCTGACACTTAGCTGAGGTGTCCTGCCAGGAATACAGAGTGTGTATATTTAGAAGTGTAGGTCGGTGGTACCTGCGCTGCCTGACTCGGGCAGGGATCCAACCGTGGTTCTGTAGTGGTTGGTTTTCAGCTGTGGTGGGCAGGGAGCATTGATTCCTGGAATTTTTTGTTGGTTTGGCTGCTTTTGGTTTTTTATTTAGTGACTGGCCATACCTGGGGGGTGTGACTTACTTTTAAGGGGGAGCTGGGCTTTTTAGTAAGATGTGTGTTCGATGATGGCTCATTCATGATGCCTGCATGGTTCTTTCACAGTGCCTTTAATCACTGTTTCCATTTTGCAGGCAGAAAACCAAGGTCCGTTTCCACGTGTTTTGCTTTGCCTTGCTTTGTCACTAAACCAGCAGTATTCTGGCGCGTAAAACGACACTCCTTGTCTTTCACTGTGCCTAAGCCAGATGGAGCAGGCTGGTAGTAGCACAGTACAGCTGTGCTGAGCGAGTTCCAGCTCCTGGGTAGGTTTGGGAAGTTACCCAGTGATAACCAGCCTAGTCTTAAATGTGGAGAGTGCTCGCAAGGCTGCCGTGTACAAGAAGGGGTCAAACCAGTCTGGTTTTAGATACGGATGGTAAAATGGCATCTCGGTTAATTATTAGTCTAGCCAGGTTCTCCAGTTACTCATTTGGGTTACTAATGATTGGGTGTTTACTCTTCTGGATGCCTACAGCTTCTTCCTTCTTGAGTCTCGGGTAGCTTTCAGTCTGGGAGGATTTCACCCCGACAGATCACTAATACCTATTGCCTGATGGAGAGACTCTCTAGCAATACTGACCGCAGTAGTGCTTAGCTTCTTGGAAAGAGCATTGCCTTAGATGCCATTTGTGTTCTGAGCATTTGCTCCTTTGGGCAAATTTTAACTCCTGTGAGCTCCCTGTGCGGTTTCATTCATAGCTACAAAATAATTGCCCCAAAAGAGGGCAGTTATCACAGAGAAGGGTGGAATTGAGGGGCTGGGGATAGAGTGGGGACTGCCCCTGTGCTGGTACCGTGCACTGAACTGGTTGTGAACTCCAGTGTTACACACAGTTAGTAGTTTTGGTTGGAAATCTGAGGCTTAGCATGGGTGTAGAATAGCAGCAACACCCTAAGCACGGCACCGTTGCGTGCATCGTAGTCTGGCAATCGCAATAGCTGTGTTTACTACCCTCTTCTGCCCGGCGTCAACTGTGCCCGTACACTTACTCTGTCTTTGTGCAAGTACAAGGTTAAGTTACAGATCGTTATGAAAAATGTCAAACTGTAAATGAAGACGACTTCCTTTCTGTGAAAAGGCTTTTTGTTTTCTCCTGTCCCTATCTTCTCTTTCCCCACCCCTCTCTTGGCTCCGGATTCAAGGGTGTCTAATTTGTTTGTAACTCCTGTGAGCTGGTGTTTGCATTATTGTGTGTGAAAGACTTGCATAAGTGAAACGGGCTTTTTTTTGTTTGCACGGTAAACTTGGGAAGAAAGTTGAATACAGCAGAGTTCTTGTTGCAGAATGTTTACTGGGCTGCAGCTAGTACATGGTCAAATAACAGCCTGAATTCTCTACACCCGAATAAAGCTGCGACGAGGAAGTTGTGTCGCCCAAACACGGCAAAGACATCAGAGCACCTTGGTAGAGCCCGTGGTGCATGCTTTAACCACTGCCAGCAGAGTTCAACGCCACTCTGTTTAACTTGTGTTACTCCTCAGTTCCCAGAGTGCAGAAATCGGGGAGTTCTCGCTTGCCTGCAGCTCACAGAGCGCGGCAGGGAGGGAGGGAGCTCTGTGCTGCGAGCGCTCTGCCGCGCGGGGCTGGGATTTGGCAGGAAGGCACGTTGAAATGTTGAGGGCACGACGGGGAACAGGGGACTGCCTGGACCGAACCGGTAAATAGATATTTCTTAAGCACGGAGTGTAAGCGTTGCAAATAATTAGTCAATATCAAAATGGAAAAGGCTTTTATGTGTTCCGTGCTTGCAGAATATTAAGGTTTGGAGATCCAAAACTGGGACATACCGTGCGATGAAATTTGATCAGAATGGATCTATTTAACAGCCCTGTAGTTGAGGCATCTGTTATTCAGCTACAGCTTTCTCCCAGCAGTTCTTTCAGGATACCCTGATTGTTCAGAGGGTAATAGTGTGTTTTGGAAACACATTATTACTTCTGTTCAGCATGAGAAAAATTAGAAACATTGAAGTCCACTGATTTTCACAGTGGTTGTGGTCATTGCTGTCACTGGGGATAACTGCTGGGCTTCTGGGTTTGATGGTTTATTCGAGCCAAGGTGTTAAGAGGTGGAGTCCTTAAGAAAAGTACGTGCATCAGGAGTTATTTATCAATAGAATTTGCCAGTGACCTTGTGACTTGACAAGCCTCTGGTGAACTTTGGCTGAAATTTCAGAATTTTGAACATTGCCAAGGTCACTGAGAAGTGCAGAAACCGCTAGGTTAGTAGTAAATCAATGGTAGGTGAATTTTTGTCATGTGTGTCCCAGAATTAAGAGATCCTATATCAAGGATCAACCCCCTCTATCTTACCCGTGTCCTGAATATTTGCTATCTAATGTGTGCTTCAAGGTCTGGGCAAGGTTGCATCCCAGCCTGTGCTGTTGGCTGTGTTTATGTAATTAAGAAGTGTTTTGTTTTGTTTTTTTCCCCTTTCAAGCAGGGAATCATTAGCAGAGTGACAGAATCGGTGAAGAACATTGTACCAGGATGGTTACAGAAGTATTTCAATAAAAGCGAAGATGAATGTGTAGATACAAACGAATCTACAAACCAGGAAGAGAATCCAGTAAACTATCACCATGATTATGCAAATGAAGATACCATAGTGATTGATGGGAGAGTCACGCCTGAATCAGCAAGAATTAATTTAGAAGGTATGTGAAAAATCATTTAGTCTTCTGACCATCTGTATTTATTCACAGATTTCTAGTTTTGAGTCTGAATTTCTGAGGGAAGCTGGAAGAGGCATTTTGACAGAATTGAAAAAACTCAGCCCAACAGACAAGAAAAAAAATCCACACACAAAACAAAACTTCCCCCCCACCCCAAAAAAAAAACCCCAAAAACCAAAACCCAAATCCTGAAAAACCCCAGCAACTGTTTGTGAAAGTGCCTTAGCTTGAAACTATAAACATCATTGCAAAACATACTGGAGTTTGTCTTACAGCTCTTGGAAGCCATCAGTTAACTTCAGGTAGTGAATTAGCCAGGTGCAAAATATTTATAATATTCATTTGCAAGCGTGCTGGGTAACATTTTCTTTTTAGAAGGTCTGGAATGAAAGTCTTTCTAATTGCCTAAGGTAATAAAAACATGAATTTGTTCTGTTGTCCTCAAAACAAAAGAGCAGATGCTAGAATGCCAGAGGAAAATTCCTTCTCATGTCCTGATTCTTTTTTTTTTTCCCTTGGGCTTCTTCAATCACTTTTGTAACGTTCGTTGTTATTTAGAACTGGGGAAGTTGGTTTATGACATTATTCTTTTTGAAATATTTGGTAATATAAAACTCTTTTTGAAATATGTGTGTGTGGGGTCTTTGAAAACCCGTTTGGACCCTTGGCAAAGAAGTTTGCAAGCCTTTACTTAGCCATATAAAAGATTACTCTCTGTTGTACATCTTTGCCTCTCCCTGGTTCTGTAGTTCTCCGTGAATTTTCATATGCTCTCATTTGAGTTTCTCTTAAATGAGCAGCTTTGTGGAACTTAAATTTTTAATAAGGAGAGAAGTTTTGTCTTAGCACACGTACATAACCATCTGTGTGGAAAGTCAGTTGCTTCTGTTGTTGGCAGGATGAATGATAATGAGGAAATACCTTTGTCACCAATGGCATCTCATTGTAAATAAGGAGCTTTACTGCTTTCTGTGTAGCTGTAGCTTGAGAATAAGTTTGGATAAAGGAATAGAGAAGGTCTTCATGAATGAGGAACACGTGCTGGCTTTCCTGAAGAGCTGTGTGAAAGGACCTTTCAGTAAGAACAGCTGCACAGTAAACTTTCTAGCTCCAAGAAATCAGGAGCAGATGGACACCCTAGAACCTTTAGTAACTTGTGTTGTGGTGTGTGGATGTTGTAGGCCAGTCTTTCTCTGTATAGTTAATTACTAGATTTTTTAAATATTATTATAATTTTAGAAAGCCTGTTTATTCACCTCTAAGTTGCCAGTGTGCTAGAGCCCATATTCCTGTACTTGGCCAGCCTTCAGCCTGTTAACACTTTCTTTTTCTCAAACATGACAGTCCTAAAAATTGACTAGTGCTTTGGAGAACTAATTACTAGTACTGTGGTGGTTATGAAGGTTGAACTAGCTGGTTTAAGGTTCAGGGCGAACATCAAGAGGATAGTGACTCAAAATCATGTTCACACCCAGAATTCCCAGGAGAATCTGTGGACTTAATGGATATCAGGCAAGATAACCATTAATAGCTGTTCCATTCGTGTGGCAAGTTGGAGCTCTGAGACCACCTCTTGCAGGACACTGGCAGTGTTTACAGACCCTTTGGTTCACGAGGAAAAAATGACCACCTTGCAGCTTTCATGTTACGTTTTCACATTAACACCACCTTGGTTCCAAGATGATAAAAGTTGCAGAGTTGTCTGTAACTCGCCATGTAATCTCAAAGTTTGGAAAGCTTCTTGGAAGCTTCGTCTCCAGCAGAAGGAATCTATACATTGGATTTAGTGAAAGACCCAGTGTTAGAGCACTTGAGCATGGTGGTGTAAAACCTCAGGGTTAGCTGCTTCTCATTGCGGCGTGAACACTTGGTATGGCAAGCAGCGTTGCTGTTGCGGTGGGACCGTTCGATGAAACCCTATCTGGGTGAGGAAGATGTTAAATTCAGCTTCTCTATTTTTGTGCTTCGAACTTGGCAATAGCAGGAGTGTTGATAGAAAACAGGTTTTGGCTTCCGTGAGCTCGCCTAGAGGAAAGTGAATTGTCTTCCTGTTCTTGTTTAGAACCATCCACGAGTAGATCTGCGTTGAACTTCTCAGATGTGTTAACAAGGCCCTCCCTCCATCGGAGCCATTTGAACTGTACCATGTTGGATTCTGCAGTACCACATTGTCAGCCCTCTACGTCATCTTCACTTGGCATGGGCAGTCCTGGGCTGTCTCTTGTAAAAGAAATAAAAGATTCTACCTCTCAGCACGACGATGATAACATCTCAACAACCAGTGGCTTCTCTTCTAGAGCATCTGATAAAGGTGACTCCAAGATGTGCTCAAATTGATTATTTATTTTGTGTGTAGCGTGAAGTATTTTGCATTCTTTAATATTTCACATCACCTTAGTAAATAGAGTAGGTCAGCTTTGGATGTTTGAATTACATTTGATTTTTAGTATTACACAAGCATATAATCCTCTCACCTTTTTAATATAACCATGTTTTGGAATCCATTTATGAGACCCTGATGTTACAAGGAGTTGGTGCTGATAAACACACTTTCAGCTAGATTATCTGCAGATCTGGGATAGTAGGAACTGAAGATGAGTGGCTCTGTAGCTTGACAGCTAGGTTGATTGCCTAGAAGGCAGGGTGTCAGAATAACTAACTGACAGCTGGTTAAACAGGTGACAGATAGAAACACAAGATGCTTTCCTGTGTTTTTACCAGGAGTCAATAAAGGAGCTATTCTGATGGAGCAAGTTTCAGATTGCTTTTTTGGCCCTTATTGGTAGAAAGCATCTGTTGTCAATACTGCCGTGTCTTTTGCTGAATTCAGTAAGAAATGTACCCCATTTTAAAGGAGAAAAAGAAAACAGTGTATTGATGTAGGTGGGGTGATCTCACTGAGAAGGGTGAACAGCAGGTTTGCAGCTTTTTCTAGTCCCCCTTATAAATGGGGATTGAGGCGTGCTCAGCAAGTTCTCTGGAGAACACACTTCTACAACTCAGAGTCGATGTTTCCAGCGTTTAGCAATACAACCTGGGTTTAGTAGAGCTTCCTGGTGTGTTTCCATAAAACACACATGAAAATAGGTCATTAACTCTGTTAGTTCAGCCTTTGGGGAATTTCTTGGGTTTAAAACCTCTGCAGTTCTGACAATGCTGGCCTCCAACCCTTTACCAACATGAGAAAAACTTGGTACCATTATAACTGCACCAGTGTTTATGCCATTCCCTTTTGTTTTGCCATGAAAGAAGGTAAAATTGCTCTGCAGTGGAACATACTATTAACTTGTGCATGCTTTTGAAAGATTACTGGAAGGTAGTGTATTTGCAGTTCTGTGAACAGATTTCAAGTTTAGAGCTGATACTTGGCTTTCATACCTTATGTGAACTTGATCTGTTTGAAGGTTAGAGTGCTGGAGAAACGAGTGTTAGAGGACTTTTTTTATTCTCTAAGACATATTTTTCTGTATTAAAGAGCTCTGGAGTTAGTATTGATCCTTAATACTGAAGTTCTCTGTGTACACGAGGCATTTACATATTGCATGTGTCATTCTGGCAGATATCACCGTTTCAAAAAATACTTCAGCACCCCTGCTCTGGTCCACGGAGGCTGAAAGATCTCATTCCCTCTCCCAGCATCCTGCAGCTAGCTCGAAAAAACCTGCATTCAATTTATCTGCATTTGGATCTCCCTCTTCTGTAAGTACTGAGCAGTATTGATTTCAAGCAATTGGTATTTGTAGCCATTTTACTCATCACTCATCCTTATGCTTTTCTTTAGTCACTTGGAAACATTTCTGTCTTTAAGACAAGCCAGCTTGGGGATTCTCCCTTTTACCCTGGAAAGACCACTTACGGTGGTGCAGCTGCAGCAGCAAGGGAGACGAAAGCACGAATTGCTCCTTATCAGGTAGGAGAATAGTAGTGGGGTTTAGGGGAAAACGTGGTTGAAATACAGAAATTGAAATGCAAAGAGCTGTCAGCGGGGAGCTGAAAATGTGGCAACAATTCCTAATTTGCCCTCTTGGCCTACCTGAGTGGAAAAGAACAATTTCTGTTTACATTTTTTTTTAACAGTTTGTGTAGAAATACTTGTTATACTGCAAAAGAATGAGAGTAGCATCTTAGGTTCTGCCTGCCTGTTCGTAGTGGGGATTTCCTCTGTTGTCTTTCCAAAAAAATTCCATTTTCTGCCACTGTTTGCCTCTGTGTTATGTGAAAATAACATGGAAATAAAACCAAGGGTGGTGTGAGTTTGAGAACTTGTGTTTATAGTAGCAAAAGCTACACGTGTTTGATACTTGTCGTAGATGTTGCACAAGTCTTCCTGCACTCCTGCCGTGAATATATTGTATATAACTCTGCACTCCTGACTACAGCAGTATCTAAAAGGCAACTCTGCTGATCCTTTGCTCCTCTCTTACCTAGAGGGAGGCTTGCAGTTCTAAGTGCAATCTCAAAATATAAAATGCTGTCTATTTTAATATCATTCAGATGGCTCGTGAAAAGAGTTGCCCCTAAGAATTCTTCATGTTCTGAAGCAAACCAGCAAATGAAAAATGCTGACAACTCTCAGTATCTAGAGTAGAATCTAAAAGGAAGTCAATAAAATCTGGCTCAGTTGGAATGTGTTTAAATCAAAATAACCTTTCTTTAAAAAGAAAAATGAAATCAAAAGTAAAAATTAACTTTATTTAAGGAACTTGGTCTGAAAGTTTGCAGGACCTATTTTGACAGTCTGTTTCTAGCATGGAACAAGAGGAACCTACAAGGGGATGTGACTTAGGGGAAACCTTGAAAACTTGTGGTTTTTACTGACTTGGTGTTAAATCAAACTTCAGAACACTCAAAACTTCCTGTCAGCTAGAAGCCCTCTTTAGTCAGCTGCTCTTATTTTTTACAAGTTGAATGTGGATTATGCTGAAAAGAGGAACTAAAATACTAGGTTTTTAACAGAGAGAGTGGCTTGCTTGTTGCTGTGTGCTGTAGAGTACAGCCAGTCTCACTTGTGTTTTTTACTTTCTGTATGGTCTCTTTCTTGTTTTCATGAAGCAGCATGGTAAGCATGATGTGGTTTGAGGGGTTTGACATAGTTTTTAGGTAAGAATAAAAAAAGTTACACCGAAAGAAGTTTTTAAAATTATATTCAAAGTTCCGTGGTGCAAACGAAAGTTTACTTTTTCGGTGTGGTGTGTTTAGGGCTGTTACAGTTCAAATCAGATCTTTATCTTTTCAAACAGAGTAAAAAGATGTGCAGTCAGCTGTAATCTTGGGGGAAGGGAAGAAACAAGAGAAGTAAAAGTAGAAATTCCTGATGATTATGTAGCTCAGTTTTAAGGCGATGCGCTCACAGCATCGTGAAACCGAGGTCTCTCTTGTTACTGAAAGTACTTTCTGAAACACAAGCCTTTGCTTCAGTTCTGTTTTCATGATTACTGATTCTGAGACCCTACAGGGCTGATGTCTTTTATGATCTTTTACATTTAAGTGTGTCTTTTGTTGGTTTATCCCATGTGCAAGTGGGGCCCTGCTTAAACTTCTCCAAAGTCAGTATATTTTCTTCTTCATGGCTTGCATGCCCATTTGTCTCTGTCAGCATGAGAGTGTTGGTTATATCATCAGTGTGGCCACAGGGCATAAAATACATGTGTGTTTAATTAAAAATCAAGCATCATAACATTTGCAATGCTAATTTTTCAGCCACCAGTAAGAAGACAAATGAAAGCTAAACAAGCAAGTGTGCAGTCCTATGGTGTGACAAGTTCCACAGCACGACGCATCTTGCAGTCATTGGAGAAGATGTCAAGCCCTTTGGCGGTAAATGGCCCTCCTTTTCTTCTGTCATTGCCTCTGCTTGAAAAACATAGTCAATGTGCCTGTACAGGATGAAGATCTTCCTCACGTAGTGTCCAGATTCATTTATTGCACTTTTTTGTTTAAACAGGATGCTAAAAGGATTCCATCTTCTGCATCTAGTCCACTGTCTTCTGTAAGTTGATCACAAATCCCCCCCATTTTTGTTGGATGGAACCCCCTCTTAGGAAAAATATAATCCTCTAATATTTAGGCTTGGTTTTTTTTCCCCCTTAGCCTGTGGACAGGAGTGTGCTGAATATGACTAGCTTCCAATCCAAACGAAAACAGGTAAGAATCAGTAACATCTTAAGCTAAGAGAGAGAACTTCCTATGCTTTGTAACAAAAAGAGCAAATGTCACAAACCCCAGTGACAGCATCCACATGAGTTCCAGTTAATGTTAGGATTATGTGAGTTACATCTGTCTTGGCTGTGTGGAAATTGCTAAAAATGTCTTTTCTACCCACACTAGATGAAGGACTGTGAAGATTGCACAGGTTAAAAATGATATTATCTTTATGTGGTGGTGTCTTGATATGTCAATCAAGATCAACTTTAGAACACGTGAAGTAGTTTTATTTTGTCCTGCAACTTGGGGTTAAGTTGCATGTTAATCTTTCTGTTCAGGAAAGCTTTCTTTTGCAGAAATTATTAGAAATAGAAAAATAGTGATTGGGGTGATCATACAGACTTTGGGTAGATTTCCATGTTCATTTTGAGCAGAAAACTAATACTTATGGTTTTTATTACTGCTCAAAGTGAGGAGAAGGAAAATTGTTAAATGTTGTCACCTCTCTAACCTGATGTTCCTAAATTCCTGTTTGGGTGTAGCACTGAATTGTGCTAATGGGGTGGTAACTCATTATTTCCTTCATTTTTGTTGAAAAAGTGAAAACTAGTAATGTTTTTTAATCACTTTAATTTGGGGTATTGTTTATTAAATTGTAAAACCTACAAAAGACCACTTTAAGATCAGGCAACCAGAGGAACACAAGTGGTTTTTCTTCTATGTAAACTTTTAATCTGCTCTTTTAATGAGAAAATGGACAAGATTCTATGCTAATCCCTTGATTAGAAGTATAATTAATTTTATACTCACTTCAGAGTTTACAGACATCTTGGATTTCCTGTAATATCTTTCTCCTCATGCTAAATTACAAGAATGCTGAGAAGTAAACCAGAATTTCTTTACTGGAACAATTATCCAAATAACTGAAAACAAAGCTGCAGTGGATTCTCAGTGAAGCTGTGGAACTACACCTGTGATGGGGCATCAAGAAAGATCGAGCAGATTTGCAGGGTAGAGCCTGACGTCAGTCAGAGCACCGGTGCAGCACACAGCTGTCGCTGGGGAAAGGAGGGAAATTGTCTGATCATAATACGAGAATTCATAAAGTTTGGCAGGGGCAGGGTAGCCCTTGATGAGAAGGGGAGGAGAGGGTTGTGTGTGCCAAGGAGAGGGTTGTGTGTTTTCCTGCTAAACGGCTGACAGAACGCTTGAGCACTCAGGCAGAGCTTTTGCAGGTATATTTTTGTGGGTTTTGTTTTTTTTTTTTGAGGATTTGCACCAGACAGAGCAGCCTTTAGTGTATTAAACATCAAGCTGGGTGCCTTTTATTTTTTCATGGTACATTCCTGTGTGTCTAATTTGATATCCTTCTACAAGAAGGTCACCCTCTTAGTGGAGAAGGGAAGGTGGTGGGTGTAGTTTTTCTGGATTTTAGTAAGACTGTCCCTCACAGCATCCTTCTGGACAAGTTGTCCAGCTGTGGGATGAGCAGGTAGACAGTGTGGTGACAACACTGGCTGAAGAGCAGGCTGCTAAGGGTGGCAGTGAATGGGGCTACATCTGCCTGGTGACCGCTCACCAGCAGTCTTCCTCGGGGAGCAGTTCTAGGGCCAGTTCTGTTCAGCGTTTTCATCAATGACCTGGAGGCAGGAGTTGAATGGACCATTAGCAGGATTGCTGATGACAGCAAACTGGGAGCTGTTGTTGACTCTCTTGAGGGACAGGAGGCATTGCAGAGGGATCTGGAGAGGTTGAAGCATTGGGCTGTGATTAATGGGATGACATTTAACAAGTCCGAATGCTGGATCTTGCTTGCCCCTGGGATGGAGGTAACACTGGACACTTAAGCATAAACTGGGAGAGGAGTGGGTGGAGAGCAGCCCTGCAGAAAGGCATCTGGGGGAGCTGGTCAACAGCAGGCTCAGTGTGAGTCAGCAGCGTGTGCTCTGGCAGCCGGGAGGTCAAACCGCATCCTGGATGCATCAGACACCTCGTAACCAGCCAGGCAAAAGAGGTTATTATCCTGCTGTATTTAGCCTTGAGTGCTGCGTGGGGTTCTGGGCCCCACCGTTTGAGAAGGATGTTGAAGGATGTTGAAGGTCTTATGTCCAGAGGAGAGCTGGTGGTAGGGGCTGGAAGGGATGTCCTGTGAGGAGTGGCTGAGGACACTTGCGTTAGTCTAGTTTGGAGAGAAGGAGGCTGAGGGGTGACCTTGTTGCTCTCTCCAGCTTCTTGAGGAGGGGAATTGGAAAGGGAGGTGCTGAGCACTTCTCCATGGGATCCCAGTGGCAGGATGTGTGGTTCAAAGCTGCACCAGTGAGAGGAGGCTGAGAGTTCACATTAGGAAGCGTTTCTTTGCTGAGAGGGTGTTCAAACCCTGAACAGGCTTCCTGGTGAGGTGATCAATGCCCCAAGCCCGTCAGTGTTGGAAAGGCATTTAGATAATGGCCTTAATAACATGCTCTAACTTTTGGTCAGCCCTGAAGTGGTCAGGGAGTTGGACTAGATAATTGTTATAGGTCCCTTCCAACTCAACTATTCTATCCCAGTTCTATTCTGTTTACATTTAAACCCAGCAGTGGACTGTCCTTCACTCAAAATGGGTTTGTGAACTTAAATAAACCCCATTTTACTTAGAGTTTCAAAACGAGTATGGTATTTTTTACGTAGAAGTACCTTTGTTCACTTTATAGATAGTACAGCATAAATTTTATTACCAAGAGTTGGGAGATACTTGAAATTAGATCTTCATTATAAACAGAGTTTTCTGTTGGTACTACCTTAAATAACAGCATGTATCATAAGTCTGATTCTTCTGCTCCTAAAGACTGCAGATGGAGGCTTTGGTACATCTTGGAGCCTCTTGGGTTCTTTCTTGTTTCACAATTCAGTTCAGTCAGTTTTGCAGAATATACAGTGCTTTCTGTTAAACATTAACTCCTGTCTGCGGAAATGCTTTGACAGGGAAAGTCAAACCTGTACTTTTAAGTGCATCAAATGTAAATCTAAAACATTGGAACATATTTTGAAGAATTGAGACTATTTGAAAATTAGTTTACAACTTTTTCTTTTTTCTCCCCCCCCCCCCCCCAAAGTTTAACTTTAAAGGAAGAAAATGTAGGAAGGCCAGAAGCCTGTATAATTGGCTGCTTCACACTTTTATTAACATTGAATTAATGGATTAAGACAGTCAAGAATTATCACAATGTGGGCAGAGGAGAGGAAAAGATGGGAGCGTATTATAGTAACGTGCTTTATTTTGACTGTAGTAACACAGATTATTTTGTCTATAAAGTTAAGTACCAAGTTTTGAAACAGGATTCAGTCAGACGTTGGCTACTTCTGTAGCTTTTTGGATTTCATAACTAGTTTTCCAGTGATTTCCCTCTCCCAAGCTAAATGCTTTCAGCATTTCCAAATAGTTTCCACTGGGTGCTGAGACGGATGGAAGGTTTATAGTTCCGTAACTCTTTTTATCAGTAAATGCTGTGGTAACTTGGCTGGGTGCAAGGATAAATTGTTTGCTGCTTCTTTTTCAAAGATGGAATCACAGCATCCACCTGTCCAGAAACTTGTGACACCAAAGGCAATCTCTCTGTCTGTGAGTCGGACTCAGTATTTTAAACCATCTCTGACTCCAGCTACTGATTCCAGCAAAACTCACCAGAGGATAGATGTAAAGCAGAAAGTAAGTAAATTTTCTGGTCCTTATCTGCCTGTTTTTTACAAGCTTGGAATGTTTCTAACCAATTATTCTACTGAGGTGCGCTTTCTTGGCAAAGAGTACCAGGTCTGAGGTCAGCGTTAAGACAGTGGGAATCATTGTGAAAGAGATACTTTGAGGTTTTTTGGATTTACAAGTATTTTTGGAACAGTGAGTGGTGGTTATTTTCAGAACATGATGGTGTGCTATTGGGTTGGGCTGTTCTCAGTGAAAAAATGTTAAAATACAGACACATTTTCCTTTTCATATGCTTCTGTACACAAAGTTGCTGTTGATGCAACGTGCTGATGTTGTGTATAAACTCCTTCAGGTGAGCTACTGGCTCCAAGTGAGATTTCTGACAATTACCTATTCTGATCACTTTTGTGGAGGTGGAGTCCCTGATAAACTTGGCTTAAAACAAGATTGGCATCTCTTTCAGAAAAAAACCCACCTATGGTTCCAGTATCGATCTGAATGTAAAGATTACCAGGTGCTAAATCTGTGGACTTTTTAGGCCAGAGATCAAAGTGGATAGTCATAGTGGTTAGGGAAAAAGCTTAAGTAGATGAGGTATATTTAGTGGTATAAATAAAACAACCTGACACAAACATGTATGTCTCTTTGTCTTCACTTTGTGTATAGTTTATAAATATACACAGATAAATCTTGAAATCAAACTTAACTTGCAGGGAATGCGAGAGAAGAGTTTTCCTGCAGAACAGCAAGTAAAAACGCCTGAAAGGTATGACACATCTGTTAATTTAAAACACTTGAAAGAAGAATGCTCGCTCCTTTGTCTCTACAGTCTGTATGTCTGTTTTCTTTTGGAAGGGCTGTAACAATTCCCAGTAAAGGGATTGGTAAATACAGTGAAAAAATTGTATTATGAGAGAGCTTAGCCATTTGTGCATCTTGATGTTCATCAGGGGGCAACTGTTTCAGCTTGTTATTTAATTGCTTAGAGACTGAAAGCTTTGTCCTAAAGGAATTACTCTTTTTGAAAGATTCTTTATAAGGTGAAGCAGCTTACAGTTCAGGAATATATTTAATATTTAGTTTATTTGTTAAAAAGTGAAAACTTGGAGGAAGAGCTTTTTTAATCCTTTCACCATGAAGTCAGTTTTCTGCTCCATGACTCTGCAGGAAAAACAGGAGCCCTTTAGAATCATCTGATGGCAGATGCCAGCTTGTCTCCAAAACACAAAATTCCAGGACAATTAATAATTGTGTTTCTTCTTGAGGAGGTTGTCTTACTTTACACTGCTTGCTTGGGTTAGGTGGAATGACTTCACCTCCAGATGGTATTAATGGCTTTCCCTTTTAGGCAACTAGTCTTTTGGGTAATGCTTGAACTAAGACACTTTATATTCAAATGATACCTTTTTTGGAGTATTCATCTCTTTCAAAGAACAGGGACATCATATTTTGTTATCTCGGTGTTCATCTTCCAAGTGATTCTTATGTTGCCCTGGGCATTCTGTGGCTTGCAAAAAACCCCAAACTTACCCTTTCTTTTGGCATCTGATACTGTGACTTCACAGCAACTGCCTTTTCAGGGCTGTAAGAGATTGGCTCGAAGGTTTTGGCATAGGTGCAAACAGATGTTAGGTTGTAATTGTGGGGTTTCAAATTGTTCTATATTTTCTTTGTAGAACTCCTTTATTCTCCACGTAGAAGGGAGTTCCAGAAAACTGATACTGCTTTTTATTTAATTTGCAAGTTTTACTGCTGTGTTCCATTTTTATCTGTAGACTAGCTGGTCCTTTTTTGAAAATTCTTTTCTAAATCCAGTCTTTGATGTCATGTTCTGGAGCAGGAGCACAGCACCGAGAAGAGTGGCCAGAGTCCCTTTGTGCAGCTGACCTGCAGTACTTTGGTACATCTCTCTTCAGCCCACCAAAGGCTGTTTAGCTTTTAAACCCAGGTCAGAACTGTAGGTTGGACATAACTTGCTCGAAGACAGAAAACTGTCTTTCCCCCTTGGAAGCTGACAGGTGTTAACAGAAAAGAGGAATGTGGGCTATTACAGACAGGCTATAATTGTCTGAATAAAGCTCTATTTTGACATAAGACTTTTTTTCATAAATGGAATTGATTGTCAGTTTGGATTAGAGAAATGTTTGAGCATATGGCCTTAAGGATCTGGCTTCCTCTCAGTGGCTACAGTGCTAAGCAGACTGTTTGCAAGTATCTGACAAGTTTAGACCAATTCTCCTCCTCAGTCTTCTGGAAACTTGACCTGGTGTCTTCCAGTCTGATCAAATGTACTTCTGTAATGACTGACTGCTTGGCTGCAGGATAAGCTTTGATATGTTAATTTTGTCCAGGAATACTTCATTTTGATGCCATAGTGCTTTTTATTGCTGTTAGTCTCTAGTTTACTTCTGGTTTGGAGTGTGATGTGGGTGTTTGGGGTAGGTTTTTTTTGTTTGTTTGGGCTTTTTGGGGGGGTTTTCCTTTTTCTTTTCCCTACCCACTTGGATTAGGAAATCCTTCTGGTTTGGATCTAGGCTTTTGTAATGAAGAGAAATGCCTTTGTATGCCTTACAAAAGAGATCTGTATTCATGTCTGAAAAGACTTCTGGAATGTTGGCACACCCAAACACCTCTGCTGCTTCTGCTGATGGCCTCAGGAGAGCCCGAGCTGCTTCTGAAGCTTTTGCAGTATTATCTTGCCACACAAGTTTAAGCCTCTCTATTCCATAAGAGCTGTTGGCAGCGTTTCATGTGCGCACGCACGCTCACTCTCCCCCCCAAAATATATTTTGAGTTGTTCTTTTATATCCCTGCAAAGATACACGCTCATCACAGAATCAGAGAACTGGCAGTCAAAATTTCCACTGTCTGGACTCTTAAAAGGAAACATTAGAAAATAACAATCTAAATCAGTTCTTCTATTTCAGGTCTTCTGGCTTAGTCATCATTCCTTTATGGATAATGTGACCGTTTCTTATGTATGCCCTTCCCCTTGCTGCTCTCATTAGTGCAGCCTTTGCTGTTTAGAACATCAGGTATTTACCAGCATTTAGCAACCTGAGGAAAATTTTTTTTTCTGATTAGATAGTGTCAGTTCTAGTTCTAGGACTAATAGTGGCTATAATAGCTTGAAATATTAATTAGGTTGATTTTCATTGTGTGTGTGTGGTTTTGTTTTCCTTCCTCAACCTATGTGTTGTTATTTTGTGCCAGCAATTTCAAATTTGGTACTCCTGCATCCAACGGTCTGTCCTCAGGAGTAGGGATGAGCGGTGGTGGCAAGATGAGAAGGGAAAGAGGAGTACACTATATAGCAAAACCTGGACAAGAGCTACAGGTAAGGGAATCCTGGGTTAATTGCTCTCACTGAGATTACTGAAGTAACTAGCTAAGTATTCCAGTTTCATTGCCTCATAGTAATTTGTAATAATGGCACTTCTGTTTTGTGGGCTTTTTGCTGTGGGTTTCAGGACAGGCTGCAATTTACTTCTTTGTTGAAGTCCCTCCACTTTGGTTTTATGTATTTGAAATATTTACTCATATTGTCTTGGGGATGCTTCATACTATGAATTTTCTCAGTTGCACTTGAATGAACAAATACTGGGAGGGGTTTGTAGTGATTTTCTAAAGGAGTGATGTTTAAAGCAAGTGCTAAGTAAGTAAACAAAGTTGAATCTGTTATTTCATATTTAAGTTATGTGGAATGATCCAGGCTGAGAATCTGAAGCAGAAGACAGTGTTCTGCGTGTCTGCTAATGATCATTCACAATTTTTGGCACTTAATCAAACTCATTGTGAGAGGTTTTGTTTTTTTTTTTTTTCTTGTTTTAATGGACAAAACCCATTTAATAAAAACTATGGTCATGGCTACCCTGAAGATTATTTTTCTGGTGGGATGTTATGTAAGCTTCCTACTGCTGAGTCTTAAACATAAAAAATGTGAATCAGTCTTCTGGCTGATGCAAGACGAAGAAAAAGCAAATACTGGAGAATGTTTCTATAATACAAATGGTCTGAACATTGAGATCCAGTAGATTCTTCAAATCAAAACAGTGAAAGGTGTAGGCTGTAGGATACATAAAATTTCTGTAGCAGCAACTTAAATCTTTCCTTAGTCATTTCTCAGTACAAATTGTGATTAGATTGGCTATTGTCTTAATATATCGCCTGGATGCGTTCCTGAGTGACCTGTGTTAGGGTAGATTAGGTTGGAGGGTAGATTAGGTTGGAGGGTAGATTAGGTTGGAGGGTAGATTATATGATCCTGCCCTGGCAGGGAGGGTGAACTCGAAGATCTCCAAGGTCCCTTTCAACCCCTAACACTCTGTGATTCTGTGATCTCTCTGTTATATTTGACCTTGTTAAGGAATTAAGGGTGGGACAGGGTGGGAAGGTAGTATGTCTTGTAAGAGAGAGAAACTAAAATGTAAAACTTTTTTTTAAGAGAAAAATTAAAATTTACAACTATTAAAATTTACACCTAGGAAGTGGAGGAACCGGTTCTCCCCAAAGTACCCCTACCCATCAGTACTGCAACGCTGCCTTCATTCAACTTCAGTTTTCTTGCCACTAGTGCTGTCTCATCGTCACCAAGCAACGTTTCGACAGCGGTGATGAACAAGGTGAGTCTTTGTTGTGCATCGTTAATACTTTTTTAGGATGAATGTACATCTGCTTTGTGGTGTGTTAACTTCTTCCATCGTGCTTATATCTAGATCAGGATTATATCCTGATTTGGAGGTGTGGGGAGTCCTTGATTCAGCCTCTGTCCATCTTATACTTTGCAAACTTGTAGTTAAGAGAATTGTAGAACTGCTTTCAAACAACTGTAGAGATTTTGTTGGAACTTTGTGCCCAGTTAAGTTAGAGTTAATTAGAATTAATGGTCATATAAGCCTTGTGTAGACTATGAGCCTAGGGTGCAGTAATTGGAATATTATTGCAGTAAAAGAAACATTAATCTGTTCCAGAATGCTTGAAATATTTTTGTATGTTTTGAAGCAGATCTCTGCTTTAACATGTTGAGGTATTTGCTGAAGCTGTGACTGTGGTTTAGTTAGTTTAAGGTTCTGAAGCTGCAAGGTCTGCTTTTCCATATATTTACATCCAAGCAGCATCTCATGTTGCTCTCTTGGTTTTGTGGGATTTGCTTTTGGTGATACTGTACTGTATGCTCACTTGCAGGCTTCATTCTCTCTTATTACAACTCTTATCTGTGGATTAGAAATACAAATATCAAACATCAGATATCCCAACTTCACTGCAGAATGTGTATTAGCAGCTGCTTGAATTCACTGCCTGTTATTTCATCAGGGTATTTTTCTTTTAGATACAAACCTTAATTCTTTTGAAAATGCAGGTACAACCAGCAAGTAGTGTTGGCAGTCCTGTGTTCAGATTTTCATCTCCAATTGTGAAATCTACTGAGGCGGAAGTGCTACCTCCGTTGTCTGTAAGTAAAATGAATAAAGCTCAAGACTTTAGTAGAATATTGCAGAACAATAAAGGAGAATTGGCCCTGACAATGGGAAAACAATTATAGAGGTTTCTGTCTTACAAGTTGTCATCCAGCATCTGTAAAGGTTTGAATACTGGATTTCACATTATTATTTGTGTGTGAAACTTAATTGAAGTTCTTTTAGTTTCAGAATCTGCAAAATGGTCTCTTTTTTTCATAGCAGATTGGGTTTACATTTAGTGTTCCTGTTGTAAAATCAGCAGAGCTTTCTGGATCCAGTGATACACCAGTGACGTCCTTCCTTACTATAGGTAATGGAAATCGCAGCATTTCATATCTGGAGTGCTGATTTTCTTTTCTTTTTATATTAAATATTAAATCTTGCCTGGAATTGCTAATATGCTCAGAAAGGACAGTTGTGTTTTTACTAACAGATCTGCTTTTGAACAAGTTGTAATTATGAAGTGTTGTAAACCAAGTAAAATTTTGAAGATTATCATATATAAGTGTGAAACTTAGAAATTCTTATTTCTAGCAAATGTGAATATATTTTAAGTGGATTTATTTATGAAAGGGTTGTGGTTTTTTTCTTTTGTTTTTAAAGGTACAGCCTCTGTAAACAGCACCAGCAATAAGAAGGAAAAAGAAGAAGAATACGATGGCCTCACCAAACCTGCAAAGGTCTTAAAGGAAGGAAGTGTGTTAGACATTCTGAAAAGCCCTGGTGAGATAATGAACTTTTAAGAAGATACTGCAAAAAATACATTAGCATATAAACACATTGTTTGAAAACAAACAGAAAACCCAAACACTACCAAAACAAAACCAAGAAACACCAAACAAACAAAAAACAACACACCATTTGTCACAGTTAATGCTTTATTAGCTATAAATAAATACATAGGAGAGCATTAGATTAAAATTCTGCATGTGTTAGGGTTGATCGCCCCTTCTAAGTGGCTGTTACTGCTGAAAGGAAAGCTGGAAAACTTACACCAGATGTGCTGCTTCTCCTTTATGTGCTAGGATGTAATTGCAAATTAAGTATAAAGAGAATTAGTCAAATAATCTGTGATTAATTTTAAATAAATTTATAGAGTTGAAAAGGAAATGTCTGTAAAGTGCTTTACAAACTGTCCTCTCCCATCTTCACCATCTCTGGATATTAAGGATGATAAAGACAGTTCATTTCTGAAGATGTTTCAAAAGCTACAAATCTTTTGGCCTTCAATGATAACAGTTACTGTGGAGTCAAATGTAAATTTTTAAGTTTCACTTAAAAACCTTTTTCCAAGTAATTGCAGTTGTTTTCGTCTGTTCAGTGAAGTGCGTGTGTATACATAGATCATGTCTTTTTGTTTAAAAAAAAATCTAAACAAAACTTTATTGATCTTTTTCCATAAGTCTTCAGTGGCATCAGGACTCTCTGTTATGAAGTGACCAATGTATATACTACTTAAGAGGACTGTGCCTTTTTATGTTAGAAAGAGCTCAGTGAGAGAAAATAACTGTGTTTTGTTTAAGGAAAGACCTGAATGAAGTGACATTAATTTCCTTTATCAGTTTGAGAAGCAGGTTATAAATCTACACTGTTCAAAGACTCCGCTTCTGAAATATGTATACAAAGAAAACAAACCCCAAACCAACAACATAACAATACACTCTTCATTTTAGCTTTACAAGTAATTTGTGCTGCTGGTTCAAATGCACTGCCGTAGCATTTTATTTAGTGTTTCTAGATTGCTGGTTATTATTTTCTGTTAAAATAGGCACCTTTAAATAAGGAGTTGGCCCATGTCTGGTGCATTTTGAACAAAGATTATAGATAACGATTGTTATCTTCATTTTTGACTCAATTAATGCATAATAAAACAATAATAATAAAAAATATCTTTGGATAAATACCATGTAGACTGCTGCTCCATGTACCAGCTGCTGTTACAGCTCCTAAAGCAACTGTGAGTCATCTACTACAGCAGGAATAGCCTTAGAAATCCGATTCCATTGGGCATGGTGTCTTAAAATTAAGTGGGATTATTTCTAGTCCATGACAGACAGTCAGCTTTCAGTACTGTTTGTTTATACTTGTATCTACCAGTGAAGGCTTGTATTGAAATCTTTCTTGGAAGTGAAGAGTTAAATCAAGCTTTAAATAAATGTTCTGTTGTACGGCAGTGCAGCATATGAAATTTCATCCCTTTAGATAAGATTTCCAGGGACTTCCTCTTGCGGTTAGTCAGAACGTATACTTGTAACCACTGGCACTTGGTTTAAATTTATGCCATCTAGTATTAGAAGTAACTTGAATGTAGTGAGAGTGCTGCTTTATCAGTGAGATCTCTCGATTTTTTTCCTAGGCTTTACGTCTGTGAAAACACACTCCTCTGCATCTGCACAGCCTGTTACAAGCACAGTGGTCTACACAAGGCCTGCAATAAGTAGTTTTTCTGCAGGTAAAGACCCCTCTAAACAAGCATCCTCATTCTGGCAGCCTGACACGCATGACCCATGTCTGCAGAACAAAGCCACGGATGGGAAATGTGTAACATGTGAAGCTGCTAAAGTGTCAACAGCTGAGAGTACGAAACAGGTGATAAGCTCAAGTCCATGTGTCACCTCTAAGGCAGCAGCCCCTACGACAGGGACATTGGGCTTTGATGACAAATTTAAAACACCACCCAACACGTGGGATTGTGATACCTGTCTGGTCCAGAACAAACCTGAAGCCACAAAATGTATAGCATGTGAGACACCAAAGCCTGGAACGGGAGTAATGCCTGCTCTGACATTGCCAGTGGTGACAGACAACTCGGTGACAGTGACATCCTCCTCCAGCAGCACTGACACAACAGTCACTCTGGGGTTCGGAGACAAATTTAAGAAGCCAAAAGGCTCTTGGGACTGTGCAGTGTGCCTTGTATCAAATAAGGCAGAAGACAGCAGATGTGTAGCTTGTCAGTCCGAGAAACCAGGTGTGTTCTTCTCTTTTCTGTCATCTCGGCCTCTGTGCATTCTTTACTGAATAAAATGCTTTGCATATAGAATGCATTTTCAGCAGCATGGCTGAATACAGGACAGGGTGGGTTACTGCCTGTCTGCAGGAGTGGTTATGGGCACTTCTGAAGTCTCAGCTTCCAGCCTGTCACGTGAATTGAGCTGAGTGTGTAGTTTCATTTTGGATTAGTGCAGAGCTGAACTGAAGCAAATACACCCTGCTTTGCAGCTGCTGAGGAAAGATGGCTAAACTGAATGCCTTAATTCACTTAAACCCAATGTTTTAATTTTCATTGTGAGCTCCGTAGAAAGAGTTAAAGATCAGTATTTTTTTTTTCCTGTTTCAAAACATAAGTAGAACCAGTATTTACAGAACACCTTTGCAGATACATCTTGGGGTGGGGGGGAAGCATCTAAGATGGACTAGATGGTGCTTTGGTCATCATCCTCTACAGTAACAGTGGAATTCCTTTAGGTAAGAGAATGCATTTTAGAGGGAGCTTATTGCCATGGATTTTCAGCGTCGGCGGGTTCAGATGGCACTTTTGCCTGAGGCTGTAGCCATTGCAAGGAGAAATTCTGCAAGTTTGAGCAGTTTACTGTGCCATCACAATACAGAGAATTGCAGTTCTATTGCATCTGTCAAGGGGATGAGTGAGGCAAGTAAAGCGAGAGGATAAAAAAAATCTCTGGATGTGCTATGGAACAGAAGACCCGTTCCTGTCTTGACTGTTTTGAATTTGAGACACTATCTTCCACCTCTCTTGTAAATGCCACCCACAGTGGTTTAAAACATGACAACTGTGATGCTTTTGTGCCTGTTGGATGTTCCTCTCCTTTTCCTTTGTCTTTTTCTTTTTTTTTTTGGTCACGGTGTAGTTCTGAACATGTTTGTCTTTGGGATTTGGTGATGAATCATTCTGGTAAATTCTCAGCCTCACATCACTTGACAATGATCATTAACTTGAGTGGTGCTAATGACTAGGGGTTACTCGTGTCAACAAAAGAAATCTAATAGTTTTAGTTGAATACAGTGCCTTTAATCTGTATCTCAGGCTCTGCTCCTGTGTTGTATGAACTGCAGTTGCTGCTTAATTGTCATTGGTTCAGTTTGTGCTTAAGAGCACATATAGGTTATAAAGAAGAATCTAGGGTTTCTATTGTTTATATTCTTATATTGATTTTGAAGTTAACTTGCACTTCGATTTTTTAATTTTTTTTTTTTTACTATTACCCTTGTCCACTTTGAAATGTATTGAGCATTTCAGTGTTTCTTTAAGTTCCTGTTCACTTTATCCTTTGAGCAGGGTGATTAACTGGCTTGCTTATTTCTTAGGGAGTTCAGTGCCTGTGACCAGTAGCAGCGTTTCTGCATTTTCTGCTTCTTCTGGAGGATTTCTGGATTTAGACAAATTCAAGAAGCCCGAAGGAAGCTGGGATTGTGAGGTCTGCTTGGTCCAAAACAAAGCAGAAGCCACAAAATGTGTAGCCTCTGAAAGTGCAAAGCCTGGCACGAAAGCAGAGCTCAAAGGTAATATTTCATGAGGAAAAAAAAAAAAAGATGTGAATTCTGACAAGTGATTTGTTCTTTAGTTTTGGTTGGATGTTGTTTTTTTTTTTAAAGTACAATTATTTTTCCTTTGAGATATGTCAAACTTGTTCATTTTTCCTAGGAATACTGTTTAAGTAAGGTAATGTGCCTATGCTTGCACACCCTTTCCTCAGAAAATGAGGTCACAGTCATTCTTTACAAGCCTTATGTGTTGTTCATTTGGAGTTTAGGCTAAAACATTATCTTTCAAGGAAGTTAGCAGTATACTTTTCAAAGCCAGGTGGTGGTCAGAAGAGTACTGTTGAGAAAATGTGTATGTAGAGGGGGAGTATGGAGTTTTCTTATTTTGTGGTTTATTTGCTTTTTTTTGAAACACTTTTGACTCTGGCAAGTTCAGGACTAGAATCCCAGCTGTGTAGCTAAAGCCTGCATGTATTACATCATATATTGCAAACTTCACATTATTCCTTTTTTTCTTCTTCTTCAGGTTTTGGTACTGCTGCTGTGTCCACAAATGCTGCAATGCCATCATTTACATTCGGTGTCCAGACGTCCTCCTCTGAATCTTCTCAAACATTAGGTAGCACAGGAGATTTTAAATTTGGAGAACAAGGGAGCTTCAAGTTTGGCATTGCATCTGAATCTGCATCCTCCAGCATTGCCCCTGGGGGATTTAAGTTTCCTGCTAGTTCAGGGGACATCAAATTTGGAGTTTCTTCCTCAGACTCTAAATCAGAAGACAGTAAAAAAGAAGGTAAAAGTAACAGCTTTACCTTTGGACTTCCATCTACAAGCAGTCAGGCTCCTTCAACATTTCAGTTTGGGACAGCGAGCCTGGGACAGCAGGAAAAGAAAGAGGAACCAGTTTTGGGAGGCTTTGGTTTTGGCACGAGTTCTACTTCTTCCGTAGCTACCAATGAGAATAAAACCGGAGTCAGTGGCTTCACTTTTGGAACTGTGGCAGAAAAGGAGGTCGCATCACCTGCTCTTCCATTTAAGAAATCAGATGAGAAAAAGGACGAAACTCTTTCAACAAAGGGAGGCTTCTCTTTTGGCACTGTGGAGCCTGCACCCGCCTCACAGTTTGTTTTGGGAAGGACAGAAGAGAAACAGGACTCTGTCACTTCTGCTGCTCCGTTAGCGTTCGGAAAGAAAGCTGACAGTGAAGAGTTGAAGGCACAGCCTATCTTTTCGTCTGGGATGGCTGAGCATACCAAAGAGGAGAGCACAGCAAAACCTATGTTCAATTTTAGTTTCACTAAACCAGCGGAGAAGGAAAGTGAGCAGGCAAAGCCGTCTTTTGCATTTGGGGTGCAAACCAGTACTTCAGGTAAGTGGAACATCCTTTGTCTTCACTTGTTTGCTCACATCCCTCCAGTAATAACCTCTGGAGCCACACTGGACAAAGCACAAAACCAAAAGTTGGATTGTCCCAGTGGCAGCAGCACAGCTGGTGGTAAAATCTGTAGTGTGGTGGAGGAGAGAGGCCTCGTACGCTGGTTGTTCTTCATGGTGACAGGAGATGAGAGAGGGAACATCTAGTCCTGTGTACTCGCAGCTGTGCTGCTGGGTGTACTGCTCTCTGCTGCTGCAAAGGTATAAAAATTGCTCCTCGGATATTACACAGTTCTGTATTCCTTTAATTTGTCTGCAGTGGAGGATTAAAGTTCCTCGGTGGTGATCTATGTGGAAAAATTCTGGTTGTTGAATTCCATTTGTGTGACTTACCAACTATGTTTTAGAGAACAGAATTAGTTTCTAACTTCTGATGTGATACAGGAAAGGACATCAGTAAGTAACCCCAAATAAAAGCAATACATAGAGTTGTACTGGTTTTAATCACAGTATTCTTAGGTTGAACTGCTACTGAACATACAGGTTTTTGGAGGATTGTAGGCTTTGGGAGAGGTGGGGGTGGCAGGGTGACGTTGAGTTTGATTGGGTTTTGGGCTCTTTTTACCTTCCAGGTAAAGCTCTGGAGTGTGGTTTGGTCATGGAAATTCAGTGAATCGCCTTGTGCACAATAGCAAATGTTCTGAAGAATGGCAGTCCCTTAAAAATGGCAGGAATGAAAAGGGGACATAACTGCTGGGGGAAAGAGACAGTGGGAAGTTGGTAACAAGATCACAAAGACTAGCAAGAATTAGAGCAGCAGTGTAATTCAGCGAACTTAAGCTTGGAAGAGTTAGGCTGGAGGATGGTGAGCTCTGCCTGACTTAAAGCTGCAGGCAGAGGGTTGTATTTTTGAACATTCCAGATGAAACTATCTCGCTGTGTTCTTCAGTACTCCACTGAGCAAAGCCATAAAACCGTTACAGGTGACAGATGTTCTTCTGAGAACATCTGAAATAGGTTTTTGTTTGGAGAGTTCAGCAGTACTGGTAAATACTGGTTCTTAATGACAGCTAGTGCTTAGTGTTTGACAGCAGTGAAGCCTAGAGTGCAGTGGAGTCCTTGTTCTTCACAGTTCTTCCGTTCCTTTAATTGTGGATGGCAGCAACTAGCACATTAAGTCCAATCTTATGGGGAACAGTAGCTGGGATAGTAGTTGAGGTGTCATTCAGGGTTGCTTCTTGTACAGTGATTGAGACAGGAGTCTGCTTCCAGTCCTTCATCTGGCCCTTCGGTGGTTTATGGGACTGTTCTTCCTTTCAGATCAAGGAGCAGCAAAGCCATCCTTCAGCTTCTTGAGCTCCAGTTCCTCCAGCACCGTTGTACCCACCACTTCGGCCAACAGCAACAGTGTGTTCGGCAGCACCATCTCTTCCTCAAATCCTCAGCCAGTTCCCGCTCCCTTCGTGTTTGGACAACCCAGCAACACTGTGAGCAGCTCTGTTTTTGGCAATTCTGCAGAATCTGCAGCATCTCAGTCGTTTGGTTTCTCTCAAGAAAACAAACCAGCAACCACATCTTCCAGCACCGGCCCGGCTCTTGCTTCGTTTCTCATTGGTTCAGGAGCCAGCAGCACCAATGCAGCAAATTCAGGCTTCACCTTTGGAGCCACAACCACGTCAAGTTCAACAGGTACATTTTAAATAAATGCTCTTCTCATTTTTGCCATTACATAGTGGAGTAAGGAAATACTCTTCCGTGAATATTTTACTTAGGAGAATGTGTACCCAGATGCATGGAAGCGGAGAATAATACTGATTATGTATATGGGACTCAGTTTTTCCCAGATGGTCTGGGAAATAGAGTTCAGGAATGAACTGGTCACAGTGTTGTTTTATGCAAAAGGACAGCCCTTTACCGGATTGCAATTTGTATAGGAACTCTTCATCATGAGAATGAAAGTTTCTTTGTTCTCACTGTCAGTCCAGTGCTCACAGTTAGAAGTTAATTAATAACAGCTTTCCTGACTTTTCTCTTCCATACCTAAAATTCTCAGCTGTTGTAAATAATGTCAAGATTAGCAAAATCCTAAATAATGTCAAGATTAGCAAAACCCTTCCTTTACAAGTAGATATTAACACTGCACCTCTACATGCAATTGCTGCTGCTTAAGGATATGTTTCTACTAAGCATTATGCCTGCTGTTTGTTAGTTTTCTAGCAATTTAGAGCCAACAGAAATAAAAATCTATAAAGTTTCTGCACCTTCTATGTTCATTACTCCACTGCATGAATTCAGCAGTACGATACAAGATTAAATCCACCAAATCATCCGTATTCCTGGAAGTGGTTGGACCTGTGAGGAAGAGACTTCATTAAGTCGATCTGATTGCTGAACCTTGTCATTCACAGAAATTAAATCTGCACACTTGTTTTTTTGCGTGTCAGGAGTGAGCAGAGTCCTGTATTTTACCAACCAGCAGATCAATGTAACCTGCTTACAACCCGGTAACTTTCAGCATCATGCCGTTAATAGGCGATGCCATATTTCAAGCACCTTCACAAAGGGGTTTTTTTTTAATGCAGAAGCCTATGTTAACTTTTATCATTAACTTTTATCATACTAACTTTTTATCATACTCATCTCCTTGGAAAGGAAAACAGCCACTCCAAGTTAGGGTGCAGTAGAGGGTATTTTCTGCTACGTGAAGGCTGCTTAAATCGCATTAGCAGTGGCTTAAAACGTCCCCTTTTGCACAGCAGACCTGCTGTGCATGTTCAGAGTCACTGCTCAGCCACCTATTTCTGTGTTGTTATTTCTGCTGGCTGTGCAGAACCGAAGCAGCTAAACAGATGAGCTGGTTGCCTCTTGATGTTACGCAGAGAATTACTCTGATAAACTGAGGTTTTGAGTAGAGAGATATCCCTGAAAGCTTGGTTTGGCCTGTGGAAGTTGATAGTGGTAAATATTTAGGTAGGGAAGGGTGCAGCTGCTGATTCATGTTCTTCCAGTCCTAATAAACCGGGAGCCTTATTTCACATGCTTGAAAAGCAGTTTGAATGAGTGTTCTCAGTGATATAAACAGCTTTGAGTAAATACAAATGAAAATGTACTGCTTGTGGGAATCTCTTTCTAGAACACGAACGCTAAGGCAGTAATCTGAGTCTAGACAGCCAGTTTGTTTGAGATTTAGTTTTGTCTGACTCTCGTAAACACGGAGCTTGTGTTACAAGAAAAGGCACAGTTTCTGTGTGTGGCTGAGGTAGTATTTGCTTTATATTCTCACATGATTAATATGAAATGAAGATGAGTATTCAGCTACCAGACCTGGGAAACGTGGGAGTTTTAGAACCTTTATTTTTGGATTCATTCTTGGGGAGGAAGCCCAGCGTATCCTGACATTTCTCTTCTGTTCGCCAAGGGCCGTCCTCTTCGTTCCTGTTTAGCTCTGGGCCTTCAGCACCCGCTGCGGGCCCGCCATTTGGCACCAGCCAGCCACCAGCATTTGGCCAAAGCCAAGGGGCCAGCCAGCCAAGCGCTCCAACGTTCGGCTCGCTGTCGACACCGCTGTTTTCAGCTGGTGCCCAGCCTGCTCCTCCCGCCTTCGGCTCCGTGACGAGCAGCACTCAGCCCCCCGTGTTCGCCCAGCAAGCGACCCAACAGCCAGGGTTTGGCTCTGGTACCCCCAGTGCTGGTGAGTGCCGACCATCCTCTTCCCTTTTGGTCTCAAAGATTATATCTTTACTTTTCATGAAACACACTTTAAATTATACGAAGAAAGAAGAGTTCTGCTTTGCACACGTTTAAGTGTAGAAATAATGGGTGCAGAGTTAAGCCATTTGTGTCTCGCTCCCGCGTGCGGAGGATGTGCCGTAGGTGCGCCAGCCGCTCATCTTCTCCACGCCAGACTTACCAGATGTTGGAGGTTGCAACCCTACCACTAAATATTGGGGTTTATTTCTTGAGAAATTTAGTGATTAAAAGGTAGTATTGAAAACCAGAGAGTATCCACGGGTAAGATTGTACAAACCAGAATGGCAGAAGCACTGCAAAACTGCTATTTTTTGCATTTGTTGGTGTAGTTCTTAAGTTACCTGACTTTGTTAACAGGCTTTGGCAGTTTCATTTGCATTGGAGGATTTGTTGTGTAAGAATATGGTCAGAATTGTTTTTAAGCATTTATGGGTTCAGACTTTATTTAATATTCTTTTTACTAATGAAGTGTAAAATACTGTGAGAACGGGGCAGTGAATGATCCTTCTAATTTAAGTGTAAGAAAGGACTGTTCCACATGAGTAATTGTTAAAAAACACACTGCCAGAATCTATGTATTTGGTGTCATGACATCAAATACTGAAAGGGAAAAGCCTCCTTTCTTCCTCTTGGAACTTTTATAACGTAGCCCCCATTAAAAGTAACTGACATTTT
The DNA here is from genome assembly GCA_025345505.1 of Todiramphus chloris collaris. Taxonomy (NCBI): domain Eukaryota; kingdom Metazoa; phylum Chordata; class Aves; order Coraciiformes; family Alcedinidae; genus Todiramphus; species Todiramphus chloris. The sequence continues at coordinate 4,509,330 of JANVCC010000270.1, forward strand.
TGTACTAACCAGTAGATTAGTTGGCACTCAGTCTTTCATTTATCAGGGAGCAGTTTAAAGACCAAAATCTCCACAGATTGTCTGCTGCTTATCAGCTACTTCGATGGTAGGGATTTACTCTTTTAAGATGAGGTGCTGTGTTAGCAGCACATTAAATGAGACAGTCCCCAGATCAACTGCGTGAACACGAGAGAGTTTACTTGGATGTAATTCTACAGGATTCAGTAGTTTATCAATAAACTTCAGTGTGCACAGGTACCAACTCGATGGTGGTACCGAATTAATTGTCAGTATGCCAGCAGCGCTAAGAATCCCTTTTTTGAGTCTCTGTTAAAAGTGACTTTGTTTTTCTCTGTACTGTTCCTGTAATAATCTGGCACTTCTGGGGCACCCCCTCTTCCAGCTTTGTCATCTTGAGTGACCTGTAAAAACCACTTAGTAAGGGTAGTGGGAAGAACCTGAGGATTTTTCTGGAAAGGATGAACTCAAGCTTAACTTTCTTACTCCATTCTGCTTCCGCCCCTTCTTCCCAGGTTCTGTATTCCAGTTTGGAAGTTATACTCCTAATTTCAACTTTTCAAGTAACCCGGGAGTATTTACTTTTGGTGCAAATCACCCTGCACCAGGAGCACCGGCACAGCCTTCTGGCTCTTCAGGATTTTCCTTCAGCCAGCCTCCAGCATTTACAGTGGGGTAAGAGACCGTATCAGAATTTCGCTTGAGCTTCGGGTAGTATCAGTGGACAGTGTTCAGCCTCTGCTGCTGTTAAATCATGAGGTGTTCAGATGAACCTTGGAGTTTGAAACTAAATTGGGCGTCCTGCCTTGACTTAGCCTGACTGGCTAACTAAGCAACGGTATCTTTAGAGGAGCCTAGCTGTCTGAGATCTCACACGGCAACGTATGCGAAATTGTCTTGTTCTTGAAAGGTAAAATCCCTAACTAGCCATTATGCTGCTACTTACCTTCTGAATAAGAGAGATTTAGTTGCTTCTCTTCCTCCTGTTCATCATATGGCATTTGTTGCCAGCTGGTAACTAGTGAGACGAGACTATGAAACAATTGTTCTGGAATATCTACTCAGTGCTGCTACTGAATTTTCAGCTACACTGTCCTAAACTCTGAACTACTAATTTCTTTTGATAGGACTAATGGGAAAAATGTTTTCTCTGCCTCTGGATCTTCAGTTTCTGGTCGGAAGATAAAGACTGCAGTTAGACGTAGAAAATAACCGCCCAATTGGTAAAGTAACTTTGGAAGCAGCTACTACCCTGCATTGTTCAGTTGTTGGGATCGTACCTCATGCTGGGTTAGCTGAAGTCAGATCTGCCTAAAGGAATATAAAACTCTCCTGCCCTTTCCTACCCTTCCCTCTCCCCAGTTAGGTTTGTTTGGGGTTTTTTTTTTGGTTTTTTTTCTTTTTTTTTTTTTTTTTTGGTAACTAATAGAGTTGGCACCGGGGCCGTTCTCAAGCAAAACTATTTTAGACTCCAGCAAGTTACTTCTGTCACTGACTCGGCATGGTCTGGCTGTAGCCGTGAGTAGAGCCTGCACAGTGAATGGCTTGTACAATACCTCTGCATCTGCACCACTATGTGCGCTCATCTGCGTTTACTGACGCCTCGAAATTGTAATTATATCAGCGAGGGATGCTGTATAGAGTAGAGAATGTTGATAACGAATGATTTCTATGCTGAGTTTGTGCTGGTGTATGTGTGAAGTGAGTGAGTTTGGGTGTATTGTGCACTAAAAATTTTCTGATAGAGGAAGACTGATCAAAGGATGATCCATGCTAAGGACTTGTTAGATCTGTAGTTCTTCATTTAATAATTATATGCTATTTCTATATTTTCATTCTTACAGCCCTTTATCACCTGTCTCGCCTTTGTTATTTTATTATGAAACATGTGTAAATACAATTTTGTTTCTCTATGTACTTTTTTGGCATAACAAATCTGTGAAATTGAAATTTTAATTTTGTGTGTTACGGCCATTTTTGTTTAGTATTGTCTCAGATTTTATGTAAATCCCATTATTCAAAGTTGCCTAAATCCATTTAGAAAATCTTTAAAATTGGGAATTCTTAAAGTAAGTTTATTGGCTTTTCTGATCCATTTTTGTTTGGACCAAAAACCAGTATTGTACAAAGTATTAAGTATATATTTTTCTATTTACTGAAATGGACTGTGGTGACTTTGGATAATAAGGAAAAGTTTAATATTAAAGCCATGTTTATTACAGTATAATTAACATGTTAAACCATGGGATAAATGCCATCAATAAAAACTATGAAATATAGTCTGGCAGTTTTAACTTTCTGAGAAGGCAGCTGTAACTGTACAAGACAATTCCCTCACTGTGAGCAATGTCACATCTTTTCTCCAACCTCTGCTTTTTGACAGCAATGCTGGTTTAGATCTTAAATCAGTGAAAGGTTCCCTGTTAAGAAGGAGAGCTTTATTGTAGAGCCCTGTGTCAGCTGGCAAGCTGCAGTTAATTTTTATAGAACTATTTAAAACAAGACAAACACCAAAAGACCAGCTCATGTTACAAACACTCACCCTTCTAACTGAAGAGGAAAAAGTACACCCATTGTAAATGAGTAATTTGGGTTTTTTCCACTTTTGTAGCGGTTGGAGGAGCTTCTTGGAGAACAGACATTATTCTAATAAAATGAGAGGAAATGCTCTTGAGTGTCTGGGGGCCACAGCTGAACTTTTACTAAGCCACAGCATTCAGTTTATGGGTGAGAGTGGATTGCTACAGCCGGAACTGGAGCCCTGAAGAACTGCGTAAGCTTTAAATGTCTTTGGAGGCTTTGCTGGGTTTTTTTTGCTAAGATTGGGAACTCTTCTGGTACAGCTACAGGTACCAGCATTACAAAATTAGGTTATTTTGCTAACCACAGCCTGGACTTTTCAGGAAGACAAAGGTGAACTTCTATTTTACAGGGGTAGAGCTCCACTCAGTATTTCTACAGATAGAAAATATGCAGCAACTCGACTTTAAAACCACCCCTGTAAGCTGCTGTTCAGTCACATCCTGGCTCTAGCTGTGGAGGGATTCCATGTGGTTATGTTTCCAGATGTCTAAATCACGGTACACAGAAGAACACCACTTGCCAAACTAAAATACTGCAGAAAATTAACACATTACCAATTCATTTATTTTATGTGAAGCCACTATAACTAAACTCCAGTATTTGAACAAGGGAAAACTGTAGGGTGAGAATGGCAGCCACTGGGTGACAGGTTAGGCCTAAGGGAGGAACACACAAAATCCAGGCTCCAGAAGAATTTTAATTTAAGATTATTGCTTATATTCCTTTCCCAAGATACTAATAACATGAGAATAAACAAATTATCAAAGCTACGTAATCATGCAAAATATTAGACTTCTTTATTCAGTATTTTAAGTTATTCTGGAGATACAACCCATTAGCCAGAATTATAAAGTGGAAATAACCAGTATTTGTACTTCCATAGATTCACACCCATAACACTTGAATGTTTCTGCATGCTCCTGAAACAACATTCAGTTGTTTTGCTTGGTATTATATGCAAAAAATATATATAGACAAGTGCTTTCACTCCAAACAGAAGCACAAAAATGTTACCTCTGATGAGCATGACTTGTACTGTTCGTAGCTCCAAACTTATTTACAGATGCTGTCTCAGACACTGCAGTGTAACATACCTTCCCCAGAGAAAAAGCAGCTCTGGTTTCACTTCTTTATTAGCTTTGACACATGAAAGTAGTGACAACACTTGAGACAACCATGCAAAAAGCTTTCCACATCGATTTTCTGATAAAATACTTAAAAGTGGTGAGGGGAGGATGATTTGTGAAACAGTAATAAGGGACATGAGAAACACTGCTCATTTCTTTCCACACACGTGGCAATTCTTGCCTTACTGTCTAATACTGCAGTTCTCTTCCCCTCAGAGCTTATCATAGATGATTTTCTTGTTACCTGCCAACATCCCATATGGTAGGAGCGACATTCCTTTCAAGGTGGAGACTGAAACAGAACAGTTCCTTTCCACAGTTAATACAGCCACTGTCTTTATCAAGAATTAGTGGTTAATACTTCCAGAAACAGCAGGTATTGTTTCTCCCAAACTTCGCTGGCATTTAGGAAAACTCCAATACTCTGAAGGTAGCTGCTGGCATCATACCCGAGCAAAACATTTTCTTTAGCTTCTGAATCAGTTCCCATTTAATTTGGGCAAAAGATTCTGATAGACACCTCAATTTCAGTTTTGGGGGAGGTCTTTATTCACCGGGGGTGGGAGGGGATGTTCAAAACCAGTCTGGAAATCTCATCCTTTGGTATCATCTGACTCCATTTCTTCTTACCACAATAGTCCCCGCTACGATATCGTAGGCTGTTCTGTTATGCTGGAAAAACAGCAGTGTAATGAATGCAGGAAAAAAGGAAGCAATGGAAAAATTCTTGATCAAAGCTCGTATGGTGGACCTGAAATGAGAATAAAACATTCAGCGCCTTGTTTTCATGTTTTTGCATACATTAGCAGTTAGTTTACTTTCAAGTTTGGTGCCTCAGTTTTGCACAGCACAAAAATCAATCTCCAGAGTTCAGAGATTATTTTACCACCGAACCTGAAAGATAATGGCTCTTTTAGAGCACGGAATCTACCGGTGGCTCTTGCAATCCAATTACTGCAAAGGCTGACACTGGCATCCTTCCTTCAGTGCCACACTTAACCTGAAAGCAGCAGGGCTGAGCTCGGAGCACTCACGTTGTCATGCTGACGTTAGAAGATGGAATGACTAACACGCGGCTGGGCGCAACAAGGACGGATGTATCACAGGTCACAACTCGCAGTCCAAGCAGGAATTTCCCCGGGGTTGCTCCACCAGCTCCCCAGATGCAGATTATCTGTAAAAGAAAAGTTATTTCGATTCCACACACCACCACGCTGTTGACTGGTCTAGCAAGCTTGGTTTTCCTCAAAACTCTGTGAATGTCATGTCAACATAATCCCAAATACAAGAAGATTTACTTTACAGGCCAATGGTGACAGATTTGATTTTTTTTTAAACATTTATTTGACAGCTATTCATTCTAGAATTAATGTTTACGAGTAGTTAGTTACCTCATAGAAGCAGACTAATAACCTGTAGATGAGAGCTACAATCATCATTTTCTGCAAGTCTTCCATGGACGTGTCTTCATCTATCTCTTCTATGATGTAATGCATGGCAAATTTAGAGATGTCCCTGTACAAAATAAGACTGAAGTTTAAAACCATCCTTCTTCCAGTACCAGTGTACCCCTTCAGCACTATTCACTCCTTCAGTTCTATTAGGAAAGGAAGAAAAGCTCCCTGGATTCTCTGAGACTAAACAAGCCGTTACAATTCAGCACGCTGGGTTTCCTTCCGAGTTGCTGCCTACTTTGTTTTGCCTTTTTCATTGAGAAAAGATCATTGTTTATTACCCCTTGTGCACAACGGTGGCCCTGGGTAGCGAGCTGCAGAGTTGTGAAAATTCTCACACTTCTTGGGAGATAAAGGAGATTCTTCACCTTGGCACACAAGAGGAAGATTTGAACTTACAGCAGCTGAAGCTTTCTGCTGTTTGCCCTGACAGAGCTGGGCAGGGAATCGGTTTGGAGTCAGTCACATATTTTCACAAGATAAACTCCACAGATTTCATATTCTCACCTGATACCTGGAATGGACATACTTGCAACTGGTATTTAGGCAAGAACTTGTTACTCGCACATCTAAGTGAGAATTACTACTCACATAGAAACGTGCAGTCAAAACAGTCCACCTGATTTGTACTACCTGCTCTCCTTGTTATTCAGACTTAAGGATTAACAAAAATTAAGTAGCAGTAATTAAGAAAACAGTGGGGCACAACCTGCATTTCCCTTCAGTACAACCTTGGACTGAAGTCTCGTCTTGAGGATGTATTTTTTTCATGGCAACCCCTCAGACTAACCTCAAGCAAATCTTGCAATCAAACAAACAACCCAGAGTATTTCTCTACAGTGAACTGTAAGCAACTTAACTTGCCCTTGCAAATGCAGTAATACTGAATATACTGCAAATTAACTGAAAGAGATTCCCTCTCTTCCCATCACCTTTACTACTCCACTGAAGCAATGTATTTTTTTTCCTCCCATCTTTCCAGTACTTCATTTTCTATTGTTCTTAGCCTACTAAAACCAAACTGGAAATACAAGCTGTCAGCTTAGAGCTGGAGGCTTTAGTGAGTAAACAGAACTGAGAGTTTGGCATTTTAATTGCACACGTATCATAAATAAACCATTTACATTGACACACTTACTGGTTTGGATTTGACCCTCTTCTGCACACCTCTCAAGCAGCAGTTTAAGATGTATGAAAGATGTTATCTGTATGGTATCAGTTGACAGTCAACATTTGGAAGGTTCTTTAGCAGAAAATTTGGATTCTGAAACGTGTTTGTAACGTAATGGAATCTCTGACTACACCAAGCTCTCATCTAATCAGACAGAATTGATTGCACCAACGCAAAGCAGAGCAACTAAATGAGCTACAGAGCAAGCTGAAGAGCCAGATTAAACAAAAAGAGTCTTTGAGGTAAACTATTACTTAGGAGTGTAAAGGTGGGAAATGAAGAATCTTTCAGTCTGGTGTGTAACTGATAGACAGAATGCTTAATCATACTTTAGAAAACTCAAGTTATGCCCAGTAAAGACAGCAGCATGGCAGCACTCCCAGCAGTATTTTGAATGTATAGATATATCTGGCATGCAGGATCTGAAAGCCTTTTTCTGGGGGGTTAGTGTTGTTTTGGTCACAGATCTAAAACACCACCATAGGAGAGGCCTTGCAGAACATTAACTCCATCCCAGTCAGGTCTGTGTATTTTTAAAGGCTGCTTAAAAGGGGGTTTTTTGACCATGTTTTTCCTTTGAAAATTTTGAAGGGCTTCTAAAAAACCTTGCTATTACCCCCTGAAAACAAGAGTGCAAGTCTAATCTAGCCCAAGTAAGGAGTCTGTGAGCCTCTGAAGACACCAGTACAAATTCTTTGTTTTCCTGAGCTGACCCCAAATCGGGAAGTATTTAAAAGGTTAACCTAGTGCTGCTTTTTCCTCAACTTCTGACCATTACGAAGCAGGTTCACGAGCATCAGCATAGATCATATCACACAGACACCAGGACACCTTGAGCACGGTGAGCTTAAAGCTGTACAGAGCAAAGCTTTCAATTGTTTAACTTACTTGATTCCACTGAGGTGCATAATACTTAAAACAATGGTTGCCTTTATAAAGAAGAGGATAAAAAAATCCACCATCTCCGCTATGAACCTGTGTGCCAGCGAAGGGATAACGAACTCCCGGCCTGCAACAGAAAGGGCTCACGTCACACAGATTGTACTGCACTGACACAGAGGCAACGCTGATCATCTGAAGAACAGGTCACACCAACCTCACTGAGAGCACAATCAACGCCTGGATCTCGGCTCACCCCTTTGAGAAAACTTCTAAAAGCCTATGCCTAAAAAGTGATCTGAATTAAGTTCAACTATGAAGAAACTTCTTAAATAAACCTGTTTCTGAACTTGGGTCCCCTCATGATTAGGGTTACAGCCAAAAATCCCACCCCACTAAAGAACCAAAAGCACACCGAAGAGGCATCAATGTTTGTCTTCTTTCCAACAGCCTCGGAGAAAACAGATTTCAGTAAATCTGAGGGTTCAGATGAAAGGAAAATTAGATCCTGCATCTACCACAACTTTATCACTCTGCAGCAAGGTTTCCATAAGTACCAAGCAGCAGCTCTCTGAAAGTGAAACTGCCTACTTTGTCTCCAGTCAGCCCCAGAAACAGGAGTAGATGAAAATATTAGTCATACTTGACATAAATATTCCTACAGACCACTGATTGTAATAAAACACAGCACGCTGCCCTACCACGAGCCACGAAATGTAACACATCTCTCCTATTCAACTGGCCAAGTGCAAATGCACACAAAGCAGTTCAGTTCACAAGCTTTTGTTGCTAATGCTGCCTCAGATGATTAAAGCAAAGAACACATTAAAGAGGATCTTAGAGAGTTTCTGAGGAGTAAACAGTGTTGCAAAATAATTTCCTCTGGACCCACTTACCCCTCTGACTCTCACAGGAAACCAGCAAGGACTTGCATCAGAACTTCCTTTAGAAATACTCAAGTGCTACTAGATGTAACCCGTGGAAAACTGCGACTGGGTTTGTGTGTCAAAGAACGTCCACTCCACCACGCAGGTAAAGGAGAAAAAGAAAGAGGAAAGAAAATTGTTCCCCTCTCCAATCTCTAAGAACATCATCGAATGTCACTTGGAATAAGCCTCCACAGTTAACGGCTGGGACTGATGCTCCAGCCCTGGCCTCAGGAGCTGTGCAAGCAAAGCTGAAAGCCTACAGGACTCGGGGTGCTTTCTAAACGGGTTAGGTACAAGCAAGCAGTGATTAGGTAAGAGCAAGTCCTCATTTTGCTGTACCTCAGTTTATATATCTTTGTTTCATACCCAGTTTATCAATCACTCTGCACTGATACCATCAAATAGTATGACTGTTACATATATAATAACAACATGAATTCAATGCTCATTGCCAAGGTCGGTGACCATTTGTAGGGCAGGGACAGCCAAGCGCAACACGCAGCCTGCTCAGCTCAAAGTCTAGGCTCATCGCTCAAGACAGCGATAAAGATGGGCTGGCACCAGCCAGACACTGAAGCCCAGACACACTCTTTGCCCCACTGTTCCCAGCAGGAGCACTAATCTGCAGTGAGGGAGGGAAGGGCAAGCAGAGGAAGCGTCTTAAACCATGACAAACAGCCAGGCAAAGCCTGCCGCTGCCCCAGCGCTGGCAGCACGGGTGCTCTGCCACACGCCTGCGGGCAGGCTGAACGGGGCAGCTTCAGATCGGCACGTCAACAGAAGCTGTCACTTGTTTCTGCTTGCATAAGCACACCGGGCTGTAAACTGCACTGGCGTAGGGACAGATACACGGCCTGCCCTGCCAAGCCTGCTGTGTAGGCAATAATCTGCAGCAGGAAAGAAGGAGCTGTAATCGCTTTAGCTGTTCCAGATAGATCCATCTGCAATCTGGAGCCAAAGCACCGGCAGTGCTTTGTTTATAACTGCACAATAAACAGTCTTTGTTTATAATTCTACCACTAGGTCACATCCAGAGTTCCCTTCAGAAAGCCAGGCGTTACAACAGTATTTAGCATTCAGAATAACTATGTTCAGCAGCACGAAAAGCTGCTCATGCCTTAAACTGCATTTACCACACGGAATTAGTTCCTCAAGACATAGGAAAAAGTCCAAGAATCACTCTGTCCATATCCTCTTTCTCAGTGACTGCCAGTGTCTGTTTATAAGCAATCTAAAACTCAGAATCAGGGCACAGTTCAAGAAAGTACTACTTGGGGGTTACAATCTTGTTTAAGCAATATCTGCTCAAAGCTACAAGGAAGAAGCGAGTTCAGAAGCTAGATTTCCTTCCCTTCAAAAGAAAGAAAAAGCAACTAAAAGTGTACACCCCTCAAACCCAGCCCTGAGCTTACAAATAATGTCACAGGTCTGTAACGCTGTACTTGGCCCTGCAGAAAGAAAGGAGATGTGGCTTTGCTCCGAAGTCCTTCAGCAGTGTTCTGCTCCATGGTTCTCTCAAAATGTCACCGAGATGCTCCTCACTTTCTGAGGAAATGTTTGTGCCCCAGGTCTTATCTCTGACGTGATCAGCACAGGTTTGTCTTAACGGTTGAACAAACATAAACAAAAGCACTGCTATACGTGGTCTTCAATATTTAAAGCCATAACGGACTTTCGTTTATCCCAGGTCCTGTTGCTAGCTTGTTGAACGCAAGCGCGTTTTAATGAAAGCAGTGAAGTAAAGTGAATTTGAGCACCAAAAGCCCACTAAAACTGGCAAGATGTCATCATCCAAATAAGTTACTTATAAATCTAGATGCATTACAAGCCCGTGACTACAAAAATAGGGTTCACGGGAAAAAATAAACTCCGTGTCTATGAAAACATCTTCCAAGCACTAAAAATACAAACCGTGCAACACCAGCCAACCCTCTCACAGCAGCCTGCGGATGAAGCTCCGGATTCACAAACTCGGTGCTCGGGCCGTCCCAGGGCACAGCTACACGCCCGGCTCCGCAGCCCCGAGAACCGCAGCGACCCCCGACGCTACCGAACCCCCCCGTTCCTTCTCGGGATGCCGCTGCCCGGAACGGCGGGGGCCGAAGGCGCTGCGGGCGAGAAGCCGGCGGCACCGGGGAGGGGAAACACCGCCTCCGCCCGCCCAGCCCTCGCAGGCTCACCCGGGGGCCCCAGCGCTGCCTCCCCACCAGTGCCCAAGGCCGCCCCGCACTCACCTGCGGGCCGGCCCGTCTCCCTGGGGGCGCCGCTGCCGCTGGTGCCCGCGGCGCTGCCGGAGGCCGCTCTGGGTGCGGGGGCCAACCTGCCCGCTGCGCCGGGCCAAGCGGGGGCGACTGCGGGGCGAGGCCCCGGCCCGGAGCTGGCCGTGTGGGCCGGCACCGGGGCCAGGAGGTAGAAGGGGCTGTAATAGGCGGCGGCGGCGGCGGCGGCCGCTCCCGGCGCTGGGGAGGGAGGGGGCGGCGGCGCGGCCACGCGAGAGGGGCCGGTGGCGCAGGCGGGCGCGGCGGAACCGGCGGCGGCGGCGGAGGCGGCGAGGAGGGCGGGCAGGCAGCTCTGCCAGCTGAGGTACCCGCAGTACGAGTCCCAGAGCCACTGGTGCACCCGCCGCGCGTACTCCGCCGCGCTCAGCGCCTTCGCCCCGCCGTCCTCACCGCCAACGGCCGCCGGAGGGGAGCACGGCGACGGTGGTGGTGGTGGAGACGCCGCCGCGGCGGCGGCGGCCTCCCCTTCGGCGACGCTGTCGCTTCTCTCGCTGCCGCCCTCCTCCATCGCTGCCGCTCCAGCGCCGGCCCTGCCCGCGCCCGGCTCCGCCATCTCCTCCATCCCCGCGGAGGCTCCGCGGCCGCGCTCACCGCGCACGCGCCGGGCGGTGCCTCGCCTCTCCCACGGGCCGCGGGGCAGCGGGGGGAGGCCCCGGGGCACGCGGCCCGGCGAGGAACGCACCACTCGCTCTGCCGCTGCGCAGGGAGGGAGGCAGCCTGCCCCTTCCCCCCCCCCCCCCCCCCGGGGAGATGGTTTCGCCTGGTGCCGAGGCGGGGCCGCGGCCTGCGCGTCGAGGAGGAGCCGAGCGCGATGTGCGCAGTTCCGCCCGCGCTCCCGAGGGCTCTCCGGGCAGCGCTGTGCGCGGAGGCGGCACGTAGTCTTTGCTCGGAATAAACACCAGCGTTCCCCGCCCCCGTTACCGGCTTCGCTCCGCTCGCAGCGCGGGAAGCTGTGGTCCCCTCACGGGGGCGGCGGTGCCGAGCTCGCCTCAGCCCGGCACAGGCCCGCGGGCGGTAAATCGTTCTCCTTCCTCTCAGCCGAAGCCCCAGTCCTGGTTTCTTAGCTGGCCTCGGGCGGTTGGGTTCACGTCGTGCTCAGGTCTCCATCGTTGTGCGGATTTAACGTTTCCCGCCGAATGTGCTCGGTAAGGAACGGTGAGGGGCCAGAGCGTGAACTGCCTCAGATTCCATCGCTGCCCCTGCAGCTGGCTCCTGAGCTCGGCCTAGATCACAGGCACATCAGCTTGAGTAGGCAGCGGTGGTTGAGGTGCTAAGGCCTTGCAGGTGCAGCTGGACAGAGTGCCCTGTGGTCCTGCCGGCTGTGGTTACAGCTGGTCTCTGGTCTCTGCGAATGTCTGAAACACTTTCTCTTTGCTAAGAGGGCTGAAATTGTTTGGAGAACAGGTGTTAAATTGCTCCTGTCCTTCTGCAGTTTGGTTATGTCTAAAAGGTGCTTTCTTTTCCATCTCCCCCTTTTCATTTTTTCCCCCTCTCACATTCGTTTTCTCCCCGTACAAAAACACTGAACAAAGCACCAAGGGCTCTACAGCAAGTTTAAACAGCTTTCCAAACTATTTTTTGGTATCTAAGGTTCTTGTGTACTATTAAGCATCTCAAACAGACCACGAGTTCCATAGAACACAGGTGTTAACGTAGCTCCCTCCTGAACTTGTAACATATGCTACCAACACAGAGTGTTTCCCATTTTTAACCCAGCAAATAGCACAGCTGAAAAAAACCAAAAGTTTCTCCTTCTTTCTGTTAAAGACTTCATTTTCCCACGGAACCCTAGCATGTAAAAGCTGAAGTAGTTCCTGCAGTCTCGTATCGCCAAGCTGAGGTGGAGTGACAAAAGGGTTAGCAAATACCCCACACCACCTCAATTAACTGCGGTTACATTAGGTGCTGGCACTCATTATGTAGATCCAGATCTAATTACACGGGCATGTGTTTTGTAACATAGACCTGGGTGAAATCAATATGGGTAAATGATTTGGAAAGGGCAAGTTTTAGCATGTTAGGAAGGACAATAAAGAATCAAAAAAAGAGAGGAAGGCAGACAGGCAATTGTATAGAATAAAACATCATCTTAAACCAGCTATTCACTCCTACCAGAAAAACTACATTGGAAAAACTGGCCGTAAAAGTAGCAAAACAGAGCTGCTTCCTTTACAGTATTCCATTCTTCCTTCATCAGCTATAGTCAGTTAATTTTATTTATTTTTTTAATTTGATTTTTCACCACAAACCCTTCAGGACCAACCAGTGTCAAGCCTTTTTTGTGCGTGTGTGTGTGGCCAGTCTTTGCAAGCCAGGTCACGTCGTAAGGTACAATTACAGGATCTCCCAGGCTTCATATAATGCTGCCTGTCACATGTAGATTTCAGGGTCACCAGGCATAACCAGTTGGAACTCACTATGTGATTACACTGTATGCTCAAGGTGAACCTGAATCACTGACAGCAGAGAGAAGGGGAATGAAAGTAATGGAGACAATGGAAGATTTCTTCATAAGTTTTTCAGTAGTTAGTTTTTCATTCTTCTGCCTTAAAAAATCAAAAAAACACAAAAGACTCAGAGATTCTGCAAGCACTTGGATTATTCTACTCTGTGATGCGTATGATGAAGAGATGCTCTAACTGTGTTTGCCAGTGGTGGGGAACCAGCTTAGGCTTTTAGTGACAAAGGATCTTTTTTCATTGGTATGTCAGATTGCCACACATTTTAGGAGAGGACTTAGAATCTTCTGCAGCACCGATTTCTCCCTCTCTTACTTTGCTTTCTCTTGTGAGCAGAGTCAGAAAGGGGGATAATCTTCAGTAGTTCATTGTACCAGTTGATGAAAATAAGTGGTTGAATGCCTTGGCAACTAAATATCTTCCCTAGAAATAAAGATTAGTTAAGAGGAAGTGTTTTGAACTAGATCAAAAAGAGGGAGGTAAGCACCTTAAAGCTGATATTGCAATAATTAAGGTTTAAGGGGGATCTGGAATCCTATCTTAAGCTCTTTAAGCACAGGTAATGCTGAAGAACCTGATCTGTCACTCTCGAGTGCAGAATCTTTACTGTAGCCAGCTGGAAGTAGTAGAGCACTGGTCTGCAAATCTAGCTGTTGTTCAGAGGTACACAGATGTCCCCGTGCTTGTTTTTGATATGCATTCTAGCATCTTGTTTTCAAGGCATGGTTTTAAACAATCTTTAAACCCAAGGAATTGTTGAAGCATTCACCTGGACGTACGGAAGGAGTTCAACTTGGATGAGAGTTGTTGGACATTAATCAACAGCAAGCTCTTGTCATTCCAGAGTGGTTAATTATTGTGCCCAGAAGACATATATTCATATATATATATATTCATGCTGTTTAGACACTTGTATCAAGTATTTATGTTCATGTACAGAGCGAAATGAAATGCACATGTTGGTTAAAAAGAGTCTTCATGACAGGAACAAAGACTGGGCCACCAGAGAGTGACAAGTTTACCCCTTGTTGGGGCAAGCAGACAGGTATACAATGTGAAACTTGAGGCAAAAAACAAATGTAGACATTTACCTACATATGAAGTAAAGCACTGTACATTTCAGTGTAGAAAAATGCCACCCAGATTAAATCAATTTAGCCCTTTGGTCTGAAACCAATCCAACTCATCCAGCTGAGGATGCTGGGGGAGAGATTGGCTCTAAAAGCTGTCATGGTCCACTGAGATGTGTGTCTCACAGAAGCAACTTCAGGTGTAATACAGGCAGAAAATGGAATCCTAGTGGTCACAGTTGATGAAAAGGCCACAGCAAGTCAGTTGGAGAAAAACTGAACATTTCCAGTTTTATCTTGGGCTATGTAGATTTTCAGTGGTTGCCCGTTTACCGGTACTGTCTGGTGTGGGAGTTGTGCATAAATACCTGTATTCTCCTTTGACCTTGACCTGGTCTGAATGAAGAGTAACCAAAAACCAGCTTTACTCAGGAGTGTGGCACTGTCAGGGAATGGCAGTTCCCTGTCACATTCTTTTGTGTTTCCAGACAGGACCTAGGAGTGTGCCTCTGTTGAAGCAGCACTGGAACTACGGGACTGGAGAAGAGGCTTTGGTGGTCACTGGTGATCAGGCAGGGTCCTTGGTATGCATCATGGCTTAGGGAAGCAGGGCTAAGCCTAGAAGATCACCACTGAGTTCTGGGTAGTGGAGTAAGGAGTGTTCTCTGTTACACACAAGTTTGACACTCTTAAAATATTTTTCAGGATTGTTTCAGTCACAAAGAGGGAGCAGGTTCTTGTTTTCTGGTAGTCAGAACATTTCTCGGGGAGTGTTATTCGTGGCTTTAATCCGGTGACTGCTTCGTATGTCAGGAACTTGTTTGTAGGCACCTTCTGAGCGTGGCAGCTACTTCTGGGCAGTACTTTCACAGCAGTGCGGAGCCTTAGCAAGTGCCTAATTCCCTAGGACACTGAAAAGACTTCTGGTTTTCAAATGCAGCCTTGAAATTACTTACTTCTTTATTTTTGATAGCCCTGTTACATTTATCACTTTTAAGTTCAATCAGGTGTATTTTTTTTAAAACATCTTTTGTTTGGAGATCTACTGAGCAGTGTTCAAATTAATCATTGATAACAAGTAGTTGTTTTTTCTTCTTCCATGTTCATCCCCATCCTTCTCCTTTTACCAAGGTGATACTTTCAAAATGGAAGTAATCTTTAAATGTTTGTGCGGTGACTTTTAGAGACTGGAATTTCCCATGTCTTTGACAGAGAGAAGCTAGGTGCCATAGTCCAGCGTTTATCTGTGTGCAGCCAGAGCCTGCAAGGGCCCGGCCTCAGCTGGTTTCTGCCCTCTGCTGGGTACATGGACTCACTACCTCAGTACTTCTGATTGCTGCTAATTCTCAGTAGCCAATATTCTAAATAACTAAGCAAGTATCACAGAAGGGTGGAGGTTGGCAGGGACATCTTGGAGGCCAGCTGGTCCAATCCCCCTGCTCAAGCAGGGGACCATGGACCATGTCCATGCAGCGTTTGAATGTCTCCAAGGGTGGAGACTCCACCACCTCTCAGGGCAACCTGTGCCAGTGCTCAGTCACTTGCACAGTGAGAAGGTGTTTCCTGATGTTCAGAGGCAACCTCCTGTGTTCTGGTTTGTGCCCATTGCCTCTGGTCCTGTCACTGGGCACCAGTGAGGAGAGCTTGGCTCTGTCCTCCTTGCACTGTCCCTTCAGGTGTTTGTATACATCTCCTCTAAGCTCTCTCTTCTCCAGGATGAACATTCCCAGCTCTCTTAGCCTTTCCTACTGGGAGAGATACTCCAGTCTTTTCATCATCTTTGTGGCCTTTTGCTGCACTTGGTCCAGTATGTCCAGTCTCTTTTCTGGGGAGCCCAGAACTGGATACAGCCTCACCAGTGCTGAGCAGAAAGATCACCTCCCTTAACCTGCTGGCAATGCTTCTCCCTATGCACCCCAGGATACCATCATCCACCTCTGCAGCAGGGGCACATCACTGGCTCATGGTGAACTTGATGCCCACCAGGACCCTCGGGGTCCTTTCCTGCCAAGCTGCTCTAGATTTGGGCAGCCCTCAGCATATACTGGTGCTTGGGGTTGTTCCTCCCAGGTGCAGGACTTGAGCTTCATGATGTGCTTGCACAGAGTACTCCATGAGTACTTTTACTGAGGTTCTATTTAAAAAAGTATGAGACCCGTTGAAAAAAAGGAAAAAAGCTTTTTGTATTTGGACACCAACTAAAAACCTTCTCTTTTACCCATATTTTACTGGCTGAATGACAGCATCTGTATTGGGGAGTATTTGACCCATGCAGGTTTGTAAAGCCAGACGGGCTACTTAGGCCGTGCACATTTGTTCTGTATCAGGATAAGCACCAAATGCACTGTTTTCTGTTTGGGCACTTGCACTGTAGAGCAGAACCACAATATTAGTGCAGTGTAGAGCTGACCTCAAGGGGCTTATCTTCTGTGATAACATGTGGTAAAAAGAAATGATAAACAGGACTTTGGGGATGCTCAGCATTTAGCAGTTATTTTCTTGCTGGAGTCAACCATTAAATGCAGATCAAGCTTCCTGTTGAAGATTTGGTGGACACAACTGATTGCTGGTTGGAATGATTCATCAAATCATCATTCTGCAGCTTCTGGACTGTTTCTTTCTCAAGATACACTTGGTTTTTCAGAGAAATGAGTCATTAACTTTTAGTTGCAAACAAGTTAATGTAGGGTAGACTCAGAACCTTTATTTTGGTACCTTGGGGCTGTCCATGCAAGGCCTTCTTCCTTACCTTTTAAACCTTTGCCCTCTGACAGAGCTCTCGGGTGCATTCCGACTGCCAGGCACACACTGTTACTGCACGAGACTCCTTCCTCTTAAGAAACCAGTCAGAAGGGAGAAGGTCTGTCCACAGGGGAACTGGCTTTCAAACGTTTAAAAGAAGAATGAGACCAGCCTTCACAGTTTGGTTTTGAGGGGGGAGTTAAATACCCATGAGGAACTAAAAGAATTTGCCTGTGTCAGAGCTGTCTCGCTGCTTTTCCTATCATCGAGCATTTGATACTTGTTTTGTATCATACCTTCAAAGGATGAAGTGGCTTCCTATTGCTGCATAATGACTTGATCTCTGTTTGATGCTGGATGAAAACAAGAGTCAGTATTTCAGGTCAGAATGCTCCAGAATGAGATTCTTTTATGAAACAGATTATGATTTAAGGATTAAACAACCCTCCAACAAGCCTTTTGTCATGACAGGTATGTGATGCCCATTTTTCATGCAAATGAAATATGGAGCAGACCACTTGTGGTTCCTTAACATGGGAGGGACTCCTTCAAAGCCATACAGGGAGATAAAGGGAAAAGCTGAAAATAGAAGGTAAACCTGACACCAAGTCATGATCATCTCCCTAGACAATCTCTGGAAGATACAGGTGTACCTAGAAGTGAGAATCAGGAGAAGCTCAATTCTCTGTCACCATATGCACTGAAGTTCAGGTTTATCTGCTCACGTGTAGAACACCCACTACTCACTGTCGGGTGGATTATGGCAGCAGAAGTGATAATTTTTAATAAAATGAGAGGAGGAGCTACTTTTTCTCAAGCTTTTGAAACAGCATTTAAGAAGGAGAAAGCATTTAGGACAAACACTGCAATGGAGCAAGCTCTGAACAAGTTTGTATTGAAACAAGTACATTTTCCTTTTTATTTCATAAGAAGTTTACTGTTGAAAAAATGGTATTTATTAAAGCAAACACATTATACACATAGATTAAACATCAGATAGCAAAACCGTACGGAATGAGCACTACTGGTTGTATCGTGTAGGGTTTACAATCAAAGATATACTTAAAAACCCTCAAGAATTAATGTACTTTCAGGGTAAATTAGGCACAAAATTTAGCTCTTAACTAGCTCTGCAAGCATCTCATGGTGATTTCACTGTTACAAAGTATTACAAGTGATCAAAAACAAAAGCTGACCTGTTAAATTTTTAAAATTTTATTCGTACTCTCTGCTGAAATAGTACAAATTTACACAACACTCCGCCCTCGTTAAAAAAGCGTGTACAGTAGGGACTACAGAGCAGAACCAAGGGGCTAACCAGGAAAATACCCCTTCATTTGGGTTCCAAAGTAGTGTGACAGAAATCTATGGCTTTCCTTTGCGTACGTATTTGAAACTGAGTAGGTCCTGCAAATGTGGGGAAGAAAAAGGGAGATATTTTTAATGAACATGAGCTACAACAGGAGGATTTTAAAGGAACAGTGTTAGTAAGGAAACTAGCTGGTATCTGGCATATATGCCTCCCTCGGTTTTCTGAATAGGATGCATGATACAAGGTGAAATTCTAAAGAATGTGAGTTTGCCTCACCAAAAAAAAAAGAAAAAGCACAAAAAAAACCCCAAAACCAAAGATAAAAATCCAAGAAGCAAAAAACCTGCAAGTGATGTGCTGCAAGGTTTTAGCCTATATGAGGCTTTAGCTTAGAAAGAACTCTTAATTTGCAAGAAAGGGGAGGCCAACAGCAAATCTGTGCCATAATAAAATCTCACCTCACAGAAAACACGGGGATCCTCTAAATATACATTTTAGAAGGTGTTTGATTACAACACCAGATTTGCTTTTTAATCTTCCATTAACAAAATCTATTGCTGAAAGTTGTCCTTTTTTTCCCTGTTTAAAAGAAACCCTGTTACGATTGCCACAGATCTACAAGGAACTGTGTACTTTCTAGGGCTACATTTTTACTTAATTGCTTAATAGCTCAAAATCAACCTCTTAAAGTCTTCGTGCTGTTTTTGATTAGCAGAAACATAAAAAGGAATGCACTGAAGCAAGATGATAACAAAGAATATCATGCAGTATTTTGGCTTAATGTATACAGTATTTCCAGACAGTGATGTGACTGGAGGGTGAGGGGTTGACTCTCTTACATTCACATGAAATCATTCAGAATTAAAAGTGTAGGTAAAGGCAAACCGTGTGGAGATGTGGAAAGCACTGGGCTGCCTAACAGGCGGGTGCCAGATGTGTTACTGATTCTAGCATGCAGAGCTGATGCTTGGAGGCCTATGGCAGCAGTAGGAGCTGCTGCTCCTTCTAGCTCCTTAGGTGACTGCTTTGTGCTGGCTGCGCTCTGGTCACGGTCAGCAAGTGCTGTATGGCCTTAGGAAGTTAACCCACGATCTCTGCGGGTTCAGTGACCAACTTAGATCCATCCCATGCTGTCTTGAACTGTTCAGGAACCGGAAATTCTTTCTGGTAAGAAACAAAAGTAACAATGATGGTTAAATAAACAGGGGATACCTCATGAAAACTGGTGGAATACTATTAGTGCTACATGACTGAGAAAGCATTGATAGCTCAGACATTCCGGGATTAGAGAGAAGCCTTCTTCATTACCCTAGGAAGCTATTTCACAATGCCACACAGGAAAAAGCCTTATTGCTACCCAGTTTCAAACAGCCTTGGTATGGTGCTGCTTTGCAATAATCCCTCTCACGCCATTATTTGGAAAAACTAAGTAAATAAGCCTCATGTCAGAAATGACTTCAGATTCCATCAGTGTCTGGGTTGGAAGACAGCAGAAAGGATTATTTGGATGTGGGGATTTAGCGAGTAGTACAATTTTAAGGATGAAAGCAGTGCTATAATATGGAAGAATAAAATAATAAAACCTCCCTTTCATTTTAAGTGTGATGCCCTTCAAAAGACTCCTCATCCCTTGTGGGGTACACAAAACAAAGCAGAACCTGGAGTCTCGTTCCATTACGTGTATGTGGTGAACAGATGGGAGATGTTGTTGGGTCTTTCTTCGTTCCCAGTAAATAAAAAAACAATGTGAAGAGAAGTTTTGATTCAGACCTTGAAACAGGTGTTTCAATAGCCAGTAATTTCACATTATGTGGTGATTTTGAGGTGATTCTTTTAAAGAAATGGGTGAATATATACTGAAGATCATTCCCTCTTTACTTATCCGAAGCTGGGCATCCAGCAGTCACTTTTGGAAATGCAGAGGATGAGAATTCATTCATTACATATTTTATTTTTTAAAGCCTAAGCCCCTCTACCAAACAAAATTAGAGCCCAAAAGATCAAAGAGAAATTTAGGCTCTGTCTACAGCTGTTCAGTGCAATTTCAGCAGTGTTCTGCTGAGGAAACCAGGAAATCATTACGAGTATGCTTTGCCTGCATGATCCCTTCTAGTGTGTGGAGTGACAGAGCATGACTTTGCTAGAAATGCCAGTGGGCAGAGTGTGAAGATACTACTGGAAGAGAACAGGAGCCAGGAAAATGCACCTGGTTAAGTGGCTTTTAAGGACGCATGTTGAAAATACTGGAAAGCGCTACAGTTGCTACCTGCATATCAACAGCTTCAGGAAAAACAAGTCTATTATGCTGAACTACTTCATCTCTGGTAGTAGGATATTCTTCTTAGTTTTAGCATCATCTTCGGGCTTGAGTGCTCTTGTGTGAAGTGAGTTTCTTTGGGAGATTATGTTTAGAAATCAAAAAAGAAAATGTAATGGGGAGATGAAGTCATTATCTGTCAAAATGGAAAGAAATAACGTCATGTCTAGTCTTTGAAATTACTTTGTGCCCCAGAAAATAAGGAATTCTTCTTGCATTGAGAGCTGAGATATCGGTACATAGAAATTCAGTTGTTTTGGCTGTGTGTGGTATGTTAGCTGCTTTCCTAGCAATTTAAATTCTATTAGCTACCAAGAGTAATGGGGAAGGGGGAGGAAAGCTTTAAAAATATCTCACTCACATAATCACCATCTTGAGGGATGAGGATGTTCATCTCGGACGACTTGGCACTCACAATCTCACAATCCAATGATTCCTCACTGAGGTAGATGTGGCAGCCTTCTGTTTTGTTAATAGAAATGGTTGGCACTTTCCCCATCACCTGAAAAATAAAATCTGCTTAATATCAACTCTTCAAACGTGTGCAAAGATACTGCTGATAAAATCCTCATTGCCTGCAGGTCTAATTTTGGTCACCAGCATCAGATCTGTATGTCAGCTGCCTGCATGATGCTTAGATTTGATTTGCTGGATGCTGTGAAAATTCGTGGTGGTGGTGGTAACAAAGATCTACACACAACAGCAAACTTCTAATACTGTCCTGGTTTCAGCTGGATTAGAGCTATTTTTTCTTCTTAGTATCTAGAACTGTGGCGTGTTTTGGATTCAGTAAGGGATTTGGTCTGAGAAGAATGCTGATAATACAGTGATGTTTTCAGTTGGTGCTAAGGAATCAAGGACTTTCCAACGTCCCATGTCTTGCTGGTGTGCAGGTGCACCAGAAGCTGGCACGAGCACAGCCAAAGGGATATTCCATACCACAGAACATCATGCCCAGTACATAAACTGGGGGGAGTTGGGGGTGGCTGCTGGGGCATCGGTCAGCGTGCAACGAGCAATTGCATTGCACAGCATTTGTCTTTTCCTTGTGTTTTAATTTTCCCTCTTTTTGTTATATTCCTTTTCATTACTATTACAATAATATATTATATATTATTATCGTATTTGATTTCATTTTAGTTATGAAACTGTTCTTATCTCAACCCATGAGTTTTAATTATTTTTGTTCCCCATCCCAGCTGGGAGGGAGGAGTGAGCGAGCACCTGCGTGGTGGTTAATTGCTGGCTGGGCTTAGACCACAACAGCTACACAGTCTGCTGAAAGTGCTTTCTCGATTCTCTCTAATTTCACTGCCACTTTTGTGCTGATATTTGGGCTTGTTCATCACTCAGAACTGGTTAAGAAATCAAACAGGGAAACTCCAACTCAGTAAGGGCAGCTGAAAGACCCCAGCATACAGTAACACTCAACAAGTGATTTCTAACACATGCTGAAGACTTCAAAGCTGTTCCTTGTTTTACAAGGAAAATCTTGTTTGCAATTCTGCAGATTAAAAGATTTCTCCATGGCTAACTGGCTGGTTGTCAGTAAAGATCCCTCCTTCTCCTGCTGCCCTCTCTAGCAGGGACAGCAATATACTCTGGACAGTGGAACAAAAAGGGCAGAGGTTATTCCAAGCCACAAAACAATACCAGCATTTGATAGATATGTACTTGTTAATGAAAGAATGTCTCCCATCATTCAAGTTAAGAATGTATTTTCAGCTCCAGTTCCTTAAACGTGGCAGCAAACAAAGAGCAAGCAGTCTCTTGTCTTGCATCCCACCCTGATCCTGAAGTCTGATCTGTGTAGTGGGGCAATGCATCTTAAACTTTCTTTTCTTTAATGAGTTCTCATGCAAGAGACAACAAAAGGAAGATGTTTTAAATTTTGTAAACATCTGGCAAGAAAAAAAATACCACAGAGAGAAAAGAGAGCCAAGCAGTGTGGCACTGGAGTAACTATAGCAAAATCTGTAGGATGAATTTACTGCGTTTTTTTGCATTAACGGGTCATGCATTTGGAAATTATAAACCCAGGTCTTCAAAATACTCAGCAAATTGAGGTGCTCAGCACTTGGCACACTCAAACCCTGCAGAAGCTGTTGGCTTCAGGCAGCAAATAGTGTATAGCCAGACTCTGCCTTGAGTGGAACTCCATTCTGCTCCACGACATAGAAGCCTTATGCAATATTCATAGAACCTGCTTAATCAAAAGAAGTTCAATTCTTAGAAAAGGTATTTCCCCTTTATTTGAATATTAACAAGCTGTGGTTTCTCTCTTCATTACATTTATGAATTTTTCAGCTTTTATGAATAGTTCTAGAGGTAATGACAGAAATAATCTAATTATTTTAAAAAAACTACTCAAATAAATGCCTGGGATCTTCAACTAACTGCCTCTGCTATAAGTAGAGATGTAGTGATCATGAATAAAACTGCTTGTTACAGTTCAGAAGATGATGCCCAGCTGGCAGCAAGGTCAGTCACTCGTGTGAGGCTGAAAGCACAAAAGCCATCTGGCTCTTACTGCCCGTGGGGGCTGTGACAGGTATTTCTGGAGCACAGAGCAGGACTGTTTACAGGTGTCATACAGCAGGCACAGCCTTGTAAGTAAAAGGTCTCTTGTAAGTGAAAGGTTTGAAAACTGGCAGTTTGGTAGAATTTAATTACCATTTCATTTCTTTTTCATTTAAAATACTACATCCTAAAGCCCCTTCTTGGAGACCAGGTGGTGTATGTTGGACATTTCCATTGAGAGAATAAGAAAAATACAAATAACCATCTTCTGGGCTTAGAAATCAATTGGCTAACTACCAGAATTTGTTCCATAAGCACCACTGAACTTTCTAGTTCTAGAAGCTGTTTAGCATGAAAGCAAGAAAATTGGGGGCCAGAAGTAACACTTCTTACTGTTTTATATTTTATTACATATTTATATTTTATTATATATTTATATTTTTATTATATATTTATATTTTATTATATATGATATAGATATTTTATTATATATTACATAGATATCATTATTTATTATTGTATTGTATACAATAATATATAGCTTCACTGGAACCAGAAGGGACTGAGCTAAGGGAGATCGTTCAGTAGTTTTCTTAGCAGTTTCTGAACACAACAGCAGAATTTAGTGTATATAAAGATATGTTTGGATGCATCAGTCTCTTATTTTTGTTGTGCTCCTGTGAGTTTTAAAAATCTCTTGTAGCTATGCACTGGTTTTCCCCCCGGCTTGTTCTCTGTCTACCCTTGTTTTTCAAATCCCTGTTTACCTGAATCTGAATATCCCTGGAATTGATCACTTCCACGATTCCCACAACGTTGTCAAACACCAGGCCAAACTTTTTACAGTTGTCTAAAATAAAAGCAATCATAAATAAGAAAGGCAAGATAAAAGCAAATATATGCACCCCTGTCCCACTGACCCCCCGCCTTGCTCTGCGGAGCTGAGCTGAGCGACTTTGCCAACCTGATCAACCCACTGAAGTGAATGGGATGATTCAGATGCATTATTAATCACTTCAGTCAGGTTCTTTCAAGATCAGCACGGAAAGCCCAGCTGAGTTATCCACTCACCAATAGTAATTGAATTGATTTTTCCTTTTATCTGAAGTGTAGATTTGTTACACTTGAAAATGTAGGCCACTTGCTTCAGTTCAGTGTTGTTAATGACCAGGTCATTCTTATCCTCTTGATATTCCTATTTCAAAAGAAAGTTTATTTAATTGGTTGTCTTTAACTAGCTAACAGTCAGACATGAGTTTAGTACAACTTATCCTCGAGTCATTGCATCTTCAGTTACAACAGAGCAATATCCTTCCTGTGGCTTCAACGTGTAATCTGCCTGGGGATGGGCTATTTCACCTCACTCACCCGCAGACGACACGTGTATTCTAGAGCTGCAGCCTAGACCATGCCAAAAGCCATTCATTCTGTAGGAAGGACATTATGCTCGCAACAATTAAAAAATGCTGTCCCAAAGCTGTTGCTTGGCTCCCAGCCAGTGCCGACGGGCACCTTGAAGCACAGAGGAAGCTTTGGTCCCTGCAGTGTTCAGTAACAGCCTGTAGAGCCTCACGGACAGATGCAGGCGTCACCATATACAAGGAGTAACAGGCAAAGAAAATTAGTTTCATTATGAAGCATGAAAGGACATTACACTCCATGGATGTCCAGGAAAGTCTAGGGCTCCACAAAGGAATTTCCAGCTACTGTGACCTTACGGCAACGTAACACAGGGCAACTGTGACTGCACCTTGTGCAAACTCTACAGTCGTGGCTCTGTATGCAACTTTTTGCACGACTGAATTCCACGTTGTTTCCTCCCTCTTTTAACCAACACAGTCATGAATTTTCACTCATATTTTTTGGTATATGCCTACCTAAATTAACTCCCAAACTTTAAATGAATATATCTTTTCCATCTGTAGACTGAGCAAAAGGAAAACACTTCTCTACTTTTAAGCATGGGAAACGTGCTTGCATGGAATGGGCGATGAAAAAGGAAACGTGTAATTGAATTGGTTGACAAAGCTGGAGATATTCTGTGACAATACTGTTGTCTCTCACTTGCAAAAATGGCCTGCAAGAAGGGATCTTAATTGGAGTTCTCCACTGCGTTTGTTTCTGGGGGACTATCTGGATTTGCAAGGAGTTTATATGGTGGCTCTGACCTTCCCCGGAGGAACTGGTATATGATTCTCAGAGACGAGAGAACTAACTTCAGGTGCTGCAGAACAGGAATGGCTAAACTCTGGCAGGGCAGAGCAGTAGGACACTCAGCACATCTTAGTCACGACTTTGCTTTGTTGCACCTTGTTCACAGACAGCCTTTTGAGAGATGCTTCCCTGCTCAGCCTGGTTTGCAATGCACAGGGTGACGGGAACTCACCACTCTCCACTTCTTTCCCTCTAGCTCCAGGACAGGGGCATGGCTCTGCTGCGGGGAATTCTTGGGAGAGGTGGGATTCGGAGTATGGTTTTTTGTCGGAGAACGAACAGCTGGACATTGGGCACGTAGGCTGGGGTTCTTGTGAGTCTTCTGGTCATCAGAGACATGTCGAAGCCCTAAAAAAACCCCAAAGGGTGTTTATGAATGTCTGTTTCCCAGTCCTAAGGGTGTTCGTATTTAAGCAGGAACTGTTGATTTGTAATCATGTTAAATTATTCTGTGAATTTACATATTTTTTCCCTCAGGGTTTGTCTGGGTTATGACCTAAAGTGTAACTGCCTTCATATTTTTAGCAGTTCATATAAACCCTCTGTTACTGTGGATGGGCTATATTAGTATTTTTAACAGGAAGTGCTGCAATGTCTTCTAGTCCTTCTCTGTCTGTAGCAAGCCCTCAGGGCTTGATAGATCATATTTCTCCATCCATGAAAATGAGATTATTTTTCTAATTTAGGATAATATTTGACCTATCCCTGCAGCATTAAAGGCAGACATATCTATCTTATGTATTTAAATTCTACTTTAATTACAACTGTCCAGTATGAATACAAAAAGCTTTCTTATTGTACTCCCCGCTGCGCTGTAAGCTGTACCTTTTCACCCAACGTAGCACATCTTGACACAAGCTGATACACTGAATGTGAATCAGAAAAGGGTTACATTTTTATCTCAGTTGCAACTTAGAGGTTCACCAGATACTGAAGGCATCCAGTTCAGCTTCCTTAAAATTAAAAGGATACCTCTAAATAAATGCTGTAAATATCAAGCATCCTGAACCTGTTTGGGTGCTGCTGCTTCCAAAGGAGGTTTTGGGTTGCAGTCTCAACCATCAGACTCAGTGCAAGCCTCAGAAAGATCTGAGCTGCTTAAATGTATCTTAAAAACGCAGTGGAAGTTGCGCTAATGCATCCTGCAGCCCTTGATGCAGTTTGACTCACGGACCAAAATTTGCCTTCTTTTCTCCTGACCTTTGGTAATTGCCTCTCCCTGGTTAAGCTGGGCGAAGAGCGCGGAGCGAGATGCAGTCCCTTCATCCTTGACAGTCTGGGTATCAAAGATGGGAGGAGGTCCCGGCGGAGGTGGCGGTGGGGAGAGGCACGACCCGCTTGTTAGAACAGATCTCATAGACATGGGTGATGCAACGGGCCCCTGTTGGAGATAGATGGAAATTATTTTACATAAGGCATTTCAAGAAACATTGTGTTATGATACCTCTTGTTTATTAATATCTGATAGAACCAGAGGGAATGGCCGAAAGCTGAAACAATGTAGGTTTAGACTGGACATTAGGAAAAAATTCTTCATGGAAAGAGTGGTGAGCTATTGAAATGGGCTGCCCAGGGAGGGGGTTGAGTCCCCATCCCTGGATGTGTTTAAACATCGCTTGGATGTGGTGTTGGGGGAGATGGTCTAGGGGTGAACTTGTAGAGTAGGGCTGATGGTTGGACACGATGACCCCAAGGGGCTTTTCCAACCTGAGTGATTCTGTGACTCTGTGAATGCTGTGAGTTCGAGTGACTCAGGCAGCCTCAGGCTCAGCAGAATGTCTGGCACCGTAATCGAACATAATCCTGTGATTCCTTCCCGGCATCAAAGCAGGCAAGGTTGGAAAGCCTGCCAGTGCACAGTGCTACCTTACTGCAGAACTACTCCAGCTAGAATAGCTCTCTCAGATGTTTGTCAAGGCAGAGCTTGAAGATCTTTACTATTAAAGATTTTGTCATTTATTTCAGTGTTTACTTACCTAAAAGGGAAAATGTCTCTGTTTTTTCAGATACAAATCCAGGTAGCCATAGCTTGGTGTGCATTCAGAAGCATACAGAGAATGTTTTGATCTAACAGCAGTAACGGGGAGGTCACTAACTGTCGGTTACGCAGCAGTGACATGCTAAATTGTATGCAAAATGTAAATACTATTCTTCAGACTGTTCTAGTCATCTGCAAAGACTCAAAAACAGCAGAATGTAAAACTATGGTGATTCAAGTCTCTTATTTCTGAATTCAGTAATTGAGGTTTTAGTTCAATTTCTAAAATATTTTTTTTTCCAAACTGCAGGAGATCCCAGGACACAATTTACGAGTGAGGGGGCCCTTGGCAAAGTAAGTAATCCAATCTTTCTTTCAGTTTGCATCATCAAAGGTACATGTTTTGGTCTAAATGATAATGCATACATAGAATATTATCAAACAGGAAGTACTAATAATGATCTGATTAAATTTTTATGCATCCTAATAACAGCTGCTAGACAGAATCTGAGAAACGGAGAATCGCTTTTTCTGTCTTGCCACTGAGTGTCACTCTGATCCCACCTCTGCAGCAGAGCAGAGACTGATCTGAAAGAACCGTTGTGAAAAACTGGATTGGTTCTGATGCATTTAGCTGGCTATACAGACGTCATGCATTGCAAAGTATCCACCTGGTTCATGCATCTCACATAAATAAAAACTGCAGCTTTCTTTTAAAAAGTTAATTTGTTCTGGGCTGTAATCCCAAACTGATAACAGGAAGGGGGCTGGGGTGCACATGTGTTTGGGGTTGGTTTTCTTTTTACTCTTTAGATATACTTTTTTAAAGTAAGAAAGAAGCCTGGCACATCTGAGTAAGTAACTGCATTCGGTTCTATTAGTGTCCTTATGACCCTAATCAGAGTAGCATGGAAAGGGAATAATGTTAGTTAACCCCTTTATGGACACCCTCTATTTGGCACGTGTGTCTTCAGCATGTAAATACTGCTACATTTGAAGGAGCTGCTTATGGAACATGTTAGTGAAGAATACATAGCAATCAGTGACAGTAAAGCTGCTGCACAAAAAGGACTGTTGAATCCCCGGTACTTGGCTGAGTAATGACACTGATGCAGTGGTACAGTTTGTTTCTGAGAGGATCCAAGTTCTCTTAAGGGAATGAGCTCTCTTCTATGTTATTAAATCCTTCTGATCAAATGTAAGCAAATGAGAAGCATCTCCATTTATTGTCAGAACTGGTGTGGACTGCTTTTGGAGACCTTTCATTGTCACATGAGTACATTTAACTCCGAGTGTTTCTGCTTACATACTTAGTAGTTATAGGTTATTGTTTTAGGCTGGGGACAGCTTCTTCACTGGGCCCTCAATTTCCAGTGCCTGTCTTCCTGCCTCTGCTAATGCCAGCGATGTTCCCTGCAGCAGAGTCAGCACAACTATGAATTATTATCATAAAAAAAAAAAAAAGAATGTAAGTGGATTTAGTGGCACAGTCAGTTGTTGCTGCCTGAAGTGCAATAGAGACCTTCTCTGTCTGTTGCCTGCAACCATAGCAACTGAATCCACTCTGTCCTCGTTATCCAGAATTATGAACATTGCATTTGCAGGGCTTTTTAAAATACTCAGATCCCCAGGAACGGCACTCACCGGTCACAGCGCAGTGTGAACATGCAGTTACGAATTATCTATGCTTTATGGGAGGAGAGAAATAGCAGTAGTGCTTACTTGATAACTTGTAGTCTGAGATAAAAAATCTGATTTCCCAAATTCCAGATTGACACCTGATTTCCCAACCATACCTTATTGCTTCCACCTGCATAAACACAGTGCTGTGATTTCCCAGCAGCTTGTGTAAGACTCACATGTTCATTTGGAATTAACGCCAATTAAATTCTGCAAAGGCTGCAAGGATGCATTAGAGAAAAAACAGATGTAGAAGTTATCTGGGTGTTCTGCATACAGCACAGAGTGGTGGGTCACTCTGCCAGTCACACTGAAAGCCACCCCAGATCACACAGGAGGCTCCAGGCACAAACAGCGCTGCTGAGCAGTTCATCAAAGGCAGTCTCCCAATGGCAACACATCTTCATTTAGCCAGTTGTTCTGCCACCCAATGACAGCAGTCCCCCACCCCAGGAAGGGGAATCAGGAAAAGGAGAGGAAACCCATGGGTTGAAGTGGCAACAGATTTAATAAAATAAAACAATTATTAAAAAAACCCTAATATTAATACTAATAGAAAGTACCCAAAGTTATACTCAGCCCATGTAGTTGTCGCAAGCTGCACGCTCCCAGCAGTGAGTGCTGGATGTCAAACCCTGCAAGCACCACAGCTCCAGTGAAAACACGGTGGTCACAGCAAACAGGAGAGTCAGCCTCGGGAGCAGAATGCTGGCTGAGACCCTCCAGGGATGGCAGCCAATGAGCAGAGACCGTCCCCAGTAAACTTCCTGATTTATAGTGAGCGTGACATTTATGGTATGGAATACTTGTGTTGGCCAGCCTGGGTCAGCTGCCCTGGCTGCTGCTCCTCCTGGCTTCAGCACCTGGCTAACTCCCAACTGCCAGAGACCTTGATCACTAGAGACCCACATACCACGGCTGGCCATGAACGATAACAAAGTGTCTTATCACGTTTGTTCTCACTGAATCAGGTTCTGCAGCCTTCTCAAAAACGCAGCTTTCCTGAATAGAAAACGGATTCTGTGATTCTATCCCAGCTAAACCAGGACACAACAAGAGTATCGGAATGTCTGTGTAACCAAGGTCGAAGCAAAACTCAGGGATTTGTCTGTGGAAGTGAATATTATCTCTCCCAGAACTCTGAAAGAACAATCCTGCTCAAGTACAGCCAAAAAGGAAGGGTTTAAAATACATCAGTCAGGTTTGGATGACTGGAGAATGTCTCTCTTACTTTTCATGAAAGAGCAGAGGTAGGAAAGGATCTGGGAAACTAGGAGGATTTTTCCCTACTGATGAAAAGACAAGTTTAGTCAAAAATCTCAGTCCTTGACCTGAGGAATGAAGACATTCTAGTCCTTTGAGTGGGTTTCAATAGTAGAGAAAAAAAAGTTATCCCTTGCATTCCTGCTGCCCATCTGCCTCCTCTTTTCTGTACAAGCTTGGTCCCTCCACCAGAGTCAGCAGCTGTCTCCACTGAGCTCAAAAGATTATGACTTAGATCTAATTAAGAACCCAGAAGCTGTCACAAGGTCTTGGAAGATGCTTGGAATTCAGTCACCTTTCCCACTTTTCCTCATAATTTTGTGCAGTAACAGAAAGAAGAGATGGACTGGATCTTTCTCGTTAACTTTTCTCCTGCCTGACAAATTCTCTTCTAGTTTATGACCCGAGTTACAGCCACATAAGGTAACAGATAATGTATCGTGGTATTTTCAATTATGTGGTCGTGGAGGTGTTGGGTAGAAGGTTGGACGTGATGATCTTGGAGGTCTTTTCCAACCTTAATGATTCTATGATTCTGTGTCTTAACATCTGTGGCCATTCTGGAAATGGCAAACTATTTAAACCATGAAAAGGAAATGAAAGGAAAAAATGTTGCTAAAGTACAGAGAGTGACTGACTGCTCCACTGTAGATCCACAATCTTTTGTCACGGACACATCCAGTAGGACAATCCCCCATTGAAACAGAACAGCACAGGAAAGACAGACAAGTCTCACAGGTGTACAGAGACTTGCTGCAAAGTTCAGTTCACTCTCACTCTGGCTGTTGTCTTTGCCATTCTGATTTACCTGACTGAAATCAAACATTCAAGGGAGGTGAAATTCTTTATGGGAAGAGTCCCTCTGAAAAGGAGACAGAAAGCACAAAACTGAACTGAACATGCAGAAAACTATGCTGCATTTCTTGCATTCCCTGCACGCCAGGAAGGTAGGACCTGTGCTGCACTCAGACATGCTGACACAAAGGGCAGGTTTCAAATCAGCCTAGGGAGATAGTTCCAGGAACTTTTTTTTTCACTTACGTTTGATTTCTCATAATACACAGACCTCCAAGTTACCAACCTAAGTCATTGGCAATTGGTTTGCTTTCCTCAGTCACCCTTCCAAGACCATTTAGAGCCTCAGGCTCTAGAATATTTCTAAACTAGACTCTCAAACTGTCCTGGTATCTGGCAGTCCTTATGTATAGTCCTATCCAATTTCAACTAAAGTGCCCTTGACAAAGTCCATTCATTTCTGTTCTGTATAGGGTGGTGTTTGTGAGAGCTGCTGGGAATAAAATAGCATGTTATATACCCACAAATGTTCATCTATCCTAAAGCAGCAGGTGCTTACCAGCTTTGCTATTTGCAAACAACTCTTCAGATTAACTTCAAGCAGATGTTAACACCAGTGTATCCTTACACAAAGAGTGCTAAGAGCCATTTGGACTAGCGAAGGCGGTTATTTGCAAGCCGCCTTTCTTCCTCTTTTATTTCAGCTGTTTGCCTAGGAACAGCTGCTGTGCTCAGCACTCCAGTGTCTGCAGACATCCCCTAACTTACGCCGCTCGCCGCTGTTCCCGTTAACATCTCGGCGTGGTCATTTTTAACATCCTTTGCAAATACACCCCTGGTAAGAATGACCAGGGGAACAAACAGCTTCGGTCTTGTTTTGTGACACTGTAACTCACAGCGAAGCCCTTACCTTTTAACCTGCTAGCCACGTGCCATGTAGCACAGTGAACTGGATGTGCTTTAACCCTTGCTCCTGGAGCTTTCTGAGATGGGGGAAAATGTACTCCTCTGAGTAAGGTGCTGTCCAGAACAGGAGATGCCGGCCCTGCAGCCATGGAGTAACAGCTCTGTAGGGGCTGGAACAGGCCAGAAATTTCCTCCCAGTGACAAAAATGCTCTTCAACCTCCAACTACACCATGCTGTGAACGGGGTGACAGGAGGAGGCTGGGGTTGCTCCTTGCTGGACAGGCCATCTGCAGAGAACCCCACGGGCCTCCCATTGACTGTGGCTCCGTAGCTTCCTCTAGGGACAGTGTCTGAAGTTGCTGATGGAGCTGGGGCTGATAAAGGGACACTATCACCGTGCAGGGGTTTACAGAGCTGCACTACAGCCTCAGGCTGTTGTAGTTCTACTTCTGTCTTTACGACTGGCAGAAGGGTGAGGTACTTTTCTCTGTCTCCTTGCTGGTTACCTAGCTGGCTCACTGGAAGAAAGAAACAACTGTTTATGTTGAGGCAGCTGGCTGGTTAAAACTCATCTACGCTGAATCCCATTTAATTCCCTTGAAATTACAGCAGAGATGAGCAAAGCCCTTTGCTTCTGAGAAGCTGGGCCTTGTTACAGCAAAAGGCTTCCCCTGGAGCTCAGGGCAACAGCCAGTCTTGTTGGAGAACCCAAATGCTGTTTGTACGTAACGTGAGCGCTCTGGATGCCACCAAACAAACAGATTCTAAACATCTCTCTAATGCATATAAATAAATTATATATGCCCGTGTATAACATATAGTACCTATTTTATTAATTGCTCCTATTAAGAGGTAGGTAGCTATTTATGGCTGAGGCAACAGGTGGCTTAGAGGCATAAAATCCCTTCTTCAGTGTATTGAAAAGCCTTCTTTTCATGGCAGCAGATAAACGGGAATCCTAATAAAAAAAAAAAATCCCCATTTTCTCCCCCTTTATAGTAATCCTCGTTTCACACCTAAAATGATTACAGCATTCTGTATTGTTTTTTCCACACATACACACAGCCAATGACAAGAATCACGAAGCTCAAAATATCACGTATCAACCTCTGGGAACAGGTGGACTGTGACTCAGGGGCACAGAGCTCTTGTTAAGGTGTTTTTGTGTGTAAAAGCAGCTTAGCACAGCAGTTCTATTACATACCCTATTTAAGCCACCTGTCTGCAAGGGGTTATTCTGTCTTGAGACCTGCAGCTTACTCAGTGAAACAGCTGACTGGCAGGGTCTGGAATCTTCCTGGGTTAAAACACAAACATAAAGCAGCACAAACCAGGCCAGCCTCTCTTCTTGTTACCGGCTCTTGGCAGAATTATTTATCTGTTGAGTTTGCAAACTTTGAAGCCCCTCTTTGTACGCTTCTGCCGTTCATCACCTGTTCAGGATTCCAAATGGTGCTTACATCTTCACAGTTACCCAACCAGAAATGTTTTATGCACCCAAGGTACTCTAAATCATTATAGAACTGTATGCTAATTAATTGTCAATGAGTAATGTGCTCCCACAGGCACATTAAACCATCTTTTACTTAAATAAGTGCTCAGTTAAAAAGAAGACCAATCCCTTCAGCAGTATAGTAAAGTTTTAATAGGTGTGCCTTTTCTCTCCATTCTACATATGTTCAATTCTCTTTTTCTCTTCCCCTGGAACCAGCTTGCGTTGAGCTACAGGTCAGGCTGCGTTTGACAGCTGTTGTCAAACAAGCCTCTCCCAGCTTCTTCCTTAACCTGTCTGAGTGCTGTTTGGTCACTGATGTTGGAAGGACACTCCTGATATCCAGCGAAGACAAGTGCTGTCAGCCATTGTTGGAACAAGGGAGTAAAGCTGCTTTCTTTCAAAGGGATGTGGATATAACTGAGGCAGTCTCCACCAAAAGAGATGGCCAGTTTCTAAACTGACACTGTACCAAAACCTGAATATGGCCTGTTCTCTGAGAAAGAAACAGCTGAGATTAAAGGATGCAAATTTTTCAACAAAAAAAGTATAAGGAAATAGAAGGGAAGGGAACAGAAAGAAATGGAAGGGAACAGAAAAGGAAAGGAAAGGCTATGACTGAGAAAAACTGAGCACTCTGAAAATGTCTACATCTTCTCCAAGATACAGGCATTTAAATCAGTGTATCTCTGCTGCCCTTACTTCTGTATGAACAAGGCCCCTGGGATTGCAGTTGTGGCTGTGGCTGGAATTTGGCACTACAGTTTTGACCTTTGGCTTTAGCAAAGTGGCTCAGATGATGGCTTCTTGATTAGTGGGTCAAACTAAACACAGCACAGAAGTGATACTGGAAGGATAATGGGAGGCTTTCGCCTGCACAGGTTAGTCATCTGCAGCTTGTTCACCTCAGTGTGTAGACCAACGATGTACTAAAGGAAAATGTTTTGATAGTACAGGAGACAGGCAAGGTCATTTTATGATTATTAGACAAGAGTTTAGAATTTAGGCAAGAACGAAATACAGAGACTAGTGTCACTGCACTTAACTGGGTTAATGTAGCAATTAAAATGCCTCTCAGTGTGGAGCATTTCAGCTTTCAAAGAGTGTTTTTCAAGTACCATCTAATGAATTTTAATTTTTTTTTTTTAATTATATTTCAGGGAAAAAAAAAGACTTCAAGGTACTGTATTGGCATCAATGGGAACAGGATATACATAAATCTCAGCTGCTTGTAAAGATGCAAACTTCCCCCAAAGAATTTGGTTTAATTTGTGAAGGGGCGTGTGTGCAACATTCCTCACTTGAGCAAAATTCTGTATGAGAAACTAAACACTAAGGAAGTTCACTACTAGTTTGTAAACATCTCCTGCTGGCAAATAATCCTCCTGGCAAATTTCTTCCTAAATGATTATTGTATATACAAAGAACACAAAACTAACTGCAACTGAAACATTCAAGGTGATTATCCTTGAGCAAGGTTAGTTTCTTAACACTTTTTTGCTGTACAGGGAACCAGAGCAATCTGTCACTACTGCCATTTCTGTCTGCACAGTTAACCTGCAGAAACAGGAGCAGGAGTTTCACTTCCCCCAGCTTACTCATGCAGTCCTTGGAGCAAACAAACTTTTATTAGGTGTTCTTTTGAGCTTACATTACAGCTGTTCAGTTCTTTGCACCACCAAAAAAAAGTAGGGAGGGAAGAAAGAGCCAAGCTTTGCTAGAATACCTTCTTTAGGTGAAACAGATAAAAAGGGCACTCGCCATTTATCAGTAAGAACTGCAAAAAGATGTAGGTTACCGGTACAGCTGGGGATGGCATGTTAAAGTCAGAAAGTTGGAGCAAGTAAAAATGAAAGCTGCTGCAGGAGTAGAATTCTACTCTGGGCATTTAAAACATTCATTTCTAATAAGAGCTTTTGTGAAAGACTCGCTGACATCCGAGAATGTCGTATGTGGTAGCAAATTAAAACCTGCAGATCTCTCTTAGGTTAGTAATTGCTATTGTTCCCACTGTCAAGATAGCTAAATTGAGAGGTAGTGGGTATAGTGAATGGCTGCTCACCTGGGGGTATGTGTGTGGCAGAAGGCAGGTCACACTTTACTATCAAAATAATGAACCACAAACCTCACTCTTTTAAGGGAACACTGTAGATCCACCTGCCTGCCACCGAGAAGCTCATTTCCTCTGACATATGCACTATCAGTTAATGAAAATGAATACTTCAGATCACGGTGAAAATACAGAGTAGAACATTTCACTGTCCAGGACAACCCTGCTCAGAAACGTACATACTTTAAATACGTAGTTTTCCTTTGTGAGCACAGTACCAACAAATATCTCAACTATATCCATCCTGTCTTGAAATGCCTGCGATTTACGTAGGGTCCAGTTTTGTACCACCACTTCACATGGGCAGCACAACAGGCTCACATACAGAAAGGTCTCAAGGTCCTTCACACCTCTGATTTCTTGGCTTTCTCCTCACACAGTCCCACACATTCCAATAGGATGCTCTCAAGGATTGAAATATTGTCAGATATCTTGGCAGAACCAAGTGAAGAAGGAGAGAGAGTTGTGTTAGATCCAAAACCTGTAAGCATCTGTTTTTATCAGGAACTTATTACAAAGCTAGACAGGGCTAACTGTGATTGTCAGAGCCATTGGTGGAACCTTTGACACCTGCTTTAGTGTCTGCTGTGTAATTTATTAAGGCATTTCTTTCTTTTTCCCCTGAAGTGCCTGCCTGTGTGCTTTACTGCCAGGGCCAGGAACACTTCACTGTGCTCACTACTGACCAGTTCCAAGGCTGGCTGCAGCTGCCCTGTGCAGCTTGATGGAAGGGTACTGGGGGGGACTGGAAATGGCACAGCTTTCTGCTGCTGCTGTGGAGTGTGGTCAGAAACGTGCACACCGTGGTATATGGCACCTATAGGTGAAGGGGCCAACTGCCCATAAAAAATTCCTGCCCCTTCCTGTTGGGAAACGCGAGCAGAGTCCGATCGAGGCTGATGCTCCCGGGGTTTTGTTGCAGCTCAAGCTGTGAGAATACAGCTCTGAGAGAAGCAGTAGTTAATGTTCTCCCTGATGCTCTTTAGAAATATCCAAGTACATTACTTAATAGCTTTTTATGTTGTTGACTTCTGTAGATATGAAGGGTAAATTATCGGTATAATGTACTTTTAAGTATGTATTTACACAGGCCAAAACCTTTTCTCTCTTTAGCTATAATAAAATAGCATTTCTGCATCAACCTCTCCCTTTCATAAATGTGCCCCTTTTCTACTGCCTTGCCAAACTACTGCTTTTTCCTTTTTTCCTTTTATGCATGTAAGTGGAAGCTGCTGTGTGCAATGATTAACAACTATGTCTGGAACGCATCTACAGCTTTCATATCTATTGTATATCTGTCTAGGCCCTGATTCTGCAGACCTTTAAGCTTAACTTTACATAGCATCAATCTGTGACTTTTATTCATGCATTAAAATGCATAACAAAACTGAAATTATCACTTGAGTAACTCCTTGCTTTCTGGATGTATTTGTTACCAAGCTTCAGAGAAATATTTAAGCAACATTAAAACAACAAGCTATTTAAAGAACCTGCTGACTTACTGGATTCTAGTTTCCTTACACTCATGTAAAATTATACATCCATAAAAATGGGTTTGCAATTTAATCTTTTTGACACACATTACATGAATGATAATTTAAACGAGCCATACTTCCAAGACGACTTTCAGGTCTGAGTGACATCCAAAGTGTGTGAAATCAATACTTCAGATGCAGTAACGGGCTCATTGCTCATGGTGGAATGAGCACTGTTGGCAGGAAACTATGCTTAATAGGAATAAACAAGTCACACCTAGATTAGTATTCATCAATTTCATGCAGAACTGAGGAGAGGGAAGTAGAAAGAAGTGATGGCAGAGATGCTGGTTGTAAGACCAGCCACATATGATCTGCAACAGCTACGCTTCTGAGTAAGATAACCAGCAGTCCGAGCACAGAGAGTTCCTCCTGTTTGATCAATGTCTGTAACAAATCTTTATCTTCTAACACTGTTTCCATACTTGTAAAGTTCCATTAAAGGCAAAGATGATTCTCTCTCTGTATTAACAAAACGAAAATTGTCCCAGGTTCTCAGGCTAGTTCAGCTAATGGGTGCCACAATTTCTTTTCGTTATCTAATGATCATTTAAAAATCATTAGCTCTTCTCACATTCACTGATCATGATAGAGTAAGATGTAGCAAGTGAGAAATTTTGTACTAAACTAAGGAAAAGAATCACGTTTAGTATTCCAGATTTTTACTACGGAAACCTACAAAGCAGCAGATAATTCCAGTCTTCTGATTCATAACATTTAAACATTTTTGCATTGCTTCCAACTAAGAAGCACACAGATGATGGTCTCTCCTGTGTTTGAACTAGCACTTGAATACTTGAGTTCTGTAAGGCCTGGTACAAGGGTGTAAGGAGAAAGTCACACAGTAGTTGATAGTTGCATAGTAGCAGAGCACAAGTAACATACATTCTCTTACGCTGTTATCACCTCTGTACAGGGGGAGATAAAGTGACTTTCCAGGTATCACAGAATCACAGAATGGTTTCAGTTGGAAGGAGACTTTAAAGATCACTTAGTCCAATCCCCCTGCCATGGGTGGGGACATCTTTCACTAGATTAGGTTGCTCAAAGCCCCATCAAACCTGGCCTTGAATATTTACAGCCTCTCTGGGCAACCTGTTCCAGTGTCTCACCACCCTCATCATAAAAAATTTCTTCCTTATATTCTAACTAAATCTATCCTTTCTCAGTTCAAAACTATTGTCCCATGTCCTGTAACTACAGGCCCTGGCAAAGTCTTTCTCTGTCTTTCTTACAAGCCCTCTTTACATAATTGAAAGGCCTCCCCAAAGCCTTCTTGGTGTGAAAAGCTGCATGTGCAGGAATGTGAGGGCACTGGTAAGTTAGAAGGTAACAGCAAAGAATTAGCTGATTATATTTTTCATATACTTCAGCAATTCTGCTAAGTTGATAATAAACATGAGCATGTTATTAGAATAGTAGAGAACACTGCATCAATGTAAACAGTGGACATAAACTCTCGTGTTTATAACCAACAAAATTAATTCTTCCTGTTTATACCTCCCAGAGAACAATGTTCATTGCCATCACCTTTCTATACATCTCAGATGTAACTCACAGAAGACAGTTACATAAATATAGAGAGAGAGCATAGTTAGGCATAATTACTGCATATATATGTATTTCAGATATGATTTCTGTATGTATAAAATAACAGTTTTATAAAGGTAGCTATCTATGAAGTAGTAACTTGGTGTGTATCCCTTGGGTTTCTTTTTCCTGTTATTGAATATCTCTCTTTATTCGGATTCTTTCCACCTTTTTTCTCCTTTCCCTGTCACGTTCCCCCAGTTTTCCTGTAGTCTGACATGTCCTTCAAATTTTTTGGGTTTGTTTTTGTTCCTGAAGAATTGTGTCTCCCTCTCCTCACCGCCTGCAGTGGGGGATTATGGCTATAATCATCCCGAACAGTCCTTCCCTCTTCCTCCAAACCTGTACCACAACAGCCTGACATATCTCCACCCGTCCTGCAAACTTTTATTGGCTTGGTTGGGAAGTTCAGGGACCATGACTTCTGTTCCTTGCCTAGATACCTATTTTTCCGGAGCTAATGACCTGCATTAAAAGTCAAATTGGTTACTGGCATTTTATGGTTCTTCATGAAGAAGGAAAGAGTACTTACAGTTTTACTCCAGGTGAGACCTGTGGTATGATGCTCTTTGATATAAGCTTGAAGCTCAGACCAGATGTTCAGATATGACTTCACCCAATCAACGTGACGTGTGTCACTGTAAAAACAGAGAGACTGTTTATATGTGTGAATGTACTTAAAGCTAGAGAGCATCTCGCTTAAAGCAGGTAAAACCAAGGTCTTCCTCAAAGCTATGGATAACTCAGGTAGCAGCCAGCCAGCCCAGTGCTGGAAATACTGAGGCCTGCTACACTGGAAAGCTTTTAGATCCTTCCAGAAGACAAACAAGGGCAAACGATGCCTCTAGCAGAGAGTGCTTCCTGCTGGAAGCGTGCGTCACCATCCTGCTCAGGCTCAAAGCCAACTGAAGAAGTATTGAAGGTGTTCGGAGCTGTGCGGCAGACTCAGGGTGATGTATTTTAGAAAATTAAATGTCCGTGGGTTGTGTAACATATTCCAGCTTCCAAGTTCAAATGCAGTCAGGGCAATACTGGATCATGTTATAGTCAGACTAAAATATTTATACATCGGGAATTTTTAAAGTACAAGTCACAAGTTGGCTCTGGAATTGTTATTTGGAAGGCTTCGTGTTCCAATGGAACAGTAAGTGAAAACAAGAAATCACTAGAGAGGGAAATGGCTTGTAAGATGGAGTCCTGCCTTAGGAAGAATTATTACTGAATAGGGATGGCTGTGGGCTGGACTCTTACAAGGATTTGGGTGTCTACCTCTTACTTATTTCCTTTGGAGTTTGATGCTTAACACTGCTGAGGATCTGGCCAGCAGGTTTAATCTAAAGCTTACTGAAGTCGAGGGAGATCCTTCCACTGCTTTGCAAGTCCGTGTGATCTGATTCAGGAAAAGAATTCCTTACTAGGGGAGATCTAAATACCTACATCATGTATCCTATTTCTAACCTTATGGGAGACATTTTCTTCTCCAGAATAAGTACTAAAGCTGTATTATAAAAATCTTCAGTTACTCCAGTAGGTGCTACCTTCAGTAGGTAAATGAAGGCTTCAGGAATAGTATATAAAATATACTATATATTTCATATTTTATATAATACATTTGTACATGTGCAATAAGTAGGAATGCATACAAAAGGTTTTAATATTTATAAAGGTTTCCTCACTAAAGAGGAAAAACTCAATAGCAAATACTGTTCTTCACTGGGATACAAAAATCAAGAGCCAAAATCTGGCCTCCAGAAGTACCAAATCAAGAGGATTTATGCATGACTCTCGAGAGGCCATAGGAAGGATCTGTATATTTTTCTCTATCAGCTCACTGATCTCCTTCATGGAACTGTTCTGTGAATTCTTTTTGCTCTTTAAGAACAATGAAGTGGTACAAAAGAAATAAATCAAATTGCTGGAGAATCAGGTGCTCGGTTGGATACAGCTGCCACCTAAATGCACATTTTCAAGCACAGAGCTGGAAAGCAACAGTGTAAGTGCACTGAGGGACACGTAGCAGCTCGCTAGCTGCACATTGATATGTAAATATGCATTTGCATATTAGCTCATGATGCTGGAATGCCAGAAATTAAATATAATCCAGTAAAATTGCAGAGAGTGAAAATGAGCACTGCTAGTGCTGCTGCCATTCTCACTGCCACGTGCTGCAGGTCAGAGATGAGGAAGGGCAAATACATTACTGCAAGCAGATTTTATCCGGTGTTTTTTAGTTTACAGAATGCTTTCTGTGATTGTGAATCCTCTTTGGTTAATGCTCTGTTCTCTGGCTAGTAGATACTGAGGCTTGGCAACATACCTGTTCTTGTAGTCCTTTAATACCCTGTTAGTATAAAAGGTAGCAGCATCGTTCATCTCCTTGACGTAAGGGCCTGGTTTAGGAGACTAGGATCATCAGTCCATGGTAGCAGGAAACAACAGAAGGAGAAAGGAAGGAAAGCATCAGTTGGACACCTTCCCCGATGTATTAGGCATTGCACAACACCACCATGGGTGCAGCAGACTGAAGAACTATGGAGATGAGACCGCAGAGTTCTGCAAGATGTGGGACAATTCTGGGCCACAGCACCCAGAAGCACATTCAGAGCCCTCCCAGCCGTCCTGTGTGTCACTCACCACTGCTACCCACCCAAGGGCAGGTATGCTTTCACTGACAGCTGAGAGGTGGTTGAACATTTTACTTCCTCTGTTCCTTTCTCTGAAGTTCTGGATTTCCTGAATCTTCTCGGATATCGGCTTGAGAAGCATTGCCACCTCATTCTGCAGAGCAAAGAAAGAGAAAGACAAGATGACACTGCTCTTCCAATGGGTGGTCCAAACCCACCCTCTGGTTTAACAGTGTCCTCCCTGCCCATTGATTTAACAGCTGGGAAGAACCGACAGCTTATTCTCTACATCAAATTAACAATCTCATTACCCTTCTCTGTTTGCAGCACCAAAAAGCACAAACATTACGTATTAAGAATGTGTTACAGCAAAAACAGTTCTCAGCACCAGCAGCATTTTTACGTTCTGCCCAGGTTAAGACCCCTTAGAGTCCCCATAGCTCAGAGTTGGCAGAATATTTGTATTTTTCATTTGATATCTCTGAAAATTGTTGAGTCTGTCTCCATTTAGCCCATATCCAGGGCTAAACTCTAGCTGTTGTTCTGTCACCTGGTGACCTCTCCCCAGATGAGAAAGGGGATCAAGAAAAGGAAAAGAGATCCATGGGTTGAAATGAAAATGGATTTAATAAAACAGACAAACTAATACCAATGCCAGTATAAAGTAAACAAAGTTATACTCAGCTCAGTGAATGTACAGTGATCACAATAAACGGGAAGGCATCCTCAGGAGAAGGAAGAGGAACCCAAGCAAAAATCCCCTTCTATCCTTAACAAACTTCCCCCTTCATCCTGAGCATGACATTCCTGGGCTGGGACAGACCTGTAGCCAGCTCGGGTCAGCTGCCCTGTCTGACTCCAACCTGCTGCCAGCCTGCAGACCAAGGCTGGCCCAGGATTCTGTCCCAGCCAAACCAGAACAGAGTTTTTACACTGGCTTGACTTTTTCAAGTTATTAACCAAGTTGTTCTTTCTATAAGAAACACAAACTACTTGTTAGGTTAGTGGCCTCTCATCATCCAAGTGGCCTCAGGCAACAAGGCTGAGAAAGTAACACACTGATGGCAATATCAGTTTTAGCTTTCCCTATTGGTAAGTTTTAATGGTTTAATTTCCTTTGGCTGCAAGCAATGTGGGAGGATTTAATAGGAAGCATAGTGCCTGCAAGCCATGGTGTGGGGAAATTCTCCTGTGTTCATCAGAAACGAACAGTATCCAGGGGAATGACTGCTGAGCGGAAGGAATAGTGTCTGGAGTGAAGAGAAAAGCAGAATGAATGTAGAAGCTATTCAAGCTCTTTCCCGTGCAAAGCGAATGCTAATCACACTTGGTCCAGTGTCTCAGAAAAACTAATTTAGAGCACTAACTTACTGGGAAGAATTCTCCCACTCAGCAATGGCACACTGAGGGACAAGGAGTCACTCGGTTACAAGCAGAACAACTGCTGCACCTTGGAACCCTGCAAAATGTTTCTATAAAACCAGCCAAATTATTTACTGCAAAAATACGCCCGCAGAACCCGTACTATGTCCCACCAAGGAGAATGTGCCATTCCCATGTTCCCTGCACTCAGAAGTCACTCAGGATACAGCAGAACTCTGCTTTTTTTCAGGAGTATTTGCTCAAGGGAATTAAGTGCTTGTTGGAGACAACTAATCCTCATATTCTCAAGGCCTAACGCTGTCATGACACACAAGATGATGTGTGCATATGTGATCTCTGTCATCTGCAATATATTTCTTTTCACCCTTCCACAAAACCTCAGCTTTAGAGAATTTTATGTCACCTTAAAATAAGCATGTCTGCTATGGATCAGCCTAAGTCAAGAGGCACTCCAAGAAACAAGACGAGAAGAGGTTCTGGAACCAGAATATGGAGCCTTGCTATTTTAGTGATCATGTAATTTTTAGAAAGGCCTATGCATCTGAAATGCTTGGGGATATTTAGTCTTTTCCTACAACAAAGTGGGTTGGGAGAAAACAAATATTTACACTATTACTGGGAGATTAAAAGATTTCTTTTTGTTGACAACTTCATGACCAACATAAATCATATAGTCTGAAAAAGCCCTGAAACCTCCATGATTTGTAGTTCTTGAAAACTGATTTTGTTGCCATAACACGATGCAGTCGGCAGGAATTCTTCTTTCTAATTTCTGCTTGTTTACAACATGCTGCAGCTGCTTGGGTCTTTCTTGTTTTGAAGGGAAATCTTTCGAGAGTAGTTAACAAAACTGAAATTTAAGAAAGTGCTTGTTCTGCTTTGATACTACGCCAGTTTTCCTCCCTTAAAGTCTAAGGGATATTTACTGTGAATCTCCATGGCCCAGTTCCAGCCAAAGAGAGTATCAGGGCTAAAAATACAGCTCCCCAGATGCCTGGTATATGCAGACAGCACTGGGAGGCAGCACGTTTCTGCCGATAGGGCACAGAAGTGGGAGTTCATAAACAGGGCTTCTCCTTGGAGTTCTCCCACCAAATTCTGACCAGCTTTCAGGAGAACTGTGTCACCTTTCTATGCTTCAACTTCCTCTATACTAAGTGTTGCTAATGTAGCTGTTTGATTTTGTAGAACTTCAATATCTACAGATAAGAAAGCAAAATTAGGGCCAAATGTTTTCCTCAATGGTACCAGAAGACCCACGCCTTCTGTTCCTCCTAGAAAAGCTCCCAACCACTTTTGTGAGGGGTTTCTGTCACTGGTACAAACATAGTTTCTGTCCCTCAGAACTGCCCAGGGAATCAACTGCTAATAAAAATATAGTTGATTTATCTAATTTCACAGAGAGAGTGCCCTGGTCTGCAACGGCTGCTGGCTGGCTGCACAAAATGGGGGTGTGTGTGTTTGTGCACACATCTTGTGATCCAGGTTTCTGGGTGAGGGCTGGATACCAAGGAAATACTGGCCTGCAAGGAATCACTTGAGTCCTGTCTCCCTGCAACCAGTTCTAAA
Organism: Todiramphus chloris collaris; assembly: GCA_025345505.1. Lineage (NCBI taxonomy): Eukaryota > Metazoa > Chordata > Aves > Coraciiformes > Alcedinidae > Todiramphus > Todiramphus chloris. The sequence goes on from JANVCC010000270.1 coordinate 4,553,330, forward strand.
TTTTTACTTAGTGATTAAACTGCAGATGAATTATAGTCTATATGGCATATGGGTATAGAAAGGCTCATTAATTCTGGCAGTAATTAGGCTTGTTTGGCTCTACACTGCAGAACCAGTTGTGCTGAGGGTTGTAGAAGGATAATCTCTTTATTGCAATGAATATTAAACCAGCTGGTTGTTGATAAACTGATTGTCTATACTGTATCTCTAAGAAAAAAGAAAGGAATTCAAGGAGATGAATCAGAGCTGTTGGAAAAATCTTCAGCATGCCTTTGGCATGTGCTAGATAAAATTGCTTGTCATTTAAAACATAGCGCAGTTGTTTAACAGAAATGTAAGGCTCTTTGTATAAACACCTTTCCTGTTATAGCATCAGTTTGGCTGGAATGTTTAAAAATGCAAAAGTGGCACAACTTAGAAATATCGAAAGTAATTCCCAGTATGCTTTTGTCCTTCCTTAAGAATTATTAAAACCAGATGATCTTTGAAAATATGAATACCTAAATGACCAGCCAGCTTTGATCCAGTTCTTGTCATTCCTATTAGAAAATCCAGAGCAGTGAGACTGCAGTGATTAGCCAAAAACCTTCAGTCAACGCAACAAGAACTGTCTTAGGCTTTGCTTTCAGAGACTTCAGCCCAGTCTCATCAAGTGTGGCAGACCAGTATTCCAACAGACAGCACCAAACAGACTCTCTTCTTTCCCTTTTTGTAGTGCTCACACGAGAGGTTCCCCAGGTAACGGGTTTATCGGGACTGGGGCACGTGGATCTAATTCAGGAGAATGGGCAAACTTCTGGGTCTTGTGGGTTTTGTGACTGGCCTGTGAAGTCACACTGATCTGAGTGGCTGGCTTAAACCCTGGCAGCTTGAGACAGCAACTACTTGCAAATCTCAGCTTTAAAATTTAAGAAAGAGGGTATTTTCTCAGGACTGTTTTCCAGAAACCTGCCAGCATGGATTGCAAAGGCACAAAACACAGCAGGTAAATAAAAATACGGTTTTTAAAGATCTTATGTGTTTTTAAGCTAATCTCACATGGTTTTGAAGGGTGAGATTGTTTACTGAGGAATTTTTATGTTGATGGGTGGCAGCACAATTCAGACCTGACTATTGTAGTGTTTAAATCAACCTGACCTATTACAAAAAACCCATGGTGAGGGAACAAACCCCCTTTCTAGTTACGCTGACTGAGGGGGTGGCAATCTTTGTCACAGGAGCAGTAAAAGAAAACTGAGAGCATTTGGGATCAGCAGCCCCTTCATTTTACTCCGCTGCAACCAGAGCAGCATGACCACAACCTTTCTTCCATGGTCTACGGTGCTGTTATTTGAAATTCCCATCGTACTCACATTGTATTTCTCACAGAGAGTCTGAAACACAGAGCTGGTTTGAATAAGCTGTCTCTGTGTCTGCTGGCAAGCAGCTCAGCTTAACGAACATGGTTCTGTAGAGCAAAACAGTTGGTGCTGAGGACCTGACACACTACATGCATTCTGGGGGGGCAGCTAGTTTGGACTAGCTGTAAATTGTGGATTAGGTGCTGTCTGGGAGCGTATCTTCATTTAACTTCGTCAGAAAGATACCCATTTTGTACACCCTAAGGCTGCTCTACAGTGTGAATCACAGCATAGTAAATGGGGCTGATTTGAAGGAAAAATATAGTCCCACTGTGAATGAAAACACTAATGTAGACACAGGCATTATCTCTGCAAACAGCCAGTGCAGTCCCACCCCACCTTTTGTCCTTTCAGGGGCTGAGAGATGCCATGGATAGCATCCGCCACGCTCACTTCTAACCATTTAAAAGATGAGCATCCTCTCTCAGCTGAAATGTGATTCTCTGTATTGTAAATGAAGAAAGAGATGTCCCTGAGGAATTCTTTCCACCTATTCACAGAAGACTCTATATTAGAAGACATTAATAGATGTGAATAATGCACTCCAGAGGTGCTGCCATTTACTGTAAAGAGAGCCTAGAAAGACACCTTACACAACATTCCTCCCTTGGCAGCTACAGCTGGTGAGCAGAATCCCATCCCGTGTCTGCAGGAATAAGATAATGGTCGCTTCAGTCAGCGCCAGCGAGATGCCTGTCTTTTGTGAGTGGCTGTTATTCTAGAACTAAAATATTTTTAGATTGACTGCAATTTGCCATATTTTGTAAGAGGCAATCTGTAAAGAAGACTTTAAAATTCAAGTTAGTCCTTCTTTTTTTGTATATACGTGGTTTAAGAAAGGCCTGTCTTTTTTTTTTGTTGTAGCTGTGTATCAGCTGTCTGAATGGAATCAGCGTTCGGATTCGGCTGAGGAATAACCTCTTCCTTTAAGTACAGAGAAAATGTGGTTTTTCTTCAGAGGTGAATCTGAGCTAGTTGGTAACTTTAAGCCTCCCAATGCTGCATCCGAATTCCTCAAACGCTTCCTTTTTTTCTCTTTTCATTATTGCTTCCATAGTGAAATACTACCAGCTTTTGTTGGCAGCTGTCAGAGTGTTCCTTTAGCACTGCCTATCACCATCTCTCTTTGCAGAAAGTGTTTCACATTTGGTACCACAGTTTTGCTGTTACAACTGCAGTGTAACCTACTGCACCCTAACCCAGTGCTTTCTCTGCAAGCATTTCCTGACCGGCAGTGAGACCATCAGTGAGATCTTTACGAACACTACATTCATGTCCCTCTAGTATTCTGCTATTTCCAGGTTTGAAGGGCCTAAATAACTACAGAGAGACATTAATTTATTCTGGTCTCATTTTCTTAGACTGTAAATCTTCAAAGTAGTGGTGTAACAAGTGTGTGATTTGTTTGTCAATAGTACAGGTTTCGGCACTTCAACTCCCTGCCGTGCAACAGCAGGGCTGTGACAGACAAATCTGCAGAAATGTCTGGTCAGCTTCATCAGCACAGAAGCTTAGACACATTTGTGTGCTTCCAAAGTGATTTAATTGGTATTTGGCTTTTATTCCTCTTAGATGGCACATAAATTCTCCATCTAACAGCCAATATTAGCTGCAGCAATTCTGTGCTTTGTGGGAAAAAAAAACCCGGGGAAGACCAAACTGTAACCCCATATGACAAGTTACTAGTTTAGTCATTTGTAGGTTTAGTTTGAAATGTAAACTCTGAGAGAGGGCAAATGGAGAGGAACATGATAGACAAACAGCTTCTAAGCAGTGGAGAAAGCCATGGGCTGATGGAAGCTGCCTGCAGCAGTCTGCAGCAGTGTGGATTCACAGCCAGTGCTCTTGGCCAAGATGCTGGCTGGGTTCTAAATGGGCTTGAACATTCTGTAGATTGTTTCCTTGTCCACTACAGCTCTCCATGGACAGTATATTCATCAGGGAAAGCTCCTCCTGCTTTAGGCACACAGGCAGCATCCCACGCCTAATCAATAAGAACAACTACACTAATGAACTGGTTTCAACCCTTTGAATTACTGCTCCTCAGTCTTCGCTGCTGTGATCACAGACCACGTCAGTGATGCCCAGGGCAGTCCAGGTAGCAAAGTTCTGTCAGAACAGCACGTGAACTGCTGGACAGTCTGTGCCTGATGGTGTTGATGGGAGCCAGGCTGCCCAGGGCAGTGGTGGAGTCCCCATCCCTGGAGGGATTGAAAAGACTTGTAGAGGTAGTGCTGAGGGAGATGGTTTAGTGGTGGAATTGATAGTGCTGGGTTAATGGCTGGACTCGAGAATCGTAAAGGTCTTTTCCAACCTAAATAAGTCTATGAATTGAAATCTAATGAGCTTGAGGCTGGTTAAATGCATTTGAGCACCTCTGAGACAGAGTTATGAGGTAACAGGGGCCAGGGAGCTCTCTGGAGGCTGGAAATACGTTTACAATGAAGCAATAATCAAGCATTAAAGTGGCCCTGAAACTGAGTAAGATTTTACAATATCCAAAACTGAGCCTGTAAACACTGTAAGGCAGCAGCCTGGTGACTGAAAACTGTCAGTTGGGCCATCACTGTGTCCGTGACCACATGTTGCATGCAGTCGTAGGCTCACTGATAACAGAAATATTGCAACAGTTTGGCAAGATTTCAGGGAACAGGAGTGGGGGAAGGGGGTTCCCTTGGGAGATCGGGACTCTCAGGCTCTGTCCATGTCACTCCTGGCACCTTCTGTAAGTTTGGGAGCTGAGGACCTTAAAAGGACTGAACCAAATTCTTCCTTAAGCTATTTCTAGATACAGGGGTGCATGTTAGCAGCAGCAGAGTGGCAGCAAAAATTGGCTCAACTCTTTTAAATTAAAAAGCTGAGGAGTATCAGTACAGGTGATCCCAGTAAGTATGAGGAAAAGTAGTGGGAAATGGAATGACATGAGCAAGTCAAGGTAGTGAGAAAACAACTCCTGCTAGGATGCAGAATAAGAAGTCCTAGGAGTCCTGTTATTGAAGTACTTTAAAAACAGAAAAGACAAAAATGAGCAATCCTACAATGACAGAGAGCCAGAAACTCTAAATCTCTATGATTTCTACATAAAAATTCTGAGAATTCATCCTTTATTCAAAGAAATTGCCACAACTATTCTGTTCCTACAATAGATTTTTTGCTTGACTAGAAAAGATTAAAACCCTCAGGATTTGTTCTCATGGCTCAAAGTCTAACTTAAGCTGCAGTTGCTTGGATTCCAGGGGGTCTAATTCTCCTTTTCTAGGAGGAAAAGGGGAAGCCTTTACCTCTCACTTTCTCTTCCACCCTTCTCCTCCCACCTGCGTGTAGAGCTGGATATTTAAGCCAGGTATTTAACTGGAATGTTTGTCTGCACAATGGTGATAATTAAATCCATGAGCTCTGGCAGTCATATGAACTCAGCATTTTTTTTTTTAATGAGAAATTACGTAATCATTTATAGTCTGAACTGCATCTGTCATTTAAATATGTTTGTCGTACTTCTTACCATGACTGTTATCATTCTGCTTATGTTTACATTGATTCACAGAAAAACTCACCTCATTAACTAGCTGCTAGTATGGGAACAATGGATTATTCATGCCCTCAAAACAGCTCTTAAAATTCTTTGAACTCTTAAAGTGAAATGGAACAACTCATCAAGAGAAGACAGTATATGAGTTACCATTCACAAAGCATTCAGTGCAGTGACTTTGAGCCGTGATCGACATTAGTATTCATGGTCATCAATTAAATCAAAGTAATTGTTAGAAGAGATAAGCTTGCTCAGGAAGAACAGCAACTTTCAAAATTCTCATACAATAAAAATAATAATGTTTTCATCAGAATTGTATTTGGCTTAGACTACAGGGAATAGAAAACCCAGATCCAAACTGTTTTGTAATGGTTTGTGAAGGTTGATGTTAAAATCTGTCTTCTGCATTACCCAAGCAACCTGTACACATAGGGTCTCAAAATACCTTTCTGAACAACTTCTCACAGAATACAGCACTATTCTGATTTATTTTCCCTTCTCCATCTTCTCTTTACTATCTAATATATAGTAAACACTTTACAATAGACATTTTTTGTTTTGCTTTAATGTTTGAAGTTTGGCATCAGAAAAGAATTTTTAATAAGTGGATGAAGTGAAGAATCCCATCTTGCTGAATGAGCCTGTGTCCAGCAACCACTAGCTGGGACACACACAAACAGCAACACCAACCGGTGCTTCTGTCATGGGATCTCTTCCCCTGCACATACAAATATAGAACATGACCATAAAAAGTAACAGAACATGCTCTCTGCAAAGTAATTTATTGCAGTTGATGCTAGATCGGTATGCCAGCTGGAATTACCTTCTCGGCTCCTACTATTTTCACATACACAGATAATGAAGGCTGTGCACTGCAACAGATTCCAGAGGAGTAAAATATCAGCATTATTACCAAGAAGAAACTCTGCAAAAGCGACTTCAGCAAGCTTAACTGTTTGAAAATGTTTGCTGGTGACTCATAGCAGGAGTTAAAGAGCTGACTGAACACTAGGGCTTCAGCATTTTCAGAGGGGAAAAACTACTGCTTTTTGTACAATATACATTTCTCTCGTTGCTGAGCACAAAAAAAAAAAATCTATTCTACATATAGGAGCTTTCTTTTTGTTCGAATTCCTTCTTCGTTAGTTTGTAAGCTGCAAGAGCTGAGCTAATTTATTTTTCCAGGGCATTTTCCCCTCCCTCCTTTTTTTTAAAAGGCACCATGTATGACATCCCAACATGACAGGAACTCAGTAAATCCCCTCAGTCTCCACGCCGCTGTCTCTGAATGTCTACAAAGCTACTATGCCATAATCGCAACTCGCTGGCTCATTCACAGCTTTACATTATAAAGCAAACAGTCTAGACAGCTGAATGACAGAATTACTCTCTTTTCTCTTGCATTTATAGATATGCTGTCATCTTCATTTGCTTTTCTCTTCTCTGTGCATTCTGATACACTAATGATTAGCTTTCCTGTTTGGATTCCACACTGACTCCGTGGCTCTAGGCTATAAATACAACCAGAGCCCAGATGACATCACATCAGTAAGGTCCTAGGGGGGAGTGCGGGGGGAGAGCTCCAGCTTCTTTCCTTCCCCTGGGTTAGCTGGTTAGCTTTTTCAAAATGGGTAACCACCGTGGCTTTGCAAGGGGATTTTCTTTCTCTTTTCTAGATGGAGATCAGAAAGCCTAGTGCCCAGAGCTGGCGGTCTCTGCAGTGGAAAGCACTGTTCAGGTGGCACAGAACAGGCAGCCTTCGATTATTGTCAGGTCTGTCTATAGTACAGCTGAAAGTGTGCAAAAAAGGGAAAAAGAATGAACAGCGACATCTGTTTGGATGCCTGTTAAAAATGTGTAGCTAACAGACTCGTGTAGAAAACCCATAAGTAGCTGGGTTTGTTCTCACTGAGAAAGGAACTTCAGTCTGTAATATTCCTGGTAGTTTGACTTGGGAATGATGTGTACACACATGTGGCATGAGAGTTAAATGATAAAAGTACACTTTTTGCCTTCAGCAAGCTGCAGAAATCTGTGCAAGCCCGATAATCTGTAACTGAGACGTGGATACACATGGCCAGCTCTGGTGATGTTTACAGCAGGGCTTTTATTATTTATTACTTTTCTTAATGATCTGTAAGTTTTATTTGGGATTGATGGAGAGTCTCTTTTTACATCTGTTCTTTTCCTTTTTTTCCCTTGCTTTGTTGTCAGTTGTTAAATGAAAATTTTTAAACTTCACAGTTGAAAAAGATTCTCAAAACCTTGAGTTGAGGTGAGGAAGTCGTGAGGGTAAAGGTGAGGAGAAGCCATTGCCATTCTCGCTGGCAAAGCAGAGAAGATCCTGTCGATAGCACACTGGCACACGAGGCCAAAGAGTGAGCCAGAGCTTCCCAGAGCTGGGACGAGAGCAGCGCCTCAGAACATCACGTTATGTTTTGGGCCATCGGAAACGGTTCATCGGGGAATATTTTACCTACGAGCATGAAGAGTTTTGTGGGCCACTGGGTGCAGTTGTGTTCACAGCCAATAGCAATGACTGTTTGAGGCCTGGACCAGGGGGAATTTTGCCTGTTCTCTGAGTCATGACCCACTTTTACTCTCTGAGATCAGGGACAGCTGGAAAAACAACTGATACCTTCCTGCTTGGAGCTCTATAAACCTACTAAATTCTCTCCTGGAGTATCTGTGGTGTTGGTTTTTTCCCCTTGAGTTTCCTTGCCATTAAAACATACTGATTAGAAAAACTTTTAATTTATGTCTCCAAGAACAACAGTGACAGCAAAATGTCACTGATTTATACCACTTGCAGACAGTTCTGATTTGAAAATAGAGAGTTTAATGCACTATGGAGCGGTGGAAAAAGGCAGAACTGGAGGCCATGGAGAGACCGTGCAAGTGCAGTCTTTGTTCTTTGCACACTCCAAGGAGGACAGCACTGATGTCTGTTCTCAGGAAGAACATGGTGCTGTTGGCCAAAACCTTGTGCCCTCTAGAAACTGCTGATGAGATTTCATAACTCCACAGCTTCCCTGAGCTTTCTGGTTGCGAGGATTTAAATAGCTACCACTAAAATAAGTATATAAATCAGCTTGATATAAATTGGTTTTTAATTTTCTCGACAAAATGCTTTGCCTTCCTTCCAGAATTGGACTAATTTGGACCTCAGCTTGTAGAATACTGAGTCTAGGGGTCGGTATTGATTTTTCTCTCAGTAGCTTACCCTCTGATTTCAGGATCTGTTATACAGCATCCCTGTGAGGCTAGCAAAAAAGCTAGTCTGTTCTGTGGCATTTCCACCTTTCCAGAGAAATGCTGATCCCACTTCACAACCATGAAGTGGAAACCTCCTTTGAGTTCTTCAGGGATCTTACACGTATTGGTACAGAAAAGGTTCTTCACTCTGAACCACAGCTTTCTGTTCATGATGGCACCATGCTAATAAGACCGAAAGCAGCCCCTAAGTGCACAGTATAAACAAGGTAACAAACAAAAGCAACTGCAGGGCTGGATATTAAACATAGGGGAGCTCAGCCCTTTGAATAAGCTGCCTTTTGAAACCCGAGGTCACTTTTCTTACCTCTTGAGGCTCTTGACATTGAGATGCTAACACCAGGAAAGATCTCTGCGCTTGGAAAGCAGCACGTACCATCTCTGCCTGTAACAAAAGGAAGAATATGAATTAAACCTGAGCTTGTAACCTCCAATACCTCTTCTTGGCAGCTCAAAGTCAAGTGTGACAGCTCAAATCTTTCTTGCTGCTTCTCGTCTAAATCACAGCAATGCTGACTGGAGGAAAAGCATTACAGTACTGGCTTAGCTATAAATGTTTTTGAAATGTAAGTTTAAGTTCCCTATCTTCTTCAGATAGGAAATAAAACGAGTTCATATGCAGTCTTTTGGTTATCATTTATAAGATTAGTCACAGGAGGACTTAATTTTAACACTTTGGAGAATGTCTGGGAACTTTTAACGGTGATGTTTCTACTTAAGTGTATGATGGCAACTTATTACTGCTGAGAAGGGCAACCTGCAGCCCTGCTGTTGCACTGTAACCCAGGCTGTGGTGACGTTTAAGAGCTGAGCTTGGCAGATTTGCTGAGGGACTCTGCTGTAATTCATTCCTTGCTTCTCCTCTGTGAGCAGCCCCTAATAGCGATTGCTACAAGACTGAAGATTCTGAGCCAGTTTCCTCCCTCCCTCCACCTCAAACTCTAGCATTTGGGTTAAAGCTGCATCTGACAGCATGTTTACATGGTTTAGGTGAAGCTCTACACTTCCACCAGTGTAGTGTTCCGTACTGTTCAAATGTTTGGTGGTTTTTTTGAACACTAGACACTTTCTGAACGATGTACATTGGTTAGAATCTAATTGCTATTTCAGTGTCCCCTGTACCTCATTCAAGTGGATGAGCAGTGGCTAGGAAACAGCATTATTGGTGTAGAAAAGAACTATTCAAAACTAGTGTATATGTCAAAATGAAAATCAAAGCAGATGTTAAATTAAATCTAATATGAATAGGTACATTTATAATCACTTTGTGAAAGGGTGGGGAAGCTTGTGCTGGTTTTCCTTGGGGCTTCTTCAATTTAAAAAGAAAACAAGGACATTTTATATACAGGTCTCTGTGGATGCAACTTAAAATACATAAAAGTCAGGAAATTTAAAGTTGTAGCAAAGTACACCAGCCAAATTGTGTTTATTCATCTTAAAATGTGATGGCATGAATAAAACATCATCTCTTAGCATAAAAAACACTGCAAGGAAGATGGTAAAAGAGGCCCAACTTGGACAGTATTTGGGGAGGAGGGGATATTATGGTCTGGCAGGCTGAGATTTGGAAGAGGGTAAGCATCTCTATATATAGATAAAGAAGTAAATAATAAGGGAAATAGTATGAACATAGGACACTTAACTTTTCCAGACATAGACATGAATACCATCAATAACAGCAAAGTTTAGATATTCTTAGACATTTCAGAAGACTGACTTTTTGGTAGAGAAATTCATAAAACAACAAAGCACGGGCTATTTCAAGCTTAGGGGCTTTTTTGTGTGAGGAGGACCTTGCAGAACAGCTGACCAAAACCTAATGTGATTATGAATGGATTCAGTTCTTCCTAAATTGCAACTTGGACGAAAATAAATCTATAGCTAAAGTTTGGTATTTTGGAATCACAAATTTCTGGAAAAATCAGTGCATGGAAATGACTGTCTTGAAAAACTTAATGATTTGAATGCAGGAAAGGTATTTATGGTAAGAATGGCAAAATCTAAGTATGCTGGGCAGGAGGGAGAAATTGTAGGAAAAAGCTAGAATTTCTGAGCGAATAACTAAAGCAAGATACTCAGAAGAGCTACAAAACCCCCAAGGAGTAAGAAGAAGCCTTGATTATCAAGGAGAACTTTTTTTCAGGCATTACAAAATAGAGATGCGAAGGAATGATGGATGAAGGCCTTGCTGAACTGTACCTTGCACGGAAAAGTAGAACAAAGCCATATTTTTTTTTTTTTTTAGCTACTGCAACAATAAAGAAATAAGGAGATGAAGCGAGGCCATGGCAGTGACGTGAAGGGTGAGTTGGGCATGCCTACCTTATTCTTGCTGTATAGCTTATCTGTTGTTGAATAAAAGCTTTTACCTGATCTAAGGAAGTTGAGGTACATGAAGCTATTGGAAGGGCAGCTGAGGAGAATGAGGATAAATCAGCAGGAATTGTAGAATTTGAAAAGGAAGTCACATATATGTAGCTCAGTGTGACAAAACCATCAGGTCCATATTTGTTCTAGAGTACTGAAGGCAGTGATAGATGGAAGCACAAGTAGAAAAGATTTTAAATACGTGTCACTGGGAGATAGTACCAGCTGACAGAAATCTGCAATGATAGATTGGGCAAATATGCCCAAGAGGAGGGAGGAAAAGTATGTCAATCACATGGCTGTTAGTTAGACTTTTGCACCATGCATATTTAGAATGGATTTGAAATGAGTGATTAAAAACATACAGAAATAAAAAGTGGGAGAAGTGACAATGGGATCAGCTGTGGTTAAAATAATTCCTTTGCGGGATTGTTTAGAGTTTCTTAGTTGCAGATTCTTAGACAAGGATTAAAAGTGCACTAAAAAGCGTGGCATTTTGCATTTTCTTATGTCATAAATTTTTATACGATGTTGGAAAACTTCAGTGGTCAGTGGACTAGATTGCAAAGCTTCTGCTGTACGCCCAAAATCTGTCCAGCCCCAACCGCTTTTAGTTGTGTAGGGATTGGTGCACTCACATCTCTCTCCTTTGAATTTCAGTCTTAACCAGAAGGATGATGCTAATACAGGTTTTGCATTTTACAAGCAGAATTTTCTAAGACTTCTGCCACAGTTACCTCCTCCTTTCTCCAACAGCTTTAAAAGTGTCTTTTTGGAGTTTTACTGTTTCAAGCATGTGGCACTTCTTTCCATGCATCCCATCAAAGTAACAGAATAGCTTCTTCTCATTAAGAATGCATTAGTTCAGTCCATCACCACTCCAGTTCTTTCTTGTACTCTTGGAAATGTGACACTTCTTTGCTACCTCCTGTTTAGCTTGTGGACTGGGTAACTAAGCAGACAGCACTGGTTTTTATAGGGAGATGACTCTTCCATAGACCTCCATATCAGGTGAGGACTAATGAGTAAAAATGGACTGGGAGAGATTCTTCTCAACAGCTCGTGCAGTTCAAAAGATTGCCACAGAATAAATCTTTTGGTTATAATGAATGATTATCATGAAGCCTGTGTGTCAAAAATGCATGGGAATCGTGAGTTAGTTTATCAGAGTACAGCAGAACACAAACTGGCACACTGCAGATAGAAATGGGCACAGTTTGGAGCAACAGAAAGCTGCAGGTAATCCTTTTGGCATCCCTGGGATTACGTATGGACACAGCAACAATCACACAGATTCCTCAGCTGAGGTGAATATTCTGAACTAAAAGTTCCTCAAAGCATTTTCTGCTTTGCTTGTCGCAGTTTGGTCTAGAGGGTGGAGGATGCAGCTGTGACTGTGGACCTGAATGCCAGCCCACTCACCACCTCGGTCTCCCCAGCAGTAAAGTGTGGGATAAATCCTTCACCTCAGGGGTGTGTGGCAGCTGACTTAGGTGCCTGATCTGGTTGGAAGAGCCAAAATGTGACACGTACGCAGCGTCAGCCCAGTTCCGCGCCTGTTGGAACCTGTGGCCTCTTTACAGTTAAGGCTGCAGAAATTAGGGGAGGAATTGGACATATTTCAAAGTAATCTTTCCGTAGCAGCTGGTTTAACCTTCTCTGTCACAATGCGATGCCCACTTTGATGTTTCCCAGAAGCCACTGCTTGCAAAACTGCCAGAGGCCACGTGAGAGCCGAGCGGTGAGAGTGCTCCTGAGCTGTCTGAAGCAGCGTGCGTGTGGGTTCCCCCAGACCTGCGCTGCTTCAGACGGAGAGGACATGGACTCGCTGACCCCGAAGCTGAAACTACCAGTTTGCTTTAGCACATTTCACTTCTCCAGAGCAGATGTGATTTTAGGATCTGCCTCTTTCTCATTTGACATGTTTTATTCAATCTAAGTTGCCTGTCACTCTGGTATCCAAACGTTAATAAATATAACTATTATTTATGGGACAACAGTTTGGCAACGTGCATTCAGACCTCAAGTTACAAGTAAATTTGGTCTTTGAAAAAAAAAAAGCCAAACTACATATAACTAAGAGGAACAAATAAAAGATTTTCTAATGCAATTTAGTCAAGAAAATTACCTTACTGGCCTAATAATATTAAATTTGTAAATGTTATTATATTTAATAACGTATTTGCTCAGAGGCAAAGCACTGAAAAGCACAATGTAAACATCAGAATCCACTGACCTTCTGCTGTTGGAGAATAATGGACATCTGCATATGTAGACATCCTAACATCACTGTTGATTTGCAAATCAAAATACAGGTCTGTACACTTTCTGGATTTCTAAACCATACTTAATGACTTTATTCAGGAGCAAAACAGTAAAGAGGATGTGAGGTAAAAGAACTGGGACTTAGTGGTCCAGAGTACTCATCCTACTTTCTGCAGAAATAATTTTGGGTCCTATGGGTCTAGCAAAAGACACACTGGCTGACAGCAAATTACAACTGCAGCTGGAGCTTCACTGGTACGTGCAGAGACCCCAGTCCTTCTCTGAAAGGGGCAGTGCTGCCAGAGGAAGAGAAACAGTTTGTCTTTTACGTTCTGCTTTCAAGAGCCTCTTCAGCGTGAAGTGGTGAAGTGGCTGGTGGCTTGAAGGGAGAAGCAAGAAATGGAAAAAGAATGGAGTTTAGATTAAGTATGGGGCTGCCATAGAAACTATCCAGGCCAGCTGAAAAGACAGTATTTATTTTATACAGCTAATTGGCTGATAGAGACTTTTTTAAAACTGGGACAAATGCTGGAGTTCTCCAAACAGAGCACTTTTTAAACTAGAAAAAGAAAGAAAAGAGGAGAGGAAAGGGGAGGAAAGGAGAGGAGAGGGAAAGGGAAAGGGAAAGGGAAAGGGAAAGGGAAGGAACCTGTCACCCTTCTCTTACCGGTCCATGCAGAAAACATGGTTGAAATTCTAGTCAAAATTGAAGCCAGTGGGAGATCTGCCATTGATTTTGATGGAGCCAGACACCACCCCAGATATTTGCTTTTCTATTTTCAGACAGATACATTTGCCTACCACCAATCAGCTGTCCTCTGTTAGTGGGGTTTTTTAGTGTTTTTCAGTCTCCATGGCTATGTCTATATTAGGGAATTTTTGCTGAAATTTCTCTCAGCATTGCTACTGCCTGCCCAGTACCAAGGCTGTATCAGTGCTGGTCTCTCTGGCTGTTTATATCTGCCCAGGTATTAAACACTGTGCCATGTAACTGTTCTAGACAATATTACTTATTTTTTATTTCAGAGCAGAATCTGTATCTAGGTTCATTAACTTTACCTTTTAGTAAGTTTTACTGTGACTTAAACCACTTGGAGCTCTTACCTCTGGTGGAGCTCAAACCATGTTGGTCTTAAAAGATCTTTCAGTGCTAATGACATAAGACAGATGGATAAAATTGTTTGGGGTAAATCATCGCTGCCGTTTTGTTTCTCTGCATGAAACACAAACTGTACAGATGTACTGGAGAAGACAGGTGTTTTACATTAATTACAGAATTATTGCCTTGGATAAAGAATATCCAGGTTCTTCATCTTTTGCACCCATAAAATTTCCCCCAGCGTTGCAGAATTTCCTCTAAGCTCTTCCAGTTTTGAGTGACACGAATTGGTCTGATTGATCTCAATGGATTGTTCACTTTAAAACCTAATGAATACGATTTAAATGTCAGCTTTGTTAAATTATTAATTATTAATCTTGGTAGCAGAAGTAGCCACTTATTTTGTTCGTCTGTCACTGTTTCAAACAGATATAAATATTTGGCTGCAGGGCCATTGCAGTTCCTGATCACTGCCAAGTGAAGCAGTAGCTCATATTCTCCCACAACATCTCTCATAACCCCCTAGTAAAGAAGAATGTCCACAGCAAAGCTCTTGACTAGCTGCTGTTCTCCTAAAGCTCAGGCTGCTTTTGTGTCTTCCAGATTCACAAATTCTTCATCTCTTTTACAACAGCAAAAAATCTGCAGCTCTCTTAACCCCTGTTCCTTTCAGCTTTTACATGGAAGTTCCAAAAGCAGATGGATAGTTAACTACTGATCAAACTGACTGTCAAACTATTGATAGTTTGGGATTCCAGAAGTTTCAGCATAGGAATATACTGAGAATTGTGTGCTAAAATAAGCAGTCCTCACATTGCAGGAGATGTGGTCCATTTACAGACTAAAGTTTTTCTTGTTTTCAATACCCTTCTTCTCTGAGCAGTTCTGAAAATGCTCAAGGATTGCGGTTTCCCACTCACACTGCAGACTGCTGCTTTCTCATCACACAGCAAACAGTCATGGACCTACACTCAAAGGCCTCCACATCAGTAGAAGATGCTGCTGGCACATTGCAGCACCTGATCTTCTATTGCCTGGTGCTTATCTGTAGACTGAACATCCCCAGAATTTACTGTCAGGGGGCCTCAGCCTCTGGGAAAGGTGAGGCAGTTACCTGTGTGCACAGAGATGTGACTGAGAAGCAGATCTGACCTAAGGTGGCTTTTTAAGCGTAAGATCTATTAAAGCAACAAGGGAGAGACATTTCAGCCTCAAAATTCTCCTTCAAGATCCTAACCTAATCTTTTTATTATAGCTTTGGGATAAAACAGAATTAAACTTATGAAACAGTAGCAAAAAATAAACTGCTTAATTGTGGAAATATGCAGTTCAATTTTATTCAGTAGGCTAACAGAAGTTAGTGACAGTGACATGATTTAATCTATCCTAATGGGCTCTTCAATGTTCAGAAATCTGGCCATATTGATCATTCATCTCATAGAGGATAAAAAGAGGCAATACACATTTGAAGCCACATTCTACCCTCATCACTCCTGACAGCACCCCCAGCTTATTTAAAACAACATTCAAACCGCACACTGGTTTCCCTTGTGGCTTAATTCTCATTATTCACTGAACTCCTTTTTACTAGAAACTGACTGAAGAGCCAGATTCTGAGCTCATTGTTTGGTTTTTTGCTGACTACAATGAACGGCCTTCTCAGTTTCCAAGCCCAGCATTTCTATACACTCCAAACAGTTGCAACTACCAACTAGCAAAATAAAAGCAGGTCAGGGATGGGGAGGCAGGATGAGTGAAAAGAGTGTGCACATGCTTTTCAGAAAGAATGAGGCTGAAAATTAATAAAAGACTTGCTCATTGCCTGTAGCAACAAATGACATCAATCAAGCACGGGAGATGTTTGTCCCAAAATAGAAAAAAATGTTTAAAAAAAAAGTTAAAAAAACCCATTCATGGATGTATACTTCTCATCTTTAAATAAATGGGCTTAAATAATGTTACTGCTCCAACTTGAAAAATCATTATTCTTCTCAAAACAAATGAGAACCATGAGCATTGGTGCCAGTAAAGAGAGTTTTCAGTCACAAGAGGTTCATGCTGATGACAAAAGCACAGATCCTGTCTTTCCGCTCCTCTGCGTTGGTTTTCCTGATGGATCAAGATAGTTTCATTTGCCAGAGGTTCACTGGAAATTACTGTTGGGAGATCCACAGACCTCGGTGTTGCGAGGTTTTGTTCCTGAGATGACTGCCACCCGTGCCCTCCCAATCTTGGGCTGCTTTGAATCAGAGAGAAGAGTAAAAGTCTGATCACCCTATCAAGGCTTCCTCCTGGACCTTGGATCTGTGCCAGCTCCATGACTCCAGTCCTTCCCAATAAGTTTCTCTTGACTTTACACTGGCAAGCATCCTGACTTTGCACCAGGCTCACTGTGACACTCTCCTGCTGTATTTGTGGCTGTGAGTGCAGCAGCTCCACACACTGAAGCTACTCATCCTAGCTGATTTAGCCATGGAATTTCATCACTTGAGGATTTTTGGTTAAGCTGGTGTGGCAGTTTTTAGCATGTGGGGACATGGAGGTCTCTAGGGCTATACAGCACTTCTGGAAAACCACCAAGGAAAAGAGGTTTCCTGTCAGTAGACTCACATTTGCTCTTAAAGGGCTTCAATGAAAACTGTTTAGAGGAAAGCAAAAGTACCCTGAGCATATGATCAGTTCTGATTTAGACTTCAAATGACTGAAAATATAACATACACCTTGATTAACTGCTCTAATCATTACAATAATTGGTGAAACACGGATCTTAAATCTAGTCTGAACACTGGATATTACCCTGAATTCATCCAGTCCATTAAAGAGCCCTTCACTATTGGAATGTTTTTCAGATGGAAGTTATCTTTTAACATATACTTGGGCAAACCTCTTAGGTTTCCTGTTGCACAGAAGGTTGCCCACTCTAATCATTCTGATACCTTTTTCCTGGAATCTTCTGGAGCTCAGAAAATCCCATTGATATAATCCCTGCTTTTAGGGGCCCTACCCCAAAAACAGTCCCTGATCAACTGCACTTTGAAATCAGCTACTTACAGGTTTAGCCAGGAACTACTCCATATGTGAAGAAGCCCCATGAAAACAGGTTTGAAGAACTGTTGACAGCCTTGACTGGTTGTGTTTGTGTTTCTGCTTTCTTATGTCTGTGACCGAGGGAATGCCATATGGAACCTTCTCATTATACATTCCCCCCACCCTATATTTACAGGTGTGAGTTTCTCGTGCCAGCACTACACAAATAAATGCCCAGTACTGGCCACTGTGGCATGTGTTTTTCAATAGGGTCTGTTCAGCTTTTGTCTCTTCCTTGCCTTTTTAAATAAGAAGAAAACCAGGCAGTATTTACTGCAACGTCAGTGTCAAGAAACAGCCTGATCCAGCCCCCATCCCAAAATTAACGGAAAAACTCCTACCCTTTTGGGGGGTGTTGGTCAAGACACTGAACAGGTTCTCACAAAGGTTCTTCACGCTCAGGAGCCATCTCTGTTCCCAACCAGGTTGTCTTTCAGTCAGCCAAGTGCAACTACGTCTGTGCACTACTGCACCTGACCCGGTAAAGCCTGCTTGTTCTGAAAGCCAGACCCAATCCCTAGGCTACAAGTGAAGTTGTCTTTGGAACACAGCAATCGAAAGTTCTAAAGCTTCTAAAAATGACTGGGTTTTTTTTTTTTTTTTATTAGCCACTTGGCTACTTTGTGTTTCTCGCATTTTCATCTTTTTTGTCATATTAAAGAGAATATTCTTTATTGCTTATGTTATGAAGTATTTTGTAGGATGCATACAGGGTAAGGAATATAGCTGAATCAGCATTATAAAATCCACTAATATTGATTGATTTCTAAGGTTGCTTTTTGGCTAATGATTATTTAGGGTTTTTTCACTTTCAGTGAATGCAGCAGCAGTACTGTTTCCTACACTTAGTCTCTTTCTTTCAGCCGAGTGTATTTTGTATGCTATAAAAAATGTTCCTCTTTTTATTCTTTTTTTATATATCCTGTTTTTCCCAGTCCTGTGGCAGCTACTTGGTTTGGTGTTTTATTCCATGTAGCAGAAAATACCTATCACAGAAATGCAAAGGCAGCCTGACAACAGGCTTCTCTTTGGGCACGTTGACATCATCCTCCTCTCTGAGCTCTAATTCAACTCCCAACACAATGCCTAAAACCGCACAGCCTCTGGGCACAAAAGATGCACACGAGAGTACCCTTGTGCATTCTGTTGCCCTGTAAGCAAATTGCCTTGTTCATGAGGAATCAGTCAGCTAATGGGTTCGACAGTCTGTGTTTAGATTAGGTAAGGTAAAGTGCAGAAGTGGGGTTTGGTGTATCCCAGGCAGCAGCACATCCTGTTCAAAGCTCAGGGCTCTGGAAGTCATTGACTGATTCTTCAACAGCTCTCACAAGGAAAGACAAGATAAAGCTATTCCAAGTGTAAGAACCACTCTGGAAGAAAATGAGGAAGCCAGGATAGTTTTTAACTTCACGGAGAGGCCAAACCAGAGCTGCACTTTGTGAAGTGTAAAAGATAACTCCTGCTTTCAGTTGTCTGTCTGCATTTCCATGGACTACGCCTGGAAGGAGGAGAGGAGAATGTCATTGCCTGTGGAAAAGAAACTCTGTGGGTGTGTGCGTACCAACATTTGTGGGGTGAACGTTGCTTTCCCTCCCCATGATCTAGTTGCAGATGTCCCTGCTCCCTGCAGGGGGGTTGGACTAGATGACCTTTAAAGGTCCCTTCCAACCCAAAGCAGCCTGTGATTCTAGGATGATAACAAATCAGCGCAGGCACGCAGAGAACCCCTGCAGGCTGGACAACGTGCTGTGAAGTGCCGCTTCGTGCTGTCTTCTCTGAGAAGTCACACACATAGTGATTTCTATCTAAACTCTCCCCCAGTCAGCACCAAGCCAACCAACAGCCTTTTTACTTCTGAATGCTCCAAACCCACAATGTTGGTTTGTCTGTCTGAGCTCTGCATTTCAGCAGCTGGAAGTTGATGGATGAGAGGAGGGAAAAGGCATCAGTGTTTCTACAGTTCTCCTTTCTGAGCTAAATAGCTTGGATGAGAGAAGAGGGAACATAACTGAATTACTCAGACAATCTGTTCTTTCAACTGATGGGGTTGGGAGGTTAAAAGATTTTTACAAATAAACATTAAAAAAAAGGCAAGTATTTGTTTCTCTGTTTGACAGGAAGGCTGTAATTCTGCTCTGCTCTGCACCACATAAAATACTAAAATATGGAAATTTTATGTTATCTGTCTTTCTCTTGTAAAGCTGGTACATTCTCTTCTTATCAGCACGTCTTATCTGGTACATTATTCAAACTCAAGCCAAAGAATATCACATAAACAAAAACAACATGAAGAAGCTCATAACAAACACATCACAAAAACCTGCTTCTTGGCCGTTGCTTTGGCTGGCTTTGCTTGGCTTTGCCAGGGAAAACAGCACATCGAGCCGGCCTGACCAGCCTCCTCCGGGGGACACAGTCTGAAGGCAGAACACATCTTCTCATCTAAGCTCTCGAAGATTTTTATTTTTTTTTAAATAGACACAGTAAAAGCCCCAGACATTTTCTGTCCTCTAAAAAGTGGCTCGTTTCTTTAATGCCACTGACCTCAGGGATTCACCAATGCAGGTACTGGAATTTGAATGAGAAATACGCTGCTCTCAAGATTGAGTCTAAGCAGAACTCTTTCCTGATAAACTCGTCCTGATAAAATCCACCATGTTGCTGTGTTTAATGGACTTTTTAATAGACTATTTAGACTGCAGCATTCTGGAAAAAAAATAGGAGTGGTGCTTCCCAAGAGATAGGAGTTCCAGCAATACAATTCTTCCTTTCTCCAGAAACACAACCCGCACAATCCTTACAGCAATCAGCACGAAGCACATCGTGTTAAATCCCTCAATTCTTTAGCATAAGATGAAGTCTCTCTCTCTCTCTCTCAAATTACCCTTCTGGTCAGTCAGGTATGTGAGGGTTTTCAAGGCAACAGGTGGTTTTTGAAATAAAATACAACCTTCCCTTCAGCTCATTATGTGAAAGAGACAGCAGCTGCAAGAATAATGCTGAGGACACATGGTCTGTAAGATACCCAGAAGAAAAATACTCCTTGTTCCACTTGTTAAGGTAAAGCACAGATGTTGCTTCAGTGATAAGCATGAGCATAAGGCAACCACAGTCTGCTTCACGTTGTAAATTCAGAATCTAAGATTTCAGCGTGTTTAGTAGGCTGCCTTCAGAACCATGGGGTTTTTTGTGTAAGGAAAGTTGTTTCTGCATAATCTCATAGTCCTGACAAATTCTCCTTATCACAGTTTGTATTACCCTATCATCAACAGTATGCTAGGGACTAGTCACAGACTTGGCAGATAAATTGTTAATAATCTTTTATATGTACTCAGTTATGAGTATCAAATTGACAAATCCATAAATTAATACACTTACTAATGTAAACATTTACAGATAGTGTACGTTAAAAAGGTTTTAGTCATTTAGAATGTTAAATGCCATTTTTTCCCCTGCTTAGTGTTGATACTAAAGGCTATTTCTGTATCTCTCAGATCTAGACTGTTGAGAAATCAACTGCAAAATAATGGTGTCTAAGGAATGTAATGACCAAAGCTAGAACCAGTCATTTCCAGAGAGCAATTCCCTGCTCAGATAGGTTGGTAATTCCCTCCTCCTTTGTTTCTTCATTTTTCCCTAATTTCTTTTAAGAACAAAGAAAAATGCTGTAGCTAATAGTGTAACTGTTAAGGTGAAAAGGCTTTTTCAAATAAAAGGGAAGTCCAGCATTTCCTTAGAAACACAAAGATGCTCTAGAACTGCCTGATCTCTTTAGTCTCTCCAGTTTTCTAGGTCTAACCAGGTCAGAAACTCTACCCAACCAACAACACGGAACAACACCAGAGAGAAAACACAGATCAGAGATGAAGGCCAGAGTTGTTGTTCTGTGAGTACACCGGTTACTTTGGCTGTCTTGAAAAATACTGATGCTGGCCTTGCAGCATAAGTCCCAGTAGCTTGCAGAAATGCATGTTCTTCTTCCTGCAGAATATTCTGGCTGAGAATATTTATATATTTTGCATACTATCTTCTCTAACCTTTGGTGCTCTAGAAGGGGAGTGGTCTCTTCTTACGAATCCATACAGCCTTTTGCTCTTCTTGAACCAACTGTCCTCAGTGAGTTAAGCCAGGTTATTCCTGCTACGAGAACTAGTCGTTCAGAGTATTGCTGTTAAGATTCTCCTCCAGTCAAGGCTGATCAGAGAGATTCCAAAACCTGCACACTTACATCACGCAGAGAAAATGCCAGTAAATACTCACGTGTGTCTTCACGTCACCTTCAAGAACCTTGCTGTAGCTGAGGAACTCGGCGACGCTTCCATTCAGCAGCCTGTCAAAGGCTTCAACGTAGGGTGCTATGCCTACAGAAGAAGAGCAAGCCATTACAGTGGGTTCATAAAGTACATCATGAGTAGGACATTCCTTTGTAGCAGATGGAGGAGAAATGCCATAGGAACACAGGAAACTGCTGGAACTTCATTTCTGCTGTACTCACTGGTCTGTGAAATCAGTGTAAAAGGATGTATAATGATTTTTTCCTAGATAGAAAAGAAAAAAAATCTGCTCGTGGTAGAACTTGGCTAGGAAAATGAGGAGAATTGACACTAACATAGTAGGGAAGCCTCTTTTGTCTCCAAAAATCAGGTGCTAAAATAAAGATTTCTCAGCCCTTTAAAGGCCTGATCATAGAATCACAGAATGGTTTGGGTTGGAAGGGGCCTTAAAGATTATCTGGTTCCAACCCTCCTGCCATGGGCAGGGGCACCTCCCACTAAGACCAGGTTGCTCAAAGCCTCATCCAGCCTGGCCTTGGTTGCTTATCAGCAACGATTGTCTTAACAAAATTCTACTGTTGCACATAAACCAAGCATTATTCTCTGTAAAGAATCTGCGCTCTACTGAAAAACTATTTTCATACCATCCACCCATTCCTGTAGATCTCTGCATTGCTCGGTGGCTTTTAATAGCAGACAATTCCAATTTCCAGTAAGACAGATTCTGTAGAACAGCTTGACAGTGCATTTTGTGCAGTGAGATGTGGCTTTGTAATCTCCTTATTTTGTTGTCTGACCTTGCAAAACTGTCACTGGATAAAGAAAGCTCAAACAAGTCTTTCAGAAGACACATCCCATTAATGATATGCTATACATTCTAACTGGGGAATAGAAATGCTGTTTTCTGTATGGTATACAGAGAAGTTTCCTGATAAAGTGGACAATCAGAAAATGCAGATGAGACTGTTTCTTATGTGCCTGGCTTCTAAATGGCTTTATGGGGTACAAGACAGCAAAAGTAATCTTTCCTTGGCTGCTTTCCAGCCCTCCCTTTACTCCCTGACATTTCCTCATGCCTCACCTATGCCTCAGAACCTTTGCCAGGTCCAGCATGAGTGACACACATGTGAATTTATGGCATCTGTAGGATCTGAGAGACCAAAGTTAAAATTCTTCCCAGCCTCTCTCCTTCATTAATGAAGCCTGAAGATTGCTCTGAAGAAGTACCAGGCTTTCCTCAGAGAGTTTGCTGTAACCTTCTGGCACTGTATGACAATTGTGTTCAAATTCATAATCTTGAAAGCCCTCTTTATTCCACAAGAGTCATCTGGCTCCCTGACAGAAAAAAAGAAAGCTCTTGCAATTGGAGTTTGCAATGGCTTGGGTGAAAAATAAAAAAAAAGGTAGTTAGCCAGCTAGGCGGGATTTCAGGGCTCCTTTTGTTCTCTTGATGTCACTCACCTTTAATTCTGAGGAATTTCTGGGCTTTCTTCCATATTAAGTGTTTGTGTGTAAACCCCTCAAATGACCTAGTCTACCAAGGGTTTTAGTTGTGGAGATGCTTTCCAAAGCCCACTTATGTTCTTTGTCAAAAGCTGTGTATGTCTCCAAGAGAATCGCTGTAACCTTTTACTTCAGAGCAGAGTTTTAAATGGCAATTGTCCTGCACAGAACTAGAAGGCAACTATGCTATTTTTCACTATTCAATCCAGCTAACTCCCAGGAGCAGTTACTAGAATCTGCTGTGGGCTGTGCAGGGCAATGGAATTTGTTTGCAATCCTGCCCTTGCAGTGCCGTTTAGGAGAACAGTAAAGGTACAGGTCTCCCATCCTCCCCAATATTTCTGTGGGTGTTTTTCTGAAAGCGTATTAATTGAAAAGTCAAGGTTATCTTTTGTAGTAATTCTAATTATGGAATGTTTTTTTAGGAGAGGGGCTGGTGGTAGAGGGTAGCAATACATCTCCATTTCCACTAGAGACTTAAAGAAGGTCAGACTCTGGTTCAGTGTCAGTTTTAAAGGAGAAAAGGAGACCTGTTCTGCAAGACTCTCAGCTCTGCAGTTGGGGTGGAGGTTGTGTGAGCCTCTGCAGAAGCACAGTTACACAGGCATGCATGTGGCACATGATGTTTGTGGCATTAAATGTGTACCAGTCACCCAAACTGAAGAACCAGTGCAGTCTTTCCCAAATGCATCACCAAAAGCTAATCCCCGAGTCCCGGCGTGAGCCGGCTCCTCCTGGAGACACAGTGCAGGCTGGCAAGTGGCCCCTGCTGCTGCTCAGCTCAGCTTCCTACTGCACTCTCCTGCTGGCTCTGTTGGTTTATAGTCTCACTCCATCAAGGTTTGTCACTTGGTTTCTTCCAGGGATCTGTTGAGGTTTTAAGGGTCTGCTTCCCCGAGGGGTGAATCTTTGCTCCTGATTGAGCTCTTTGGTCAGGCCAAGGATGCAGCAGTTTTCATGGAAGTACCTCACAGGGTGGGTTTACCTCCCGTTAGGAAAGCAGCACTGGGCTCTGGCTCATCCCAGACTCACCTCAATGGATTCAGCGTAGGATTGAAACTCTTGCTTTTGTAAAATGCAGAATTTCCAGTAGTGGTGGGTTTCTGTGTCAGTCTGCTCAGAGACTGTGTTTCTCCATGACTTCGCTGTGGTTTACACGCTGTCCAGGTTTTCTCTGGACTGTAAGCATTTCATTACTGAAGTTCTCTGTGCCTGGCTAATTCACCAGCTAGGGAAGCCTGCTGGGAGATGCTCTCTCCTTGCCATAGAAGCACAGGGCTTCCCTCAGCTGCTCCCCAGCAGGTGCTGGTGTCTGGGGAAGGTCCCTCACACGTGCCGGGGGTGAGGGCTGGCACACAGGGACAGGAGAGCAGCTGACACACGCTGCTCTGCTCCTCTGTCACTAAGGGAGCTGCTGGGATGTGCTTCCCTTCCAAGGAAAGAGCCAAGGAATACAGAAGGTGAAGGGCATGAAGCTAATAATGGGATATATGTTGGGGTTCGGGGTGAAAAAACAAGCTCTGGAGAGAACATTAGAACTGTCACATGAATAAGACTATTTATCCTGTAGATTTCAGGAACAACAAAGAAAATTAAGGAGTGAAAAAATATTATTTGATGGTATGATGTGAATAAGTGAGGATAGACAGTTTTTGGTGTATTCTCCAGTGTAGTGCTTTGGAGATCCACTTGAGAAGGGAGAGCTCTAGGGATAACAAAAGGTGGCCATGGATGTGTGTCAGCCCTTAGGGAGCAAATTCTTATGAACAAACTCATATTTGTTTAAAGATATTAAACAATTCAATGAAGTAGGTCCATACTGTGAAATTTAGAGAGCTGGCAAATAGACTCAGTGTTTATATTACTGACTTTATTTCGGAATATTTATGCTGTAAATTTGGGGGATGTCTCATTTCTTCTGCTAATTAAGCTCAAGCGGATATTTTCATCTGGTGAGTCATCTACAGCAAGATAAATGCTAAAATGGGAGGAGCAATAAAGCTTGAAATATGGGCAGTATACTTAAGAGACTAGTCAAATCTTGAATTTTCTAGGCCGTGTTAATTTAGAATTATGCTTATGACTAAGCCTGTCACATGACATTTCTAAATTTTTTTTAAAATACTACTTTCTTTTGATATGGGATTGATAAGGAGTGGAATTGCTCTCCCTCTCAGAAGACAAACGTGTGCCCTACTTGCAATTTTTTAATAGCAGAGAGCTGGTACTTGAAAAAACCAGACTTACTTCCATTGACTCCGTTGATGGCATCACACTCCATTCCACCAGACCTGTGTGAATCTGGAAACAATGATTCCAGCCGAGTCACTGCCTTCTCCAGTCTCTCCATCAAACCATGAGTCTCTGCCATTCTGAAAGAAACCATCAAGGACAGAAACAGGGTTAGGGCCCCTCTGTGCAAAGCCCGTGCTTTACTTCGTGTTACAGTTCTGTTCATCTTGCAGCTTTATCTTTTATCAGCTTTTACAGCAAAACTTGTGTTCTTTCAGCATTGTCTTTCTGGCATACGAGCGGTTGCAGTGAAGCAGCATCAACAGGGACGGTGATCAGTACTCAGCCCCTGGTTTTCACTGTAAACTGCAGGTTCAAACCACTGCTAGCATGGCTTTGGTGATTTATGACAAATATGTGTCCGTGCTCCCAGTGAGACATCGAGATGACTGAAATATTTATAAATGTGATCGGTGAAAACCTAGGCCTACAAAGATTTGTATCAGCCATTTATAGAGGGAAAAAAATCAGACCCAATTAATACCAGACTGAAAGCCAGGCTTTAAATGCGTACCTCCTGATTTTCAAAAAGGTACATTCTGAAATTTATGTCAGCTTCTTATGCTTTGTAGGAAGACTTGGCCACTTTACTGAAGACCACACAAGAAGTCAGGGTCTTCTGTTTGTTCTGATTTGTTTTCCCATCACTTCATTTTTTTCTTATGAAATTACCTGATGCGAATCAGTGTTTCCCAAGCTTTTTAAATCAAACACTAATTAACCTTTGGAAAGAAAAAAAAAATTAAAATCCAGGGGCCTGCTTGTGCATACTGCTACAGTGCTTTTGATTTAAAATGAAATAGAGGTTAAATTTTTAGTAACTCAGACATTGTTTCTTTCCCCACACTGTGATTATCTGCTTTCCTACACGTGAGGAAGGGTAGGCATCGACATTTCTGACTACTGGCCAATGTCAGGGAACACAGCACTATAAACACCCCAGACTGAGACATGGTTATATAAGCAAAGACAAAGCTATGTTTAAATCCCTTATCGTTTAATTTAACTACTTTAATGTACATGTTCCTTACTTAGTGTCGCATTTTATTCTGCTGAGTGACATCCAGCACAGGGTGGGAGGGGGGTGATCTATGGCTCTCGATTAACGTGATCCTCATGAACAGCTCCAGCCCAGCTCCCACACTGGGCTGTGTCCCCTCCCCAGAAGTAGGGGCCATGGGGCAACTCGCCCCGGGCAGGCAGGTGGGCAGTGGCTCTTTGGGGTCTCTGCCAGAAGACGTTGCTTGCTGTAGGGCTTGTAGCCCTAAAGGTGAGGCAGAGCTGGAAAATACCTGTATTGTATCAGTTCCTAACCAACGGCCTCTTAAAAGTGATATTTCGAGATACCAAAGCTAAAAGTGCTACTGTTTTAGAGATACCAAAGCTAAAAGTTCTACTATTTTCGAGGTACCACAGCATCCCAGTGGGTTCCAATAAACTACACTACTGTGCAACACTAGCAACCAAAGCAACACTGCTTCACCATAGCCAGGGGACAATGCCTAAATGCTGTAATGAACAAGTGAAGTAACATGAAACGAAAGGTTTTGATCTGCAAATTCGTTCTTATGAATAAAAAGGATCGTAGTATTTTTAGTTTTGAAATGTAACTGGGAGGGAAGATGAGCTGCTAGCACCGTGGAAGCTCTTCTGCTGAGTCATGCTGCTTCTCAAACAAGGTGGGACCTTCAGCCTTTATCCTATAAATATAATGAGGTTTGTGTTTGACCTGAAAGTGAAGCAGGAGGTTTTACAGTGAGAAACCCTCAGGAGAACCATTCTCATGAGAAAGTTTGGTCTGGAATTTATGAGTATTTTTTATTTACACTACATAAAAAAGCAACACCCCCCCCCCCAAAGAGGATGACACTAAACAGTATGCATATTCACACTGTCAAAATTCAGAGGGGCTCTCTTTGCTCATACCAAAAATGCACAATATTCTGATTGAAAAATTCTCTGATTGAAAAAAAAAACAGCTTTAACTTTTTGTAAGGTTACAAGTATCTTGTATTTCATCTTGAGATGAAGGTCTCGGGACAGCTTCTGAAATGTTCGATTTTTGTGAGAATATTAAATCTTTTTCTTAAAACACAGCACTGTTAATCCTCAAAAATATTATGGACCCATTCTTTTCACATTTTACCCTGCTGCCTAAAAGCCTAAAATGGTGTCTGTTTTAAAAGTTATGCTTTAAGCCAGTCTAAAATCAGGCTGGTCTAACATGGCATACTGACAATCAACTCATTTCATCAGTATTTTAAAGTATATCTGCAGTGTCGTTCCTATTTGGTTTTATTTGAAGATGCATTTGTTTCACCTGCCTTAAAATTTTCCTTGATGGCAAATACACATTTCTTTGTGAGACCTGTAACTTTTTGGACTCTTCAGTCTGATTTTGCCTTTGCAGGACCCAGCGTGTTTGGCTGCACACACTTGGAAGTCTGAGGAATCTCACAAATGAACAGAGGTGGCTCAGACTTGTAGTGTTCTACCCAACAAAGTGCCCTCTGTAAGATGCTAAGAATACGAATTATGGTGTCAGAAGCTCAAGGGAATAACACAACTCAATAATTCTATGGACATTCTTACGCAACAATTTCACAGAATCACAGAAGGGTAGGAGTTGGAAGGGACCTCTGGAGATCATCTAGTCCAATCCCCCTGCTAAAGCAGGTTCACCTAGAGCAGGTTGCCCAGGGTCATGTTCAGGCAGATTTTGAAGGTCTCCAGAGAAGGAAACAATCTCTCTGGGCATCCTGTTCCAGGCCTCTGTCCCTCACAGTAACGAGGCTTCTCCTGTGTTGCAGTCTGTGTCCGCTGCCCTTGTCTTATCACTGAGCACCACTGAAAAGCGTCTGGCCCCATCCTCTTGCCCCCTGCCCTTTAGCTATTGATCAGCATTGATCAGATCCCCTCTCCATTTTCTCTTCTCCAGGCTAAACAGCCCCAGGGCTCTCAGCCTTTCCTGAGCACAGAGATGCTCCAGTCCCCAGATGTTTCCAGCAGCAACATAGTCTTTTGCTCAGTATATTCTTCACAGCTTTGTTCTGCTCCCATTATCTGAAGAACAATGTTGTTCTTCCAAAAGGAGATACCACCAGCGAGGCAATCACAGAATAATCTATCGTTTAGAGAGAAGTAGGAACAATTTTTACCATAAAATTAGGGATTCCAGGTCTTTTTTTTTAATAAGGACTGCTGCACTTAAGAAATCATCAATCATGTTTTACACTGAACCTGCCTTTTTATCTGCATGGTTATGTGTTCATGACTACACGGGATCTCTATCTATACTTACATATATGCATGCACATAAATACACACACAGGTATCCCTGCCATCTATGAATAAATGCCAGTATACTTTTGCCACTACTACGTATAACGCTACAAGAGCAAATCAGTTGTATATATAATAACCTCACATTTATTCTTTGCTTTACCATCACTAGACTAGGTATCTGTCTTACAAACAAGACTGAAACTAGCATTACTGTTCTTAAGACTCCACTGAGCAACAGCATGACAACCCTCTTCATCCGTTCTCAGTCTAAACGTTGACATCTTTGCCTATATTTAGGGATTCATGTATTTGGCTCATATTATGACAACCTTCAGCATTTTCTTGGCCTACATTCAGCTGTTCATCTGATTATTTATTGCTCCCCACTGTGCTCCGCGTGGTCAAACCCACACCACAAAGCCACAGCTCAAAAGGAGTCATAACACCGGCAGCACAGCTTGACTCTGTGAAGATTCTGCCTGCGTGATACAGCATCAGAGCTTACATTATAAATAAATAATAAGACTGGTCTACTTACAGTGCCAAGTAAAACCTTTGCATGTTAATGAAAAGTAAAGAGGATGTAAATATGTCTGTGAGATGCTTCCACTCCCATAAAGCATATTTTGACATTAAGATAGATCCTCTATCTCATCTCTACCAGGATTGTAATTAAAGCTTTGATCTTGAAGTAGATTATTGGGATTAATCATGTGTCTTTTCCTGGAGCTGATGCTGACCCCCTGTAAGGAGTTAAACCCAACAGCGCTTCAACTCCCATGTAATCCTGTATCCAGTTGCTCTCTTGGTGGAGAAGTGCACTGTACTTCAATGAAAGTAAGGTCAGCTAAGAGCTAGGGAAGGTGTTAACCCACGTTAACTGACCACCATGTAAACAGTGACATGGTTAACTGTCTCCTGTGCACAGAAAAAACTCAGAGGGTGGATCCCCAGATCTGCCCTGTTTACTGTTTGTGATATCTTTTTTGGGAGTGCTAAAGGCATGTCGTAATACTACCATCTGTTGTTTCCTCCACAAAAGAAGAGAAGGCAAAACCAGGTAGAACAAGGCGTGCTGAAGACCAAACAGATCTCTTATTATGGGCAGGCCTTGGGAAATCACGACTTTTCTCCCCAGTTTGACAGCTGTCTCAAAGCACCATTCATCTATTACAAAGTGAAAAAAACTGGTCTGTAGACTAAAATTCCCTGACACACTCAACTCAAACAGCAATCAAACTGGTTGCCAAAACACACAGGTGATGTTCCTGTTATCACTGTATGCGATTTAGGACAGAGGACCATATTTCTCTACCTCAAGAAGAAACAAGCTGTAATGAGCCCACAGGGAAAAGACAGTATAAAAGACAGTATAATAGCATAACAGGGGAAAAATAAACATATGGTGACTTATCAGGAAGGAAAAAAATGGCAGTTTTGAACACAGGAATGGTGCCACGCTGTAAAGTATAATATTATTCTGACAAACATCAGCAAGAGATAGTGTAACTCTTTGCTTTTCTTCCTAGAACTCTTATAATTTAGAAGAAAAAGGAGTGACTTTTTCATTTATTTGGCTTTTTGTTTGTTCTTTTTCCCCTAAGTACCTGTCCTTCCAAATCCACCTAGTATCTGAATAATTAAGCCAGCTCTCACTCACGCTCATCATCTGAGATGCTACAGGTCAGATTTTTCATTTCCACTCTGAACCAGGCAGCAATGAGGCATTTTAATTCTATCTAACATTCCTACACTGCTTGGAAAATCACTCTTACTGCAGGTGTAGCAGCCTGCACACGTGCCTTCTCTTGTAGTCTTTTAATAAATTGCTACTGAGATATGAAATAAAATACACAAGTACTCAGACTGCCAGCTGGTACTATCGGCAAGCCCTCATGAATGTTTTATGGATCCAAAGTACTGTGTCCTCTAAGATTTCTTCTGTACAATATATATCAAGGGAGGGGAGATGTGTACACGCGTTCCTCAACATCTCCTCGACTTCCAAAAGCAGTCCATGGCACTTCATTTCTCAAAACAAAAGCAATTTCTGAAAAAACCCAGCAACCCTGCCATTCAAATGTATGTTCCAACCCCAGGCTGGATTGAGCAGACAGTCTTGTTGCCACCTTTGGCATCAGACCCAAATTCCTGCTGCACCCCATTCTGCTCCAGACAATGAAACCCCACGGGTTTGGAGATGCAGGGGTTGCTTGTTCCCAGACAGAGCTCAGAAGCAGCCTGGGACTGGCTACTGAGGAGCCCCTGAAGCTATCTGGGTTACTACCGTAAAAGATTTTGGGTGGAAAATGCAAAGCAAGGGTGTATTGGTTAGAAGAAAGTGTGTGTTGGTAGCCAGACAGAAACATTTCCTTCTATGGTTTGTGGTTTGTTTCCCATTCGCTCTTTGGGAGGAATGTAAACAGAGGCTTGTCAAACTGATGTCAGACTGGATTAAACCTCTCAGTAAAGGCGTGTGTGAGGAGAACAATTCAGGGTTCAGGTGACTTTTGGTTTTGTTTTGCCCCTAGATCTGCTACAAATTCCTTTGGAAGCAATATTCTTTGGAGTGTAGACTAAAAAAACCCCACATCTTTTTTTTAATCCTAGTAAAAGATACAGTCTTGTATATCCAACAGTATTACAACTTAAATTGATAAATGGGCAAATGTTGTACCTGGGATAGCAAAAAGACAAAAATGTCTGTATGACTTCTGCTTTATGTGCGTGGCTCTGCCATTTCAACTGCCAAGTTGAAGTCTTTACTGGTTCCAGTACACTCATCATAAGATACTTCTGCCTATAGCTCAGTGTTGTGTTAAGACCACTGATACACTATGAATGAGCCCGGTGTTGCTGTGCACGAGTGTGCTACCTACATTACCTCCTCTGGGGACTCCTCTCTTTACCATACCCTCTGTTTCTAGTGGCTTGGTCTTTTATAAGCGAGAAAGGGTTTTGCGTAGAAGAGGAAAAAGCAGGTTCATGTTGAACCTCTTCCATTTAACCTGTTTCTTCCCTTTGTCTGGATTTATGCTGCTGGTACCACAAAGTGTACTTTGCTGTTTGCCTTCGGGCTCTTCCTCTGCTTCTCTCCCTCTCCCAGTGATCAGGCTGCTGTCTACAAAAACACCCAGGAAAGGAATGGAGACATTCTTCTGTCCCACTATTTAAAAAATATTACAAAGCTGCTCTGTAAAACAATCTCTGTTTTGACAAGCACCCCTAGGACTATTGATGCACGTTAGGTTTCTTACCAAATCCCAGTTCAGTCCCATAATTATGGGTAACTGCACACATCAAGCTCTGCGTCGGGCAGTCAATGTAATAATAGCATGGACTGCGGTTAGGCTGCTGATAATTCCCTATAAATTCTTTACAATGTCATGTGTTCATGTATGTGCTTAGTATCTCCTGGAATATCAGTTCACTTTCTAATTATACGTAAGTTCTATGAAGAGCTCTTATCCCCTGCTGAATAATTTTGACTGTCTTATCAATTTGGTGATCACAAAGAACAAGTTCATTATTTAATGATCTACTGAAGCAGTCAAGACTTGACAGTCCGTGTAAGCATGATTGACTTAAAATAACCAAGGCAACCCAGTTTCTAAGCACATTCTCCTATGCTTTTTATGCTCCCTTTTTATGTCACCACTGCTCACAGTCTTTTGTCTTGCTTTTATTTTCTTCTCTCCTTCCAATGAAGTGTAAGTTTTAGTATCTCTCCAATCAACAGAAACACAGTGTTCTTAGCCACCTCATTTACTATGTATTAGTGTGGTGCTCTTCATGTAATCAAGCATCCTAAAGGCCTCACAAGCCATTTAATTACCTGTCACCAGTCCAATTACTGTATGTAAGCAGGCTGCTTTGCTGAACCGAGAAAATACTGCATGCAGGCGTTGGTTTTATTAAAGTGCTTCAGTTTAGTTCATAATAACCAAACTGTAAGATTCCTTATGCTACGGCTGCAACCAAATTAAATTTGCACTCTCTGAAAGGGTAAACTCCACAAAGTCTTATGGAGTGTTCCAGTAGATCTGGGATGTGAAAGGAGTAAAGCAAAGGGGGGAAGTCAAAATTAAGCAGATAGTGTTGCAAGCTCTAAAAACACAAGCTATGGAATGACTTCTGCAGAAGAGACCAGCGTTATTCAGTACCAAGGTTAGTAACGGTTTTGTGTGCTGCAGGAGTGGCCTTTATGACACTTCCACACCCTACTTCTCATGCATATCCACATTCTGCCAAAGCCTGAATAGCTGGGCTTGATTTCCACCAAGTTAGCAGGCAGTCTTCTCTGACTGGAACATCCTGCTGCAATTATGAGCTCAGCACTCTGTGTCTGGTGCTCTCAGGCTCACTGTGGCTGCCCTGCTGAGCCTGCAGCCCGTGGCCCTTCTTCCAGCGTGGCAGCAGCCAGGAGGGCTGAAGCAAACTTTCTGCCCTTCGAGTACTTCCTTGGCTCTGCAGCTCATTTGTGATCTTCACTGATCGCAAAAACTCAACACCTTGGCCCATATCCCATTGTAAAATTCATCCCACTGGTTCTGCAGCACTCCCCAGTTGTGCCTTTGCTTCTGATTCAGGATGCAATGGGCCACTTGCTACTAAAAAAGACCTTTCTATTTCCTGCTATAACCTGGTTACTACTTAGAGGTCCCGAGTTTTAATGATAATCCACGCAGCCTTGCCCACTTACAAGTCTTGAGACATTTATCCCTCCTCTGTTCCAGTGTGAGGTATCGTGACACCCACAAATAGCAATCTGGATCCACCTTAGATGCTTGTAACTTAGCCTTTCCTACAGTGATTTCATTAGAGGACCCAGAGCTGTTAGGTGACTTCTGCTCTTCCTTCTCTCTAAGCAATGACAGATTACACATGGAAATGTAAATAATTCTTTGCATTCCTTCCAAAAGGCCATTATTTAAAGTAATACAAACCATCATTTTAATACATAGGATCTGAGCATGTATTCTTGGAAAATGATGATACTATTCAGTTAGGTACTTGAGCAGTTACCTGTTTGGGGTTTTTTTTTTATATATATGCTACAAAAAGCATTAAGCTTTTGATTCCCAGGATACTACTACTCATATTTTGCATTTTACGAGCTGTTTCTTTAGCCTGCTGTTCTCTGAAAAATTGTGGGTCAGAGTGAGCCATTTCCATTAGCATACACTCAGGAAAGCAGTCACAATGGGACCATTTTTAGTAACAAAAAGTCCCTGAAATTTGACATAGTCAGAATACTTGACATGCGCAGGTGAAAGGAAGACAACAGGAGCCAGTATGTGTACAGACTAAGGCCGTGTCTATGCCATAAAGTCTTTCTAACAAGGTGACAAAGGTGACAGAGGTTTAAGAAACCCCCAGACCTGTACCCTCTCTGAACCAGTTGAACCAGCAGATCCTGTGGTGCAGCTGTGCTTAGACGTGCTTTGGTCATTTCAGGGTAGACTGCTTAGTAAAGGTGTTGATATTCTGGTGTAGTTCTAGTGGTGACGCTCAGAATAGCTGAGACTTTAGAGTTCAAAGCATTTCTTAGTTGAAGAGTCAGTAAACCATAGCTGCCAAAAGGACTGGTTTCTCAAAACTCTGCGAGCAGCTGGAGCTGACTGTACCTCAGGAAAATGACAAGTCCCCAGCTGCTCCCCCTGTTGCAAAAGATGCGCTTAGAATTTTAGAGAAAGGAATTAAAATTATTTCTATATATTAGGGGTGCTTCACCAAGCAAAATCTTTTCACCAGCTCATAATAAACCAGCTGTCTGAATGACCACAATAATTTATACCTGCTTTATCATAGGCGTTTCCTTGGGTTTGCCCCAAGAAGCACAATAAATAATGTTCTCTTCCGTGTAGCCAGATGTTCTAATAGACAGCAACTATTGAGTTTGCTGCTATTGCACCTTAGCTGAAAACTTGTGCACAACCACAAAGAATATCTCTTGTACATATTAGGCAGCTCACCGTTTTTCTCTCTAGAGTTCAAACCACTCGCATGTTACTGTCACTGCCAGGCCAGAGACTGAGCCATGGAAAGATTGTCTGATGGTTCCAGTCAGTGGCAAGGCTGGGAGCTGAACAGGATCCGTCTGGTTTCCACCCCTCCTTGCTGCACTCTACTTCTTTTTCAGTACCTGCTGATTCAGATTCCAGTGAATTTTAGACCTCGGGGTTTGTTTATTTATTTTTTTCCTTTCTTTTCTAACTTAGGGTCCCCATTGTACTTTACATTTAATAAAAATGATATACACCAGGATAGGAAAATCTGATTTGGGGCGTGGGTTAATGCTACATGTAATCTTAGTACCCTTGCTCCATATGGTCTATCAAGAAGCACTTTTCTCCACTACAGTGAGTGCCACAGCTGACAACGAATAATGCGAACATGTCATAGGGTGGTTCTACTCTAATAGTAAATAATGCACATCCTCTTCATTTTTATTTAATTGAGAAAACATATTTTATTCATTACATTTGGAGTTGTGCCTCTCCGCTATCTGAGCAGCATTTGTTTGTGGGGGAAGGCACAAATGAATCATAAGAATATTCACAGATGCCCAAACCCAAAAAGGGCTTTGCTTCAGAAGGTGGGTTGCCTTTGTTCTTGTGCAAACTTGCTCAAAATAGAATCAGTGTTATGAAATCCTGGTGTTAAAAGGGTATAGTATCAGGAAAAAAAAAAAAGTTTATTATCATTTGCATAATGGGCAATGAAAAGGAAATGTTAGAATAAAATTTGCATCAAATTAGGCTATCCGGCTTGCAGCAATGTCTTAGAAGGCCAGCTTTGAGTGTACTGTATTGAGTTTCAACTCGTTCTACCTACCATTGTGCTATGCTAAATAATTTTTAAAGTTACATTTCTGAAGCAGGACTCGTTTCCTGATCACAGTTTCACAGAACAACAAAACATGGTAGTCCATGAACCACTGCTACTTTTGCCTGGCTTAGTAATGAAGCAAGAAAAATTAGCAAGAAAAATTTGCAGTATTGATCCCACGCAGCCCCACTGCTGAACAGACTCCCAACCATTTCCCGAGGGACTGGCCTCCACGTACGGTTTTTTCTGAAAACATTTTCCATCATTGGAAAACAACCACATTTAGGTAATGCATATAAAGAAAGCTCTCTTCCCCAGATGGCCTTTGTTTTTGAGACTGCCCCTACGTGTTACGAAACGTGAATTTTACTTGATAAAAAACCTCCCTGTTGATGCTGTGATGCTAAGATACGGATCTACAGCAATGCCCAAAGCAAAGGACAGATTCCACATTTTTATGTGGGGTCACGAGAAGTTCTCTCGGCTTTGTGCTGGCTGCCTCTCTGGGGGAGTGCTCCTTTCAGATGTCAAGTTATCGCAAAATGCAGCATCTCAGCTTCCCGGGTCTTCATCCCTGCCTTCCTCCTGCCTCCTCTGAACGTCATCTCCTATTCGAAGAATCCCCTATAGGTTTTTATATAAAGGTATATATTCTGCCTTCAGATTTCTCCCCCTGAGATGCTGTTTAACCCTCCACGCAGGGCTAACCCTGTAGGCTGTTCAGTCCTCCCCACCAGGTCCCCGTTTCTGGGACCCAGGGGCTGGGAGCCCGGCTGCCCCCCAGCACCGCTGCCTCCCTCGACATTAGATCATCTCCCGCTGATCTGGCATCGCTTGGCAGAGTCGGGTCCGCATGAACGAGCGGAGGGCATTTTTAATATAATCACCTGTCGGCAAGCTGGGCTGCGGGGCCCGGGGTGGGCTGGGGCCCGGCCGAACCCCCCCCGTCCCGGGGAGTCCTTCACGGCTGCCGCCGGCGCTGACCAGGGGCTTGGCCGCGCTCAGCCCCCGAGAGGATCCCCCCTCCTGTGGGGTATTTTGCCCGGGTTTCCCCCCACCCCTCCCCCCCCCCCCGTCCCCGGTTCCTCCCCCCTCGCCCCGCGGCTCTGCACCGATCCCGGGGGCGGGGGAGGCTCCCCGTGCGCGGCCCGGCGCAGGTGCCGGGAGGGGAGCTGAGGGGCTGAGCAGAGCCCGGCCCGGCAGAGCGGCCGCGCCCGCGGGGGCCCTGACCCAGATAGCGCCCGGGGCTCTGCCCGCTCCGCGGATGTCGCTGCCGCCCCGCAGCCCCCGCACCGAGCCCGAACACGGCCCCTCATCGCCGCCGCCGGCCCCCTCCCCAAGATGTCCGCTGCCGCCTCCGCGGCCACCGGGCCCTCCGCGGCCACCGGGAGCGCACCCGATGCCGCTGCCGCTGCCGCTGCCGCTGCCGCACCGCGCCGGGCCCGCCCCAGCCCGCCCGGGGCCGCTCCCCGCATCCCGCCCTCCCGCCGCTGCCTGCTCTGCGGTTACCTGGTTTGATGACCCGTGCTTCCTTTTTTGTTTTTTTTCCCCCCTCCCTTTTTTTTTTTTTTTTCCTCCCCCCCTCCTCTGTGCAATGAAATCCGTGGCCGGTCACTCGCTCCCCCCCTCCCTCGCCTCTCTTCGGCGCTGCTCTCCCTCCTCCTCCTCCTTCTCCTCCTCCTCCTCCTCCTCCTCAGCGGGAACCGGTGTCAGTCAGTCACATCAGCTGCCCGGGCAGGCAGGGAGAGCAATGCCCAGCGGCTTCCGGGAGTGCCAAATAAAGACAAGTCCAGAAAGAGAGAGAGACGGTGGCAGAGATGGAGAAAGAAAGCAAAAAGTGGGTGGAGTGTGAAGATGGAGAGAGAGGGAGAAGGGAGAAGGGAGAAGGGAGAAGGAGAGGGGTCTGTCTCCTGGCTGCGATGCGGTGGCTCGGAGCCAGAGGAGATGGCAGTGGTGGAGCATCTCGGAGGAGCAGGGGAGAGCGCAGGCACCCAGGGAAGGGGCACCCGAGGCCGCAGGCGTGGTGGCCTCGCTTGCCCGTCAGGCACAGCTCAGGTGAGCGGGAAGCGAGGTTCCCCATGCCGCACAGGCATGGCCTGCACTGGGGAAGGAGAGTGGGGCCGGCGTGGAACCAGCAGACCCCTCACATGGCAGGGGAGGCTGAGGGCAGCCTCACGCACACGGAGATAGTTCATTGCTCTGAGCCACGCTAAACCGTACCAGCCCGGGCACTGCTAAAGCTGGGCCCACAGTGGGGTTCCTGCCTTTGGCCATGGAATCAGGACTCCTCCCAGCAGGCAAACCCTCGTGCCTAGGCCTCCTTTGTCCAGCTCTGTGGGCTTCACGCTTGTCTGTACCCCTGGCCAAACAGGAGCACACGTGCGTGTTGCAATTACACGGTGCTCGTCACCGCAGGGTCCCAAGGAGCATCTTGTCATCCATGTGAGCTGGATTTCTGCACAGTCTTGGGAGAAGATCACGAATTCACAGCCTTTAAAGGAACAGTTTGGTCTTGAAGGGAAAAGTAACTCATAGTTAGTGATAACAAAAAATGATCACATATATTTTTCAAGCCAACCACATGCGAAAATCAGTAGCACTTTTCCCTATCAAGACTTTCTGTTTGATTTCTGATGGTTTGACAACAACGTTATAAAGTACAGAACACAAGAAATTGTTTTAATTGTGCTGCAGTTAAATGAGGGCTGAGGAAAGTCATATTTTAACAAGGATGCTGTAGGATGCTAGCAGCTCCCAGACCTCACATGCATAAAGACAGCATTAAGCAAAAGCAAACTGACTGCAAGCATCAGCCAGGGATCCAAGCCCCATAGTGCAGACAAGGTCATTGGCATCAGAAATTGAAAAAAAACAGTGCCACAGCTTCCTGTACACAGTGAAAAGAACTACTTCTCCTTGGAAGGTATGACCAGCCAGGGGAGATCAACAGACCAGAGCAGGTTTTAAAGCAGAGGGTCTTGCCAGACCTTCCAAATAGGACAAAGGCAGTATGGAATTGAGGACCTGATTGCAGAACTGCACAGAACACAGAAATGACTTAAGAGATGCAAGAAACAAGCCCAGAAGGTGTCTTTCCTCAAAGTGAAACCCAAAGGATTAAGAAACTACTACATTTAGATTAAAGCTTAAGGTCCATATTCTGTACAGCTCAGAGAGGAAAAAAAAAATCCCAACACCTGTGCAGTGTCAAGCGTGGTAAGAGGAAAGTTTAGGATCATAAATGCAATGAAACTGTCAATTTCGTTAGAGAAAAATGTGGTTAATTTACGAAAAGTTTTACAAGCTCTTATTACAAGAGCACAGTCAGGGATTCCACATCATCCTTTTACATCAGAAGGAAAAACCACTGGGTATTTCCTTTCCATGGAAAGTCTTCTGAGGCTCCCAAACTGGCAGATGCCCTACTTGTCTAAACCAAGTTCCCTATGACACATCTTTGCTCCCCACTTCTAGTGATTTGTTCACAAAACAAACAGCTTTTTTCTTTTTCCTAGGAGAATGTTGGCAAATTTACAAGGGTAAGACTAAGGTAAAGGGAACAAGAAGTAATAAATTTAGCAAGAAGGGAAAATAAGGGAGATTCAGGAATTCTATGTGACCTCATGATACAGAGAAAACGCAGTGGCAAGCAAGGATGTAGCACCCAAAACCATTAGAGAAGAGAGCCTTGCAGTTTCTAGATAAATAAAGGTATAATCTTAAAAGGCACTTCTATAAAGAACTTCATAGTTCTCACCTCAGGCCAAGCAACAGTCCCCTGAAGACAGGAAAGGAACGGGAGACGTGATGATTTTGGAGTTTGCAAAATATTGTATATGCAGAAATACTGACTAGGTGCCATGTTACTGTTTCATCGAGGAAAAAGAAGGCTTGGACAGCACTAAAAGATGTGTTTAGAAAACGCCTGGCAGTGGCATCAAGCGAAACACTGGAAGAGCAGATTTGGTGGCTGAGTACTTTGCCCTCAGTCCAACATTGCATTCACACATTGGCTTAGATTTCTATGCAGAAAGCCCATTGATGCCGGTAATTGCAACAGGAAAAGTGAAAGGGTTTTATTCCTATACTATTTTTTGGGGGACAGGGCCACCAGGTTCAGGATCAAAACATTCAAAAAGCCCTTACAATTCTGACTTATGCTTTAGTCCTCCTGAAATGAGGAGCAATTCTTAGACGAGAAGTGCAGCCACAGCCCGCTTGCAGGGAGTTACCCAATTCAAATACAGTGTATGGCCTTTAGTATAACTTCATAAACCCTTTCCATTTTACTCTGTGTCTTTGCTGCTGCAGACTACCTGTGCCAAGGCTGCTGTGGTTTAGGCCCTTTTATAGAGGAATGTGTTTCTAAAGTTGTGTGGGGATCCCAAAGTACACGTCAGGGGCTGGAGAGATAAGGCAATAAAAATCTCGAGAGAAGGACAGCGTTGTAACCTACTTAGAAGAAAATACTCTGGTGCTTCTTTTATTTGCATGCACATTTTTTCACAGAAGAAAACTTGAAAGCTTTAATGCTCACCTTCCCCATATTTGTTGAAAATGGACTTTCACTGTATATGACTGTAACATTTCCCTATTGATCCCTGAGTGATTCGTAGATGAGTTTGGAGAAAACCACAAATTGCCGCTCGTTTCCGTGGTGTCACGAAGCCTGTCTTTGCTGGGGCAATGCAGAAAGTATTAACACGAATTCAGGTTGCACGAGCACTCATTGATGTGAAAATAAACTGGAATATCACGCGAAAATCTTGCTAGTCTGACTTGCTAGACCTGCATAAATAATATTGTATTGTGTTCAGGATGCCTTTTGCTTACCAAATCTGCCACTCAGCCTAAAGAATTTGAAAATGAGCATATAGCTAATTAACTAAATGCATCTGTGAAGAGCACTTTGTGGGTATCTTGTACAGATCAAGTGTCAAAACACTCAGGAAAAAAAAAAAGGAAAGACCCTGCCCAAGAAGTGGGCTGTTTCTCCTCTTCCAAACCAGCGAGAAATACAGCTGAATCTGTCAGCATTCACCTGTACAATGATTAAGGCAGCTTCAAATGACATTTAGTTTCACAAATGTCACTCTACTGCTTTTTGATCTCTGTATTCCTTTTTGCTGCAGTAAACTCTGGGGGCGTGGACTGTCACTTTGTAATTAAGCATTAATTAGTTGCGTGCTTCTCTTCAGGCACGGCACCAGAAAAAGCTAAATAATAAGCATGTGCTTATCATTAAGTATGTGAGTAATGGTATCCCCCTGTAGCAGAGCACTTGGGCATTGCAGCTGTATTTAAGCAGCTTGGTGCAGAGGGATGGAATTACTCCCTTGTTTATAATTCAGCATGTGTTTAAGGGCTTTGCCGAATCCAAGGGGGAAACATCTCGCTCTCACAAATACTGATCTTCCTGACTACTGTTGTGGTTTGATTCAGCTCTGTGGAGCTGGTTTTTGGGAAGGCTATGCAGTGAATGCTGTAGGCTTGGGCCTCAGTTCTGCTAAGTGTTTACATAGCCCTAAATTTAGCATCAATGGATACAGGCTCACGTTGTGCTTTTGTGTCCAGAGTCTGTTTCATACATTGGTATGGATTCAAGTGAGGTTTCACTTTTTTCATTTAATTACGGGCAGAAATTTGAAAGGAACTACTACCAAGAATGATTTAGCTGAGTGTACTGGTTTCACTGGGACAAAACCATAGGTCTGCCATGGTCTGCAGGCTGGTAGCAGGCTGGAGTCAGCCAGGGCAGCTGAGCTGAGTTGGCTACAGGTGTGTCCCAGCCCAGGGATGTCATGCTCAGTATAAAGGGGCAAGATTGCCGAGGATGAGGGCTCCTGCTTGGTCTTCTCCAGACTCTGTTCTTTTTCTTGCTCCTGAAGATGCCTTCCTGTTTATTGTGACTGCTGTATGTTTGCTGGGCTGAGTATAACTTGGTTTGCTTTATATTGGCTGTTTCATTAAATCCATTTTCATTTCAACCTGTGGGTCCCCTTTTCCTGATCCCATTTCTCTGCTGGGGAGGGGTCATCAGGTGGTAGAGCAACTACTAGAGTGTAGCTCTGGCTAAATGTAGACATGAATGGGTCCGGTGTGAAAGTCTGGCGTTTTCTTGCAGCTGCAGTTTTCCTTTTGCTAGTTGGGGTTCTTTTCCTTGTCATCTGCTGCTGTGTTTCTTTCATCACCTCGTGTATGATGGCATTGGTGTTGTGA
The DNA here is from genome assembly GCA_025345505.1 of Todiramphus chloris collaris. Lineage (NCBI taxonomy): Eukaryota > Metazoa > Chordata > Aves > Coraciiformes > Alcedinidae > Todiramphus > Todiramphus chloris. Next base: position 4,594,754 of record JANVCC010000270.1, read on the forward strand.
TCAGAGCTTGTCAAGACTTGCTGCTTCTACATCATCAGTAAAACGCATCTTTCTTCTTCATGTACTATTCTATTAGTGCTTAAAATCTCTCATCTAGTGTTCAGTAAGAGCCTTTTCTGCTTCTTGCCAAGGAGGTTCTGCTATCCCTTACTCTTTTCTAACTAAATCTGTGTTGCAATTATTCTTTTCAGCCTCTAGAAGTAGAAGGCATTGACCCAGCTTTAACATTTTTCCTGGGATGACTTACTAATGATTCACTGAATTTGATGAGTTTTTTGTTGCTTGGGTTGGTTTTTTTTTTTCCTTTTTGAAAAAGCTGGGGGGATGTTTGAGATTTTTGTTGTTGCTGTTTCTGAGATATTGGGGAATAATCAAATAATGAATTCAAGGTTTACTAAACAACCTGCTGGGCTAGAAACTTAATTGTTGTTTGAAGAAATCACACAATCACCTCATTTTAAGAAATGGTGCTTTAAGGAAAACACCAAATTGTGAAGAATTTGTGGCAAAAATTACATGAATTGATAACTCAGGGCCATAATTTTTTATAGAGAGCACTCTGTAGGGCATAATCAAATAGCAATGTGTGTTCTAACAGCTGTATATTTAGTGGTGGTCCAAGCACTTAACTAGACTGTGGTCTAGTTATTAGAAAGGGGTTCTGCAGTATCATAACCCCAGTCTCAGCCACTGCAGGCCAAGTGAGTCAAAGGAACCCCCTTAGAGACAGAATTCCTCTGTTCTTTCACCACAGTTAATTAGCTGCTGGGTGACACTTGCTACCCCCCTCAGCTGATGCTGTACCTAGCTGGTTTTGTCCATCTCCAGCCTCCTTAGTGCTGGAGGGGCAAGGGGAAGGCAAGAGAAGCAGTTGGTCCCTGCTAGATTAGAAAATAAAGATCTTTACCTCATGGTATTCACCATGCTTGGGCTCGTCCTGTAGGGATCTATTTAGCTACTGCCAGAGAGCTTCTGTAAATGCACTTATTCCCCACAGCTAGGTTAGAGGGGGAAAGACCATGAGTTTTGAATGTGAGTCTTGGAAATCCTTTACTTAGTTCTTGAAAGGTGCTGAAGTGATTTATGCTTTTCCAATACAGAACTGGAATGGCAGGGGCAACGGTGCTGTGAATTTTCTTCTGCTCCTTCAACCCAGGATGTGAAGAGTGAGGATATCTCAGCTTTATATCCTCCTGGCAAGGATCCCTAGGTACAGTACATTACTTATCTCGGTATGCACTTTTGTCAGCCTAAACTATTATTTTACAAATGATGACTACCTAGATGAGGTACAAGGAGCTGATCAGGTATGGCAGCACATTTACCTTTCCTGTTCTCCCTCGAAAATGGAGTGGCATTGTCTTATTTTACAATATTATGAGAGGGTTTTTATGACCAGACTTCTTTTCTGAAATATGTCTTTCATAATACATGGGTTTTTAACCCATAAGGCTGTTGCAGAAGGTTTTACTCTGAGTAAATAAGGGTTTGTTCTTATAAAAAAACTTTATCAGTAGAAAACCAAACGAGGTTTCAGGATAAATTAAACCAAGTACTGGAGTAGAATAGACTGCTTCAGTTGGAAGGGACCTATAATTATCATCTAGTCCAAGCAGCCAGATTATTTTCCTGTCTTCCTTCTTTTCTTTTTTTCCCTCTTCCAAAAAGGAGAGGAAGAGCAAAAAAAGGAACGAAACATATTTAAATTTAATGTCTAAAATAGATTAGAAGGAACTATAAATATTTCACACTGATGGGGTGAAATCCTGGTTCCCCTCAAGTCAGTGTGTGTTTAGTCACTGACTAACGGGGTCAGCCATTTACCCTACATTTCTGGATTACTTTTTCACTGATATAATTGGTCTGCATTCATTCATGTATCAGAAATAATCTTTTTGTTTCAAAGCTAGTCATTGATTTCATTCTTATTTTCTTGCTTTCCTGTATTTACCCAGGCTCTGTGTACACTGCACTGGATTTCTGAAAGCTATCATTTTCTTTAGAGAAGAATATTGTTTGCTTTCCTGAATAATTCATCTTGCAGTTCTCTTTTATTCCCCCATCAAATGTGCCATTCTTGTATCTTCATGAAGGAAAGCAACACTCTAAGGCTGATTTATGAATTAGACCATGAACATTAAAAATATATAAAGCCTTGGTATAAATAAGAACTTCAGTTTAGATTCTTTTTCAGTTATATCAGTGCCTGTGAAAAAACATTGCTGGTTGTATACAGAATTCCCCTAATGTAACAGAGTATGGAAAAAACAGGAGCATAAGAGAGAAATATGATCCAGTTTTGATATTTAGCTGTGAGTGAATATGGCTGACAACGTAGCTGGGATTTTAAGGAAAACAGAAATGCCTAGAGTAAATAAATTCAACAATAATTACAATGCAATTTATAATGCTTGTGAAACAAGCTAATATTTGATAAAAGGGCTTTTAACCCAAGTTCTGATATATCCTGTTAGGTTTAAAATGAAAGTATTTTAGCTGCAAAGGAAAGAACGCAGAAGTGAACTCTCAGAACCTGTGGCCCACAAGCACTTCTAATGTGTAACAGCAATCTAATGAAAAGACATCTGATGTACAGCTCAGATTGGCGAGAGATGTTTCAGCATCCCGGTGAGGTTCATCTCTGTCTTGCCCCTCTGATCTGTAGGAGGTCATCTGCCTCTGCTTCCCAGCTCCTGAGCTCTGGTATCTCCACATCTTTGTTGTAAGGGGCTCCAACCTATTCCCAGTATAAAATAGACTTGGGCAGTGCAGCTTGCATGAAGTGTGGTTTCAAAGCTCTTTGCCTTACGGTGTTTATAAAACATTACACAGTAATAACCAAACTAGTTGTGTATTGCTGTGGAGAAGGTATTTACAAAGTCAAACCACTATTAAAGGTACATGTCTGTGCCACGGATATAAAAGGTTGTTGAGTGTATCTGAGCTGACCAATCCTGAGATGTCAGCCTCTTCCAGCCACAAGCTTCGTTCAGCCTGTAACAATCAGCCAAACCTGTTTTGCTTGGCTGCCTCAGCATGGGTGAGCAGTTTATGTCTTCTGTGACCTCCTGTGCACACACTGTAGTGATGAGCAAAGTTAGGGGCCACCTCGGGCCACCTCAGGGGTTGTGTTTCACCCGCAGCAAGGAATGAATTGTTGAGTTTTGTGTAGCACTTAATAACAGGAAAATAAAATGTTAGAGGAGCAATGGAACGAAACATTTTGGGGAAACCAAAGAGGTGGTGGTCCCCATGTGAACACTCCGGAATCCATAGGCTGATCTGGGTCATCAGTTCTCGTGAGCAGTGTTTAAAATCCACTCTTCCTGAGGCAGTGTTTATCATGGCTCACCAGCATGAGGTGGTCATGGTTAAGAAGTTGAACTACTGAAATGTAGCTTTTGCAGCAATCCTCATGGTATCCACGGCAGGTCTTCCTTAAACCCTTTCACTTGGTGTTCCTGAACAAATTTGGTAGAGAACCTGATGCACTCCACGTAAGTTGTTCAAGGTTGATTTGTTCATTGGTTGCCCCAGTTTGTGTGTGATACAGGTCCTCAGCCAAAAGGCTGTAGGTCTTGTATGGTCATTTACTGTTCAGTTAATAAAAGCAGAACAGAAGGGACTGTTGTTTGTTTGCTTTTAATAGTTACTTTGTTATTTGTTACTACCTTTCCTACTCTGCTGCTGTTACTTCAGATGTCAGTTCTAGGGCATTAATCACACACATTCATGCATTTTTTCTGCCTTGTGTAAAACATTGATATGATGTATCCTAAAAAAATACCTGACCAAGAACACAGAAATATCCCTTTTTCTTGCTTACTATTTTTCTTTCCTAATATTTTTTTAGCTTGTAACTCTCTAAAGGAAATAACCCATTGGCTTTTATTTAATTTCCTTCTATTTGCTTGATAGATAGAATATGTAAAATACAGTGTATGAATTATAAGATACATTACACATTATATAATTATTTTGCTTTATATGTATTGCATATGGTATATACCATGTAACACATAATATATTAATCTGTCAGAGATCACAGAACTGTTCATGTTGGAAGGGCCCTCTTGTCTAGTCCACCTGCCCCTTACTTTTTTTCCCCCGAATTATTTTTTCATTTCATAAAGGACATCCTTTCATGCATTTTTTCTGCCTTATTTAAAACATCGATATGATGTATCCTAAAAATAAGTCAAGCACAGATAACTATTTCAGTTCTATTAAAAAAAAATGCAGTTTTTAGAAGATTAAGTAACTCCATTCAAAAGATGTTCACAATGTTCAGCAGTATAAGAAGCTATCACGCCTTTGAAGTTAATAGCAATGTGATTTATAGCATCCACAACTCTGTATCTTAGTTATTCTACAATTCTTGGAAATAATTGTTCTGACTGTGGGGTTTTAACTCTTTAAAAACTGGGTTGATCATTTCATGTGAGCCACGCCCTGAAAAACCAAATGGCTTTGCACACCTAATTTAAGATTTAAGCTAGTGTCAGTGTTGAACCTGTTTGTCTGTCAGTCTCTTGCTTAAAATGCTATGGAGCTCAAGGGTTTCTACTTGCTTGTTTGGCAAATTAATTTATTATAATCTGCTGTGGATTAGAACTTGATTTCTGCAGTCCAAGGGGCATAGTGAGCTTTTCTTCCAATTAAAATAAGTGGAAAGAAAACAAAGTCAGTGTATTCCCCCCCCCCCCCCCCAAGTGCACTGACTGTAAGAAGAACCAGCCTGATAGCACTGTGGGCTAAGCTCTCAGAACTCTGCTCAAAGCAGACAATCAAACCTCCTCACGTAAAGCCAGAAACCTTCAGCCTTTCACCCATGTGCAGCTGGTTTTATGTGCTCCTGCTGAAACTTTCAGCAGTGGTCAGCGATGAGTGCCAAGAAACTGAACTGATACTGCTCCTAGACTTCTGGAAAGGTTTTGTGGGAGTTAAAAAAGAAAAAGGGCAAACACCAACATATTAATTCATGTTGCTTTAGGCTACCGTGATGCTACAGTCTAAAAGATCCCGGGTTTTAGAGCTGCAGAATCCCTGAGAAGTTCAGGAACCTGACTCTGCAGTGACCTTTTCTGAAAAAAGGTCAGCATGCCACAGGCAGACTTGCCAAGTCAACTGCTTTTCCCTCTAGACTAAAGCTTTGTGCTCTTATCCGCGGATCTCTCGGGGAAACTCGGCCAAGCTGCTGCTTTATGTTGTTTCAGGCACAGTATGCGTGTTGAATGGAGTTTCATACTAAGTGAGAGTGCTTTTGGTACAATGGAAGCAAACTTAGTGTTGAAAGTGCTTAAAATTCATCCTGTGGCTCCCTCTATATTCTCTCCATTTTGTTACGATTTTAATGGAGATTTTTCCAGATTAATTGATAGGATTTGGTTCTGTATAAATCTCACTTTCCCATTTTCGTGCTTGTTCTTTTGTTCTCTCAAAGTGAAGGGGAGGGTAGGATTTATTTGGTACGTTAGGGAATGATCTTCCAACGGTTGGAATTAGCTTGGGATCAAAAAATAACCTCATTACTGCCACCTCGTTATTGCTACCTCATTATTTCCTATGCCAAAGAGCTTTTTAAACACAGGGGTTTATTTCCTTTATTTTAAGAGAGCATTTTTGGGGTCCACAATGTGTGCAGGTCATTACCCCTTATTTTAAACAGTCACAGAAATGTTTTGACAGTTGGAGGTGGCTTGGGGTGGCAGTTTTGCTTTGGCAGTGGCTTGGGCCTTTAACTGAAGACTAAATCTGGGGCAGAAAAAAACGTGCTCTTTCCATCCTCTTCCTTCAAACTTCTTTGTGAGAAACGGGCATTCAAACTGAAAAGACTGCAGAAGCTGAAGATTTTCTGGTGGGGAGCTTCTGACTCGGGATTTACTGGAAGGTGAGGCTTGAAAATTAACCAAAACAAAAATACAGCCCTTCAGGCACTCAGAGGTCCTTGTGCACCTGCATTTGCTGTCATAGAATCGCATTTAAATGGATCATATTGGATTGTATACACAGGGAATTCTCAGATAATGATTGATTTTTTTTTTTCTCCAGAGAAGATTTGGTTTCAAACACTGTGAAATATGGTGGAAGATGGTCCTTCCATTTTTCCTTTTTTTTTTTCTTAGACTATTTTTTCTTCTTTAATGAAATATCTATGGGAGATGCCACTTTTTACAACAGGCATTTTGATAATTTCAAAACCAAATTTTCACAGTCATCTTTTTTTCTGAAATGGAAACTAGTTGAGATCCATGGTGAACATTTTCCCCCAGTGGTTTCTGGAGGTCTACCTAAACACACGTTACACTCACTGTTATTCTTTACTGCTAGCTTTTGATAATCATGGCTCAGGTTATCTTTTTCAAGCTGGTAGTGATTGTTCTATGAGTTAGCAGCAGAGTATCATTCATACATTCATATTTTACAATACATCCATAATTTATTGTGTTGCTGTATTGCTTTTATGATTGTCTCTATGAACTATCTTCAGGATTTAGGTCAGTTTTAATCAGAGAGGCAAAGCTAGGCAATCCCTGGCTTCTATTTCTTTCTGAAAAACAAAACAAATGAGGAGAAAACGTTTTACACAGAAGGCAGTAAAACTGTGTGAAGAATCTACTGAAGCAAGCTTCATCTTAGGTGAGCTGGTCCCACTGCACCCTTCTATAAGGAGGAGAAAGAGGCTCCTTCTGACAGTAATTCAGAGGATCTATGTCTCTCTTGGCCACAGAGCAAGACTAGGGGAGATTAATTTTTCTAGAGTCTAGTTAGGCCTTTGCAAATGGATTTCAATTTTTCCCTATTAGAAGCAAATTCTGCTTTGCACCAGACCACAGCATTCGGCGCTGGTAAAACACAAGACAGAGAATTACAGTGCTTGGCACCATCAGATAGTGCTTGTCTGACTCATTGCAGGGAGGACATATATCTTTTTTTTTTTAAAGGAGGGAAGGTGCTTGAATCCCCCCTTGCTGTTGAACTTGATGCAAGCCTAGATATAGAAAGTGATTCTGTATTTTGTATACTGGCTGTATAATCCCATGCGTGTTTCTCACTGTCAAAGATATCTAGTGAGCTCATGTGGAAAGTTCAGAGTGCTGTGTCACGGTCAGCATATTTGGTTTCTTTGGAACTAGGCAACCCCAGTTTAGTCCATTCCAAATAACAACATTTCTTATTAATAGAGTACTCTTTAGAGTATTGATAGTACTTGGCAGGTATGGAGAACTGCCTGTGCTAGGGGATGGCCTAGTTAATTGTAGAATTTGATTTCTCTTTATTTCATGAGCTGACTTGTAAATTCTTTCTCTTTTTATCAGAGAAGCTCTTGCAAGAACCAGAAACCAAACTGGGGAGGAGCTTATGATTTTTGTTCTCGGGTCTGGTACCAATCTCCTGTGTTGCACAGATCCCACCGCTGTCCTGACTTCAGGAGTGTTTGAAAACATCTGTTAATGCACTTTATTATAACCATCTAATCTGAAGACAAGACCACAAGACCTGACCCAAAGATCTCTGAAAGTACCTGGAGAGCTTTCAGTGATTTCACTGTGCTGTGGAGAAGGCCACTAGACCCTTTGAGAGGGAAACAGTTTTCAGTCAGTATACAAATGTTTGTGATTCTGTTTAGAATCTCTCTTCCAGCTCTCCTGTACTTTATCTTGCCAATTCTATGCTTACTTCTCTCCTGACTGCTGTAGTGACCAAACTGTTTTTTAAAGTCCAATTGCAAGCTCCTCTTGGTATCTTTAAAAGCCTCATGACAAGTTCCTTTCTCCTTCTAACAATTTTAGAATGAGCAGGCAGATCCAGAAATCCTTTTTCTCCTCCTGGTGCCAGGAGCTTGAGAGGGAAAGGGCAGAGGATGAGCAGAGACAGTGGTAGAGGGTTCCTTTCCCAGGCACTTCCAAACATGTGCCCCATTGTGGCATTTGTAAATGGGTTTTCTGAGCTCAGGACCTATTTCAAAGCCAGTGCTGGGTGCCAACACATTTCGTCATGGCTCATCTGTGGACAGTGGGCACCTGTTGCAGAGAAGGTTCTTCACTCAGACCTCTCCTGGGGTTAGATCTCTGCTTCTGTCTGAATGAGAAAAGGTCTTGAATAAAAAGGAACAGCCCTGGTGAATCAGAAATTTGGATGATATGCAGATAAGATCTTTGGGATTTTTAAGAAACCATTATTTTCTGAATCTTCAAGCACACTTAAGTGATATTGGTAAAAGGGAGCTTACAGAAAACCCAGTTAGGATTCCATAAGTTTTCAGTGCCTTGCATAGTCAGATTTCATTTTTCATCTGCCAAAACATGGAGGGGGGGGGGGGGGGGGGAAGGAAGGCAGATGGCTTGAAAATGTACTGTTGGGTATGTTTAATTAGATGCAGTTAGATTTTCCTATAGCCATACAGCTTTGGGGCAAAATTTTACAAAGGCAACATAACAGGAAAGCATTACCTGCTTCTTAAAGTGCAAAAGAATGCCTGAGAATACCCACCAGGCGTGTGTCTAAACTGTCACACAATTAAGAGAAATTGGGTATCAAGGCTTCTTTTTCTTGGCCATGAAAAACAAAGGAATTGCATAAAATAAAGTATGTTTCATGAAAATAGAGAGGCTTTTCCATGTCACTTGCAGTCTGCAAGAGTAGTGTAAGTAGTGGGGATGCTGTTGGGCTAGGGAAGCAAAATTTTAAGCTGAAATTACCTGAAATCTTCTAAATTTCAGACCTTTGGCACACAATGTGGGAGGCTGACCCCCACTTAAGAGAACAAGATAGATGAGGTCTGTGAGATGAGGCAAGAGATGAGATTTGATTATCTGGTCACAGATCATTGTATTTTTACCACCTTGGTGATTTCACACCTCTCAGCTTCCCAGCATTTGCTGGTAGTTGTAAGAAACTTTCAGTCTGGTACTTAAAAAAATCTTGAAAGAACTTGTATGAGATTCCTATTAGGGCAGAAAGGCTTTGGAAATCTGCTGTCATCCCATCGCCCCCCAGAAAGACTCCGAAGTGCCATATTCTGGGGGAGAGAATGGAAAGCATCTAGAGCACCAAATGTGGCAGCTGGAAACAATTTACAAAAACATACCCAAGATGTGTAGGCCAGTCCTGTTGTGAGGGGTAGGAGGCAGCTGGGAGGTTTAAAAAGGAAGGCCTGCGAGCAGCTGAGAGATGCCAGCAGTGTGTCAGTGAGAGCATCTGAGAGCGAAGTGGCTGTGTGTGATGAGAAAACCTGCCAAAATGATAAGAAAAACAGCTGGAGGAAAAAAACCCAAACAATTTCAAAGCCTCTGAAAGATGGATATGCAAATTATGCTAACACTACTGAATAAGTGAATTGCTGGGTTTTTCTTTCTGCTTTCCTAAGTTCCTCTTGTTTTCACAAATGCCCTCTTTCTGTGGAATCTGTGGGAGTCCTTTTCTGCTGCCTCTTCCTCCTCCTGATCTTTTGGTTTTGGTTGTCCCCCCCTCCAGAAAACGGGTATCTCTGAACAGTGCTGCTCACTTGCTAGCATTCTCTTTAGCCAGTATTTTGATTATTTCCTGACCTTATCAAGACTCTCTTCTTATTCCCAACATGAAAACCCCTGTGAACAAAATGTGCTGGTAGCTGCTAATCTCAATAGTTCCAAATCTTTTGGGTAGGACCCATAAGATGTAGATAGCTTTGTATTCCAGAGGGCTAGCTGGAGGAGCTGGCAGGCTGAAGGGTCTGATGTGAACGGTTGCCACAGTCATGAGACTTTGCAAAGTAAACTCTAAAAACGCACAGTAAGGCAGACTTTCAAGGCTTTATGCATTAGAACAGCACCTGTATTTTTGCATGTATTTTATTATAGATAGATCTTTGATTTACTCCGATCTGATCTCGTATTTTAATCTAGTCTGGGTGTGTGCATCAGTGGTGTGAAGATATATGCCTATATCTATATACAGTAGCATGTTCTTTACCTTTGAAATTGTGGCTCTGCTGGTTTTCAGCTGTGAAGGCAAGAGCCAGTCTACGTGTGTACTCTTTTTTTTTTAATCCCATAGATCATAAGGAACAAAGAGTTTATGTGGAAGGAAGAGTACAGGAGAAGATCTTAATAGATTCTATCCCATCAAAAACTGAAATACAGCGACATGAAAAGAGCAAACATGCTGTCTAGCTTCTCTGAAACGGCTTGCTAATGACCTCCAGTGAACTAGAAAATGTTAGAGAGCGTAGTCGCAGCTTGAAGCCTGAGAGAAGAAAAGTAGCAGGCAGAGAGAAGGATGCAAAGAAAGTGAAGGAGAGAACAGAGATAGTTATTATTTTGCAACACCAAAACCTGAATCAGGCAGCAAACTTTTGATAGTGAAAATGCTGCCTGACCTATACTATTATGTCCAGGCCAACAGGAAAAACAGTAGGAGCAGCAGTTTTGGAGGGCATGAAAGTAGCTCAGAATAATAAAATGGAGAGAATTAAAAGGGGCAGAGGGTATAAAAATGCAGATTAAAATAGACTGAGCATTTTATGGAAGGCATCTGAATGATTACCACTCAGTATTGGTGATATATAACTCCTTATGTAGCATATACTAAGTACTTTAAAGAAAATAATAGTCAGGTCTTGACATTCTATTCCCCTAACAGGAACAATTAACCAAAAGCATAAACTTACAAGAAATTTTACATATAAGCTGTAGTGTTGCACTTCTTATGCTTAAGTGCATTTCTCTCTTGGAATAAGAAATTTCAGCTTCCCTTCCTTGTTTTCTCCATGATTAGCAGCAGACTAGGCAATGTGTTATTCCACATTCCAGCCTAAATATAGATGGCCTCTGTGTTTTTTATCAAACTGAGTCTGAGAAGTGAGTGCAGGTGCACTTATCTGAAAAGAACTGAGTGCATTTGAAAAATAATGGGGGAGGCACCATCCAACAGTTCTGTAACAATGTATTACCTCTGAGTTGAAAGAGTCCTGCCTTCTACATGTCCTTCTTTCCAGCCTAGAGCTGAAGATGGTCTTTGCTGGTGGCTTTGCACCACCTTGTGATTTAGGAGAATGTTCCCCCATGTTCATGTAGCTGTAGACCCTGAGAAAGGAGGAGGATTTCAGTTGCAGGAGGAAGAATGGCTTGGTCAGTTATATTTTTAATTCAAACAAGGCAGAGAGACTGAATTTGCAGGACCTTCTACAGCAGGAGCCTGTAAATCCAGATGAGCTGCTATGAAGTCTACATAGCAGAGATGTGCCCTGGCCACTCCATTTGAACAGAGAGCAAGATTTGAGGTTTGTAGCTGGCACAGTTCCCCCAGCTGCTGCTCCCTGTCTGACCTTGCTCCCTATTGTTTCTCAGAAAATCCCAGGGTGAGGTTCTTTCTGCCACTTCTCAAGGATGGGAACAGTGTGAGAGATTTCACTGCTGAGAGGGTGGGGTTTTTTCACATTCTGGAGAATAAACCAAGCACCACTTGTTTTCCTCTCCTCTACACCAAGTCATTATCAGTTCATTAAAACACGAACACATACCAACCCTTTTCTTCTTTCTAGCACATCACCTTGAACAGCAGAACTCCTCTTCCAGTAAATGCCTGTAGGTGTTGGAGTGTGTTCCTGTACTACACACTTCAGAGCAAGCGATGCCTGGTAGAGCCAAGTGCTGTTTGGAGGCTTTACATGCAGCTTGCTCTGCTCAACCACGAGGCTTTTGTGAGGTTTTTCTCTGAGGCAGCCAAGTGGCCTTGCAAATGCAAATATTCCTTTAAATACTGGGATCTGCAAACAGTAAAATAGGTACTTTCTTGAGATCATTGCTGGCTTAGGAATTAAGTCAGCATAGTTACATCTTTTACCTGTATGACTGATAGAACCTGAGGCTTTACAGGTAACCCTGCCTAGATTTAATAACATCCCACTGAGAAACAATTTGTTTTCATGTTGGTGTATTTATGACTTTGTCCTCGGGAGTCACCAAATGGTCAGGAACTACTCTTGTTCTTAAAGATCCACTCTTAGGTTTTTAAACTCCAAACAACTGAACCATCCTCATAAGCATATCAAATGCCACAGTAAATGTCAAGAATCCATTAAAATCTTTTGTTGTTTGTAAGGAATAGCACTTTGACCACTCCTGAGCAGACTGTACTTCTGACCTTGTGAGAGCAAACCTCTCTGACCTCGAGCAGTGATCCTGGGGTATATCATGCAGATCTGTTTCCAGTCTGGATCCTGGCTCCAGTCCCTGCATATCGAGCTCATCTTGCTGGTTGCTGTTCTGTCCTCGCTGTAGCAGTTAGCAACCAAGCTGTCCTGCTGAAACCCCTAGCACCAAGGCAGTGCAGCCACATTTCAAGTAAGCCAGATTTTAAACGCAGTAGAAGGCAGAGTAGAGACAATGCCTTCTTCTTAATACTGCTGTTCCCTGGGTCTAGGAAAGCCAGATTCCTTGAGGCTCCTCCACACACTCTGCTTGTGTCTCTGCCAACCTGTATTCTTAGAGAACCACTGGCAAGCACCACTGCCTTTGTTGGGATCAGACCAAGATGCTGCATAAGGTCTGGATTATACTGAAGACAAGATACAAGATCTTGGAAGCCAACTTCATTCTTTGAAGTTTCAGTGGGCACTAAGACTTTCTTCCTCAGGAAATCACTGCAGTGCTGCTTTGTTTGCCCTTTGCTTGGCCTTTCTGAAGCTAAACCACAGCATTCACACGGGAAAGCCTTTCAACTGTGGTGTGCCCTTCTCCTGCCCTCGCTCAGCTGAGCTACTGCAGCTCGGCTCGGAGGGGGGATCTCCCTTCTGACACGAGGCCTCGGAAGGCTGATGGCACACTTCTGTTTTCACACTCAGCCGCTGCTCTCGGAGCTTTAGGTTAGAGTTTGATTTCTTTTGGCAAGATCCCAGGTGTTGTTAGAGTGGGCAGGAAAATTGCTGCTCTTGATAAGGTCAGAGGAAAGCCAGTTTCAAGGTACAGTACTGTACATGGAACCGGTGACATTTGCAGAAGAATAAAGCCTGGAGATTTTTGTATTCTGCCTTACACAAAAACCAGTATCAGTTATGATGGCACACAGGTTAGTGAAATGTGCACTTCACAGGAAAGGAGAAGAGTTCTTCTAATGAAGAGCCAACATTGATGAAAATCAGGAAAGAATAATGCATGAACTTGCATACCGTGATCCCTATGACTGGATTTAGGAATACCACGTATTCCTTAGGTAGTGCTCATAACATTCATGCTGAGGAACGTGCACTGCTCCATAACCATGTGTTGGAAAAAGAAATGGTGGGCATTCCTTATTGCACTCGTGTGCTACTTGCCATCCTCAAAGGCTAGGAAGAGCACACAGAGTCCAAAGAGCAGCTCACTTGTAAGGTCCTTCATCACTAGTGTGATGAAGAAATTGAACTGCAATGGAGACAGACCATCACTTAAGGCTTTGGACCTACCTTGAAAAAAGAGCTTGTGCTTCAACTTGGTAATGCTTGGGTTGTTCCTCATGCCTATGGTTGCTTGTCTGCATAAAACGTTCCCAAATTCTCCAGTTATCCTTAGTGAAAATGAGATTGGCCTCTAGACTTTCATGATTTATATATTCATTCAGAAATATTACTAATGAGCATAGGGGGGAGATGAATTCCAGCGGTGTGAACAAATAGCTGGAGAATCCCAGCCTTGAGCAAGTAACTCCTCCCTTTGAAACAGCTGGAAAATACACTCATTTGTTTCTGTTGAAAGCCATTCAGTTGTAGTGGTTCTTGTCAGGAAAAAAATCAGCTCATTCTATTCTGGTGTTGTCTAAGTGCAGGGATATTTTTGAACAAATTATGATTTTTTTTTTTTTTGTAATTTTTTTTAATTATCAAACCAACATATTAAAGAACCACTGAGAGAGTTTTGTTTACTGCAGTGTTTTAAACTTTAGCCTGTGTTTTGCCATCACTGCAAATCCAGGGAAAAAGAACCCCAAACAACAAAACCATTAAGAGTTTTTTACAGGCTGTCAAAGTCCCTTGTCTGCAGTGCTGGGCGGAAAAGCGCTCTGTTCTTCAAGTGTGTGGTAAAGATTGATTCACGCCCTTTGCTAGTGCAGTAAAAACCTCTTTTAACAGCTGAATGGCAGATTAGGGATTCATACTACCATGGGTATTTTACCATCTTCTGCTCTGGTTCAGATGGAATCAGTGATTTCAGAAGGTGAGCTGTGGGTAGGGAGAGCTCATTTGTAAAGAGTTTTCTAGATTCCATAAAGTTTGAGGTGAAAGACTGTGGTGTTTACTTAATGTGCCTGGAAGTCTTGAGTTTTCAGTCTCCAGGTAGGGAGTGCCCTTGCCCTGTGTGAAAGCAGGGAGCTCATCACCCACAATAGCCACATCTAGAGAGGAAAAGCAGCAGGCACAGTGCAGGTAACAGAAGGGTGCTGATCTGAGACCTCCCACCTATTAATTTGGATAGCGACTTTTGACTCTCAGATGCTGGGTGATGAAACAGACTGTTGGGTTCCTCCCTATTCCCAGATTGTTTAGGTCAAAAATAATGATAGTGTTAAGCTAGCCCGAATTCATGGCTTGTGTCAGCAAAGCTGGCACGTGGAATTGGGAAACGTTCCAGAGATAATTGGCTTTACGGTGAGAAAAGCTGATAGCTGTTTGATGGGCACATCTGCATGTTTGATTGCAGTCATACTTCAAGTTTTGTCCTTGTTCTTGATACCATGTCAAGCTTATTTTTTCCTCCTAATGTTAGACTGGACTTTGGAGGAGAAAAAAAAAAAAAAGAGTCTGCAAATGAGCCCCTGAAGCTCAGCCGTGGGAAGCATGTTATAAATTCACACGTAACCAAGCTGTTCTCAGAGCCCTTAAAGATCTTTAGTTGCTGCTGCTCTCAGGTGGTTTCTTGGTTTTGCTGGATGTAACAGTGTAATGAATCTGTTCCTTGGGATCCTGCCCAATATCACGGTGGTGTCAATGTAGTAAACAAGCTTAAAAGAGAATTTCCCAGTTGTTTTCAGGGATATACAAAGAGCTGGCTGTAGACTTCTAGCCTGCATCTTGCTGGCTAGTAGCCTGTATTAAATATAATATTAAATGTAGTGTAAGGCTGAGTGGTTTTCCTTTCCTTGCATTATCCCATTCTTCCCATTCTCACTGTATCCCGTTCACAGCCCCGTGTATTTTGGTGACACAAGGCCAAATTCCAGCATAAACTGCAGTTTTTACTTGCTCATAAATTTTTTAATAAAAACTTCCTGATGGCCAGAGAGTTTCACAGTTAGACTTTGCCCAGAGCCCGTTTTACTGCTGGTTTGAGGAAGTATAAACTAAGAGTTTGAAGTCTGAGCACATGGGCAAACATAAAAGTTAGATACTTTGCAATCTGAATACGCTGCTCATCTGCTTATTTGTATCCAAAACAAATCAGAATTGAAGACATTGTTTTGGAAACACAACTGGAAGTTGCATTATGTGTGATTCCTTGCTGCTTACACACATGCCACCCCAGGTAAAACACTAACATTTTTGCTGAGTATTCACAGCTTTCCCAATGCTATTTCTTAGTTATTTTATTGTGGTTTTGGTAAGAGGGGCTGTTGGTGTTTCATGCACAGGAGGTGTTATTGAGGTGTATTTTATGTACAAAGGTTTTTTCAGCTACTGGTTTAGCAAAAACTACAGAGTGTGTTCGTGTTGGCTGCCCCAAGCCAGGCTTGCTGGTGGAACTTGCACGTGTACATTTTTGCTGAGGTTATTTAATCTGCCAAATCACAGAGCCAGCATGCAGTTGACCTTTATAAACTGAATCATAAACTTGGATTCTGCTCCTGTTGTGGCTTCCCACAGCACAGTCCCCCTCCAGGTCCCCCTCCATGTCTACCCTGGGGTGTCTGTCACCTGCAGATGGAGGCAGGGAAGTTCCCAGAGATATTGTCATATATAAGTAGGGCTAAGATGCTTTCTTCATCCTGTATCAAATAACATGTCACTGTGTCATACAGTTTCCTGAGACATCAGTGTCCTCTGTCCTCCCTTCAGAGGGACTTTTGGTTTTAATTCCTACTTGATACCGTGTCTTGTAGGCAGACCCTCTCTGGGAAAGGCCAGGGTGGGGGAAATTGGAAAATGGAGTAGAAAATGGGATTTATGAAGTGTTTCCTACTGACCTCCCTGCTGGATGTTTACATGCTTCTCAGCAGAGGAACACTACGTGGCACTCTGCAGGGTTGCAGATCTTAAGGTCAGATTGCAACAGACAGCTCAGCAACGCTTCTCAGCAGCCAGGCTCCAAGCACCTGTCATGAACAGAACACGACAGCATCATCCAGTACCACGTCTGGATGGCCGAGTCTCAGAAACCTCTTTCAGGCATCAGGTAGCAACTGCTTTTGGTCATTAGTTGCTTGGACTGATCTCAAAATAGTCAGATTACAAATGCATCATCACTGGATCTGAACAGCAGCTTCAGTGCTTCCCAGTTCAAGTACTATATGCACGAAGGTGCCTGGGCTTTTAAGCTTTTAATAACACCACTTTGTACTTATAGGAAGGGTTTGAGGACAAAAGAAACTGTCAGGTGTGGGATTGAGATTCCTCAAGAGGTCTCTGAATCAATCCACTTAAGTCCATGGAACCAGATGGGCTGCAGCCAACGGTGCTAAGAGAGCTTGGCTGTTGGCAGTGTGAGGCTGCTCACTATCGCCTTTGAAAGATCACGGAGACGGGGGAGGTCATCTGTGACTAGAGAAAGGCAGATGATGCACCCATCTTCAGAAAGGGAAAGAACAGTTTAGGGTGCTACAGAACAAACCTGGACTGAGCAATCTTGGAAGTGACTTGGGGGCACATGAAGGAGAAAGTGGTGATTTGGAATAGCCAGCGTGGATTTACAAGGGTAGATCATACCAGACCAGCCTAACTTGCCTCCTGTCATGAGATGTGAGGGGAAAGCACAACCTTGAGTTTAGCAAGGCTTTCCATGTAGTCTCCCACAGAATCCCTACATCCCAATTCACATGGTCAAGTCTAGATAGGCAAAAAAACCTGACCAGCTCGTTAGTCAGAAGGGCTCGTGCTCTGTCTGCAGCCTGGTTACAGTGGTGTTCCTCAGATACGTCTGATATCTTTATCAGTGACCTGGAGGAAGAGACAGGATGCAGTACTACCAGGGCTGCAGACAGATGATACTGAATGGAGGGGGTAGTTGATATGCTCAGGATCAGGCCTGCCATTCGGAGGGATTCACACTTGCTGGAGGCCAAGGCCAACTTGATAACAGGTAAACTTGAACGACTCCGTTGGAGGGCCAACAGGATGGCTGGAGGTTGAAGCATGGGACTTGTGAGGAGAGGCTGAGGCACTGAGTTTTGTTCATCCCAGGGAAGAGAACAGCAACTTCCCAGTGTCTAAGAGGAGGTTCCTGAGTAGACAGGGCTGGGCTCTCTGCTAGACAATGAGAGACAAAGGTTATAAACGAGCAGGGGAGGCTCTGGATACATAGAAGAAAAAAAAAAAAAATCAAAATACACTCTGGGGATAATTAGGTAGTGGAATAGATTACCCAGAGGGGCTGGGCAGTCTCCACGTGGAGGATTTTAAGAGCTAACTGGACAAAGCCATAAGCAACCGGGGACCTCCTCAAGTCCCTCCCACTATGATGACTTGGGAGGGATCTTCTCCATCACCTCTGTAGGATTTCCTCTCTGTCTACAGTTCCTATCAGTCTATAAATGTAAAGCCAGTGCATACGCTGCCCTTCACCCCGCAGACCAGTAAGGTGACATAAAAGGTTGCCCCCCTAGTTTCAACTAAAGAAGATCTAAGACAATTTGAGCAAGAACATCACTAGACGGGATGCGACAACATTTTATTTTTTATTGTTTTAATACGAGTGAATAGATTAAGAGATCTGAAATGTTGTAAAGCAATATACATACTGAATAAATAATATGCACAGGAGAGTCATGTCTACATCGTAACACTGGCTAGTATTCAGAATACTTAAAATAAATCCAGTGACATTGGATAAAGTCCATAAAAATGCTATCCTGTCTTCCCTTGTATGAAATTGTTCAAGTATAAAAAAATCCAATACAGTGTAAAATATTAAATTCCATTTCGGTCAAGAATAAAAATTGCAAGTATCGTAGTTTCACAGGACAATGTAAAGCAGCATTTTCTAGCAAAGGGAAAAATAGTCAGTCTACGTACAGATGAGTGAGAAAACGGCACTAATGGATCTGAGAGGTCTACGTGAAGAACTAGAAGAAGGGAAAAAAAGAAGGAACTAGCAATGTTTTATGTAAAAACCTAAAAAAGTGTTAATTTAAGAGTACCCTCATACAGTGCACATACTGAATTTAAATAAATCCAAGTCAACATCCTTAGTTAATTAGGTTAATATTTAATATGCTACATCTAAGCCTACTGAATAATTTATGCCATGAGATGAATACATAATTTTACAGTGTCACATCTAAAGTCGCTTTCTTTAGAGCGCAGCATAGTAAAACTTTCAAAATAAATATTTCTTTTTAAATAGCATAACAATTAAGGCACAGTATAAATCACATACCATTAACCCTTCAAGAACTGCAGTCTTGGTAACAAAAGTCGCCTCGTGTACTGTATGTTTGCTAATAAATATTTTAAATATAGTCCTGAAATAGATACTAAAATCGTACAAATGGTTTCAGAAAAAGAAAATTCCCTTAAAACAGTTCTTAAAGGTTTTAATTCATTAAGCCTGTTCCTGCCTTTATTCACAAGTTACGAATAGATGCAATAAATAGAAAGAGAAGGCTGTTGTAGTAAAGGGCTGATCCTATTTTAGAATCAGAATAGCTGACACCAGCAGTTAAAGTTTCCCAAAAGTGAAACAGGATGGGGCGAGGGATTAGGATGTGACAAGCTCATCACATGAGCACGAGTGATGTATTCTGTCCAGAACTGTCTGTGTTATTGATTGTCTCTACAGCTGTTGCACCCCTTACTTCCACATCACTTGCTCCATAGTTCCACTCATCCAGAGGACAGAGAAGAGAATAACTTTGGTGCCTGTCCGCCATCTTACTAGCCGGCCATCTTCCTTGGCTCGCTCGCTGCCCCTTCGTGAGAGAGCGAGAAGGAACTATCTCACCAGACAGCTTCCGAAAGCTAGGAAGGACAATCAGTGCTTTAAGCTCGTTTCCTCGTAAAACGCAGACAGATTACATATTGCTGACTCAGTTTGTTTTTTTTTCCCTGGCTCAAACTTTTCCAATACCATTTTCTTACTTATAAAAGGCAGTTTTGTTTCCCTGATGCTGTAAAAAGTACACCTTTGCTTTTTTTTTTGGTTCTTGTTGGTTTGTCTGTTTGAAAATATGAAGTCCCATTGCTACTCCTGCCACTCTTTCATGACAGTACAGTATTTATTTATTTTTTTTCCCCCCATTTTCTTCTGGCTCGATACTTGAAACTAGACATGCCGCGCTCGGCCTCCCCTCTAACAACACCATTTGGATGCGTACTCTATGAAGACGGTGGAATAAAAATCTTTAGTCTCGCAATAGCATCGCTTTCCTTAAAGCTCCTTAGTCAACACCGATCGTCTCTGATTAACTACTGATACTGGAAGGCTGAAAAGAGGAAGAGAAAGAGCGAGCTTCCTTCGGGAGTCCCCCTGCTATTGCATCCGGTCCGTCTGCAGCTGTTGGGGCTGGTACTGGCCGAAAGCGGCGGCGGCGGCGGCCGTGCCCGGGGCGGCGGCGGCGATGGGCTGCTGCACCGCGTAGCCGTAGCCCCCCGCGGCCACGTAGCCGGCGGCGGCCGGCGAGGCCGCGTACGGGTACTGCTCGTAGGCCGCGGCCGCGGCGGCGGCGGCCGAGTACTGGGCGTACGCGGCTCCGGTGTAATCGATGTAGGGCGTAGTGGAAGCGGCGGCCGCCGCGGGCTGAACGTGGGGAATTACCACTCCGGGCTGCACGAAAGCCTGTGGATAGACATAGTGAGCGGGTATCCTGTTGAAAGATGGGAGAGGGAGTTAAGAGTCGGGAGGCGAGTCGGCGCCTAAGCGTCAGATCCGTACTCCGAACTAAACCAAACTCAATTTAGTCGTTGTTATGTGCATAGGGTTGCCACAATAACTAGGCTCGGTGGACCGGTTATCGGTTCGCTGGCCCGATGCGTTGTTCCCAAGCACTGCATTACAGTAAGAGCGTTTAATGTTGCTTGAGGAGATTACATTTAATGCTACTGAGATCTTTAGAAGGACCAGGATTCCCGATGTCAGGTTCGAGACAACTCTAAAGGAGTAAGTCGGATCGTTCCATCCGGAAAACTGTGGTATTTGTTTTTCAAATCACGTGGAAGTCATTTTTATTACCCTGCTTCTCACTTAACTACTCGACTCTTAGTAAAATTATTTCCTGCAACACTTTTATTATTAGTAACTGAGCGGTTTGACAGCATCGCTGTAACGAGTTTGACAATGGCCAATAAGGCAACAAACCATCTGAACCCTGACTTTATGTAAAGTCTTCTCGAGGAGGCGGGGTGGGAGGGGGGAGAGTCTATTGTGGCAACCCTACTTAAGTTGCTATGCAGACTCAGCACACATTAATTTCTCTGCAACCTCAGTCACCCTTATTAAAAATAAGAAAAAAAAAAACCAACACAGGCGACAAAGGAGTTTAAATAAAGTTCACAAGTGTGGTAAACACAGCAAGAATCACACTTTCCAAACGAACGATAGTGCAGCTCACTCCGTCACAAGAGGCCATTGAGGGAAGCTACAGAGATGCTATTAAAATCCATAACAGTGACTCCTAAGTACATGTGCATCACACTTTTATAAAAGTTTGTAAGGACACGAGGGTCAAACCTGTTTGATTATCAGGCCACTGATGTCCTGTTTTGTGCCAGCTTGTTTATTTCTATGCAAGACATACAGCATAGAGTTTTTTGGGAGGTGGGCATAGGCTTAAGTCTAAACAGATCTGGTGCTTAACAAAGGCAAAAAAAAAAACAACAAACAGATTTACAGCTTAAGAAAGAACCACTCTGAACAGATCAGTACACACACTTTCCCATCATCATCAGGTCACAAAACTTGCTTCCTTGGCTTGTTCACTTAGCCCTTCAGCTTTGCAAATTGGCTGTGTCCTTCTCTTAGCACACAAGTGTACATACAAGTTCATCTCATCGTTGTATTTTATCATACTATAGGATTTAAAAAAAAAATAATTCTCATTTTACGTTCATAACCCTCTCTGCATCTGGATTTCCACAGAAAAAGTCCTTCATCTGTGCAGCTCCTTTCCAGTCAATGACTCTTTATAAACCCGTGCAAAACTGTTTGTGCAGATTTAATACCATTTCATACTGAACTTTTACAGACAACTCCACAAACTGCCCCAACCTTTTAGCACAGATGAAAATTGCGAGGGTAAAAACTGTCCTCTTTTCTCCAAATTCAAGATTTAGGGTATTTGTTTGTTTGTTTCATTTTTAAAATAGTATCAAGATTTACTTCAGCGGTCAACAAGGAAACACCTCAATCAGAAGGGAAACTGTCAACTAGATTGAGAGCAAAACATAGTTTCAAGTAAGTGAGAGTCAGGCTTCAGAACAGCCTAGAGGGTTTTTTTAAGAAAAAAAGAGCTCAGTTCATTGCACAGAATATTAGCAGAGAGAAATGTTCTGTGTTTAAGACATGAACACCACAACCATAAAAACCCAACACGTCAATGAAATTAATTTCCTACTGTGTGGAGAAAAAAAAAACCCAAACACCCCACACATACACACAAAAACAAGGTGAAAAAAAAAAAGACAGAGAGAAAGGAAAAGAAAACCCCAAAATAATAATAATAAAGAATAATAATAATAAATAAAAATAATGAATAATAAAAAAACCCAAACAAAACCAAGAACAAAGTGTGACGAATAGCTAATAGGGATGGGGAAGGGCAGGAAAACATAAACCAAAAGGGTAAGTTGGGTTTTTAACACTCACCTACTTTATGAAGTGCTTAGCCAGAAGTGCATGTGAAGCATACTTAAGCTGGCTCTGTGCATTTAAATACACATCATTACCTGAGCTCTCCATACAAAATGGATGAGCATGAACGAGCGTTTTCTATTGTCACCAATCAAATACAATCCTACTAACACCACGGTTTTGAAGTAGTTAATGAAAGAGTATCTAATGAAAATTTCAAAGTATTAACGAGAGAGCAATATCACCAAATTTGATGTCACCAAGAGCCCCTTCAGCACCACGAAGAGTCCATTTCACACCACATCAAAGGAATCTTTACATACAGCATTTATCACAGAGAGTAATCCTAACAGAAGGGACAGTAAGCAAACTCATTGAGCTCCTTGTGTTGACTTGAACTGATGTTACTAAGTTTTTTTCTGAAGACATCAGGACATTTGGCCATATCCTTGAGCAAGACAGAAAGATACATGTGCTCCCACTTAAACTCTTGTGACTTGTTTTATTTAAGCCAAGAAACTAACAGGTGGCGAAGTTATGAAACACGAGCTGTTTGCCACATCTTACCCTACAATAAACATAAACCCTGTGCAGGCTCCTCGCCACCGTGCCATTTCACACATGCTGATTGACAGCAGAAGCTGCAGTGGGGCTATTTTTGATCATCTGTCATGCTACAACTGTTTTGAGTCGAGTAAAGTGGCTTTATATGGCTAAAATACATTTCTACCTACTGCAGAGGCCAGCACGTGTAGGTCTCGGCCGCTCAGAACTCTGCTCTGTTTAATGCCCTGTCAGGCCATAAGCTGAAAAAGCAAGTCCCACTTACCCTAGCTATCCTTAGCATCCTTCATTTTAAACAAAAGCTGTTCCTCTACTTTTGAAAGTAAGCGTGTGAGAATTATACCTAGTTTAAGCTTTCTCTCCTGGCAGTGGTTTTTATTTTGGAATGTGTATGTACTGTTCTACACTGTAGCAATGAAGGAGAAGGGAAGCTGCATTTAAATTCAGCAGTGTCGCTCTGGGATATTCAACACTGAATGACCTACACTCCTGCCATGTGCCTCAAGACCTTCACTGCTGTTACAACAGAAGATCTGTGTTTAACTACGGCCTCAAAAATAATCCCGTGAGCAGTAATAAAGTGAAAGCGACTTGTTTCAAAGGAAAGAAAGGTTGTTCTAGGCTAAGACAGAGAGCTGAGGTGTAAAGTTCAGCAGCAGTAGCACCTCACTGATTTTCAACATTCACTTCTTGTGCGCGCAGGTACTTTGAACAGAATGTTTTGCTTTGGCCCTTGCATGGCATCATCTGGTTCTGTAAGCGTAATTCAAGAGCAGATCTTCACCAATGCACAGCTTTCCTTACAGCAGAAATAGGTTAGGTAAAGATCAAGACCCTTAATATGCTTCCTGTGCCTGATATCGTTAAGAGGACGTTTGGCATTCTGCAGGTTAACTTCTGACTGTTCCAGCTTCATTCCCTCTTCCCAGATTATCCATAGTCTAGTATTATACAAGTCTTTTGATCATAAACTCAAGAGGGTTTTTTCTTCTAAGAAAAGCAGAATTGCCTGACTCTTGGAAGTTAATACCAAACAGGTAGTAGAAGCTGACTATTTGATAACGAACTTAATAACTTTGGGTTTTACTCTGGTCTTGCTAGAAACAGTTGGAATGTTCTCATTTTGATTGAGGTGAAAGTTTTAGACAGGAAATAAAGGGAAAAAAAATGTTTCCAACAGAGTAAGTCATATCCTACCCCAACACCACTGTATAACCCCGTATTTTCCCACCAAAATTAATGTAAAAATTACATAAACAAAATGAGAAAAGCTATCTTAGGAGGCAAAGCATCTTCCTCCTTCATAAATTCCTATTGAATT
Source organism: Todiramphus chloris collaris (assembly GCA_025345505.1). NCBI lineage: Eukaryota > Metazoa > Chordata > Aves > Coraciiformes > Alcedinidae > Todiramphus > Todiramphus chloris. Next base: position 4,618,592 of record JANVCC010000270.1, read on the forward strand.
CAGAGATAGTATTGTAATAAACAGTCCTGAGAACAGAGCTGTGTAGATAACCAGTCCTGTGATCAAACAGCTCTCTGTGAAACACACCAACAGTAAGACAGAGCCTGAATGTGAAGAGCAGGGAGAAATGTTCTTTGGTGGATGAATTGACCTCAGCAGAAAGGAATAAAGAAAACCCCTCAGCGTTTTAAATGTTTCATGCATTGAAGATAACCTGCTTCTGGCTTCCTCCATCACAACAATGCTGTGCTTATTTCAGAATATTGTACTTCTGCAGCTTCTCAGTGAAAGTAATTTAACATAACCCAGTTATTTTAAGTTTCTTGTTTGATAGGTGGGGAACCGTATCAAAACCCTGCTGCCCGTACCAGAATATGGCAGCACCTCTCTCATCTGGCCTCTGGTAGGAAAAAAATATAATCAAACCCACCAAACATTTGGAAGTGTTTCGTGTGGATTAGCAGAGCACTGGTAGTGAACCGTCACTCCGCAGCGCATTAGTGACGTGTACTTTCACAAAGTGCAGCTGCACAGGAGGAAGAAAGGCCTGAAGGTGACCATACATTTCAGAGCAATCCATGGAATGTCCTCTTAAGAGTGAACTCTGCAATGAAAGCAGATGCAAGTAAGCCCTGAAACAACCACTCTTGTCAAGAAATATAGTGAATGAACATTCATCCTAAAGAATGCTGTTCTTCTCAAGCTGAACAGCAGCTTTTCCTTTAGAAAAGGTACAGGTCGTTGGAAATTTTTGGGTGGAAGCAAGATTAGTGATCTCCTTTGTTTGCTCACAGAAAAAGGAAGGCAGAAGCCAAGGATTAAAAGTGACCCATTTCATATATACACAACCCTGCGACCAACATTCCTTTTCTTCAGATTTATGTACATTGCATTAGAAATAAAACCTTATTTAGCCTGCTGCAAGAATTTCCCTGACCTAAACACGACTTACACGATCTGTTGTTGGTTCTGGGTAAGGAAAGCAAGAACGAGCCCTACATTTGCATGGTCCTTTTAGCAAGAGATTGCCACAGGTTCTCCCTTTCTGTTGTGCTCAGCAAGAACCCAGTCTCTCCACGGCCGGTCCCCGGGCAGTCCACTGGTTCCTCTTTGCAACAAGGGCTTTAACAGCTCTGGAGATAATGCACTCCGCCTCCTGCCTACCTGAGCACAGGCAGCATAAACTGATCGCTCTGTGTACACTGTCGTCTCCTCACACTTCAAAGAAGTCGAAGAAAATACAGTAGAGAATAAGCATAAGAAGGAAGGAAACCCAAACCCAAAAAGTTTTCCATGGCCTCCCCACAGGTCTCTGAGGAATCAGCATTCTCTTTTAAAGGGATGGCAAATTTCTACGAAAACTTTTTCCAACAGTTTTGAAGACGGGAACTGTTTCTTACTGCTCTGACAAATGGAATTACCAAGAAGCTATTGTTGATAACAACAGATAGGTGCCATATTCTAAAGCTATCCTAGCCAAAGGAAACACAGTCGTGACGCGTTTTCCCTGCTTCATTGTTAGCTTACTCATTAATTAGCAAAATGCATTGTTTTGCAATGAGTTTCTCAGTCAGTGTGCATTAGTGAAGTGACACTGTATGGAAAGTTTAAAGCAGACTTCACCTCCTAATCATATGCCTAGAAGAAGCAAGAGTTAGATCTAATTAGGAATTGTGTACTCGGGCACAGGAGAGATGCGCTACAGATTAAGGACAGGTTGAAGAAAAAAAAAAATAATCTCAAATTAGAAAGCCCAAATGGACGCACATTGTTAATAAGGAGCTCCACACCCCTCCCAAGAACAAACCCCCTCAAAAAATTATGAACATGCAAGCAATACGTTGATTCACTTAAAAATCAAGAAGTCACACAATTTAGCACTCACTACAAAATACGGTTAAAAAAGTCACAGGCTACAGCTTGAAAGCAAGAAAAAAAAAAAAAAAAACCAGTCCCTTTGCTCCCCCATGGCAAAGTCACTCCTCAACAACAACAAAATCAAAAAAGACCCCCCCAAAAAAACTTTCACTACAGCTCTTTCAATTAAATAAAAGCACACAGTTTAGCTATCAACACCACTTCATTACTGTAATAAATAAATAAAATAAAAAAAGCACACGGAGGTCTATTTACTATATGAAAAAAACATACATGCATCGTTAATCACCATTTTAGCTTGTTTGTGTTTGAGTCTACTGGTTACAGAGTTTAATTCCAAACAGAACTATTCCACCTCTTATCATCATATCCTTCTGATCAGTTATCTTAACTGTAAACGATCCCTGTCAGATTAGAAAGAGATAAATAACATTGAGTCAAGCTGAAAAAAGAGAAATGGGGCACAGCAATCTTGCATCAAGTCATACCTCCTTGTTTTATCATAGGGTCATACGGGACTGGACCGCTTAGGTGGAGGGGACACGTCCCACACAACTTGACTCAGCTGCGGCATTTCCAGCATGACCGACAAGGTGAGCGTGTTTACGGGCATACATTTATAAGTCTGAGAACTTCAGCACTGCTGTTGAGTTTATAAGGCTGCTACTGCAAAGAGGCTTTCAAGGACCATACTTTTTTCTTTCCTTTTTTTTTAAAAAAAAAAAGAAACCAAGATTTTTTCCTCCCCTGTTTGAGGTCCCACTGAACACACTTACCCAAAAGGCCTCTGTATGAGAGCTGGATGAAGCTGCTGGACACCAAAGGCAAAACCTACCAACAAAAACACATCACATGCTCTGTATGGGTGTTCTTTTGGCCACTTATTTATACTATACACACACACACAAACGCAGAGTAACAGCCTTCGCTACGAGCCTCCAGTGACAATGGCTGGAAGGCTGTAGAGTCCCAAATCAGAAAGCAAAATGTATCAGTCTAGATACACACACACGTGCACGCAGAGCTTCAACCTGTAAAGCACAAGTTTTCCTATAGCTGTGTAGAAGAACATCTTCTTTTAAAGAACAAGCACAAGGTTTTCATTGATGTTTTATTTCGTGCTCCATTCTGGATGCTGTCTGGAGCCTCTGAAGGATTGATTGTGTGGTACTTGCTATTCATCAGTGTATTTGTGTGCATTCTACAGACTTCGAGTCATCTCTGCTCATGAGGACTTAGCGTGGGGGTCAAATCCTAACTTCATGTCTGTTCTTCAAGCACCCAAGCATAAACAAACCCCTTCTTTCCTTGGTGGGCTCTTAATGACTCGCACAAGTGTTCCTCGTGCTGAGCCCAGGGGAATTGGGTGCAGGCTCCCGTAGGGCACAAACGTGCAGACCCTCTGCGCTCCTGCTGCAAAGCAGCAGTTTGGGAAGTGGCCCGGACATCAGCTTGGCTCAGATGTGGTCTTAGGAAGAGCCGTTTCATTTTAAAGCCTGCATAATAGCTCCCATCTGTTTGAGGAGCTTGCGTTAAGATATTGTTTGTATTAATAAGACCGCACGCATTGGAAGCGATTCGTTCCTAGGCCAATCTTTCCCTGCAGTGATACTGTAAATGGTCAGCACCGCCACATTCCCAGCACTAGGAATAACCAATGAAGTGTCTGAGCTGTGCACGTCTTCCCAGGGAACTGTAGGTATTTTATTTCTGGCTGCTTTTTGCTTTTTAAATAAGGCACATGTACAAAATAGACAGAAAGTTACTACAGGCTGCATTTCAAATGCAAAACCCCAAAGCACACCCCAACACTGAGTCACTGAGCGTACTTCAGGGAAGCACAGGGCAACACTACCTTTTTTTTAAAGTTCTAGTTTCTCCAGAAACTTGAGGTACAGACAGAAAAGCCACCCAGGGCCGCATCCTCACCTGGCTGCATTATCCGCGGCTTGGCACCCAGGTACGCCAGGTTCACGTTGGCTTTCCTGCCATCGATGATGGGGTTGGGGTCTTTACAAGCCCTTTCAGCAGCAGCTCTGTCAGCCATGGTGACCTTAACGGGCGATGCTGCGCGTTAGATCCCGTTCCGCGGGGCAGGGGAAGCCTCTCGACCACCGACCGCGGGCGGCGCCGGGGGCCAGGGCAGCCGGGGAGGCGAGAGCCACTCGCCCCGATCCTCGCCCGCACAGCCAAGCCGAGCCGAGCCGAGCCGAGCCGAGGCGGGCAGCGGGGAGGGCGGAGGGCGCGGGCCGAGCCCCGCCGCCGGCAGATAACCCCCGGCGCGGCCGTATCAGCGAGCAACAGGCGCCGGCACCGCGGAGAGAGGAGGCAATTCCCCCCCCCCCCCACTCCCCCAATCTTCTTTTTGCCTCGCTCCAAACTCCCCAGCAGGGAAAGAAAAACAACAAAAAAACCCAACAACAAAACAAAACAAAAAACCGCACAAAAAAAAACCGGAGAAAAGCGAAAAAGCCAAATTGCCCGATACCCCCCGGCCCGTCCCCGGAGCACGGGGCTGCCCGGCTCCTCGCAGCAACCCCCGCCGAAGTTTCTTTCTCCGCGCTGCCCACGCACTCGCCCACCCGCCCCCTTCCCCGGGGACCACCCCTCCCCGGCCGCCGCTCGCCCCGGCACTTACAAAGCCGTATCCCCGGGACTTGCCCGTCTGCCGGTCCGTGATGACCACCGCCTCCTCGATGTCCCCGAAGACCTCGAAGTACTTGCGCAGGCTGGAGTCGGTGGTGTGGTAGGGCAAGCCCCCGACGAAGATCTTGGTGTACGTCGTGTCCTTCTGCGTCGTGTGCATCTTCCGCCCGGCCCTGCGCGCCGCGCCGCGCTCTGAACCCACGCGTGGCCGCCGGGGCGTGCGGGTCCTGCGCGGCGAGACCCGCTGCCAGAGTCAGCCCCGCTCTTTTGGGGTTTTTTTCCCTTTTATTTATTTATTTAGTTAATTAATTAATTTTTTTAATTTTTTTTTTCCTCCTCCTCTCGGCACCCCTCCCAAGTTTTCCCCCCCCCGCCACCCAGTTACAATGCAATTCCCTTTTGCCTTTGCAAACCCAGCTTCCTCCTCCTTCAAGAGCGCAGCCCCGCAGCCTCCGGAGGTTTTGAGGTAGGTACCGGCAAAAGGAGGCGGGGAGGCCGGGCAGCAGCCAGCCTGGCGGCCGTAGCGCTGGAAACGAGCAGATGCAGCAGCTGGAAGAGAAGCGCAGGGCCTGGGCGCTTGCAACTGAGTGGCCTCCCCCCCCCCTAAAAGCCACCGGGTCGGGCACTCTCGGTTCCTCCTCCTCCTCCTCCTCCTCCTCGCAGGGGCGGGGACGGCGGCGGGGCGGACCCCGCGCTCGGCCGCGGCCCAGCCGGGGCTGACACCCAGCTGTTGGCAACAGCTGGATCCCCCCCGCCGAGCGGCGGGAGCCGGCCCTCCGAGCTGCCAGTCACGGGGGCTGCCCCCGCAGCGTCCCGCGGGGAGGCTCGGTGCCCTCTGGGGCAAATAGGAAGTGCCAGGAGGAAGGGTCTTGTGGGGTCACCGCTGCCCAGGCAGCCAGAGAGCTCGCGGGCAGAGCTGGCTCAGGTCCTCAAATGTTTCGATCCCTCCCCGAAGGCTTGCGGTGCAACCCCTGCCACCCTTACTTAGCTCTCTCCCCAGGCTAGCAAAGCTACAGTGCCAGGGCACTTCCATTGTTGTTGTTGCGGTGATGATGGTGGTTGTGGCTCTTGTTATTGGTTTGGACACAGGGTGAAAAAAAGCTGGTGAAGCCACTGCCCTTGTTTTTCTCCTCTCTTGTTGCCTCTGCCCTGTGCTGGGACTGGGAAGGATGAAGAGGAACAAAGAGAAAGGAACGTCTGTGTGACATGGAGAGGCAGAGGACTGTGAGAGTTGGGGGAAAGGGAGACTCACAGGGAGACAGGAAGGATGGGAGGAAGGTTGAAGATTGGGGAAAACAGATGTGCACATGTGTGTTGAGTTTTAAACCATTCCCTTGTGGTCCCAAAGTCTTGATAAATGCTGGTGTCTCTTTTTCCTCTTTCTCCTACTTCCACTGTCTGTTAGACTTTTTCCTGGGAAGTCCTTTTCTCCCTTAGAAAAAAAAAGCAATGCATCAGTTGGACTTTCTCAAAGATTTTCAGCCCTTCTTGTACCAGATGTTAATCACAATGACAACACTTAGCCCTAAACTTAGGCACTGCTTGCCTGTATCTGACCATGCCCCCATTTGATTTCTTCAGCACTCATTGTCCCAGTTCTAGTGGCATGTTCAATACTAGGCCATGCTGTCACGAAACCCTCCCTGATCCTTCAGACTCTCCAGATTAAATCATTTGGTTTAATGTGTTAGGACTAACTCAGGCTGAAGCCTGAGTTGAAGTCTCAGCCTAGCTGAACCCTAGCAGGATACAGACATAACTGTTGCTTTTCAGCTCAAGCTATGACAAGCTGTTAACCTTGGTCTGCACCCAGTTAGGCCAGCTAACTCTACCCTAAAATTTATCCCAGCATGGCTCTCGTGTTGGTCTGGAGCGTGGTGTTAAACCTGTCGCTCCCCCTGCTCCTGTTCCAAGGGCTGATAGTTATCTTAAACTCTGGCCCAGTGACCTGCACTTTAATACTAGCACAGCTAAGGGTGTCGGTGCTCAGTAGAGCACTGCAGCTCAGAAACTGCCTAGAAGTACATTTAATTTCTCAGCCCCTGTGGACCTGAAAGGTGAACTTCACCTAAAATCCATCATAGCCCATCCCATCTCCTTTCCCTTGCTGTGCCCAGCACTCCTGCGTGTCTCCTGGCATCTGCAGGAATGGTGAATTAGTCCAGTTCCACAGTCGTTACACAGACTCCTGTATTAAGGACAGAAAAGCATCACTTGGCTACCCCAGAACTAATTGCAGGTGTATTTAGGAGTTTGCCTCCTTCAGCCCAAGTGGAGGATTGATGACTTTGACAGACCCAACTCCAAACCCTAGCCCTTTGGTCTAACAGCAACAGCAGGTCATCCAGGATCCAGAAACAAGCCCTAACTTTCCACATCTATGTCCCGACACAGGACAAACTTCTTGCTCTGAGGTAGGGTTTGTCAGGCAGCCCTTGCCCTGATCTGAGTCCTTCTGTCATGAATCTGAACACAACCACAATACCATTCTTAACTTGAGGCCCAGGGTGCATTTCTTAATAAAACCCCCCCAGCTTAGTTCCCTCTGCGCAGTCTCGCTAGTACTGCCCCTCTTGTTTGATACTCTCTAGAGCACTGAGATGGTCACACAGTTCTGCATCCAGTTCTGTCTCAGGCTTTGTCTCTGTCCCTATTTCAAACACTGACTGTAGCCTTCACACAAGGACTGTTACTGCTGGGATCCAAAGCATGTACAGTACATTTCCAACCTGCTCTGGCAGGCTAACACATCCTCTTTTCTAAAAGCAGAAGCGACCCTGGCCATTGACAGCTCAAAATATATCCAGTGAGCTACGCTACAACCACTCTACTACTGTCCTAGTGTCCTCCATTGGAGATGGCGATCCCAGTTCATTTCAGGAATAAATACAGTTCTCCAGCCCTTTCTTTCCTCTAACCCAACTGTATCACTAACACTACCACACGAAGAGAACCCCTGCTCTTGAGGGGTAATGCCTCACAACTCAGTTTTACCTTTCATCATCATCAGCATCAGACCTCTTCGTACTCTGGTCGTCCTGACAGAATCAAGAGTACAACCAACACAGGCCTCTGACTCTTGGGTGGATGATCTTTCCTATCTTATGACCAAATTGGAGCTGATTTGGTGCTACCAGCACCAATATATATACATATTACTTCAGCAGCCCTCAGAAATAAAAGCAGTTTTCAACTGTTTCTCAGTCTTAATCATCCATCACTTCAGGTTTATCCAAAGAGAGGTGACCCCTGTCATATGGAAATGAATTAAAGACCATTAGAACCAATGTTCAGGGTTTTATTGTATACTCCTCTCCTAAACCATGTGTTAACTCCAAATTTTAGGCTAGTCTTAGCCCAAAGGAGCTGACCATAACACCCCAGAAGGGCAGTTCTTTCAGATGACACCCGTTCTGGATAGGTTCTGGCCTGATAAGGGTTTGTGTCCTCGTGCTGGGGCTGGTGTTCCACGAGGAAGCTTGGAGATTGAGGCTCATCTGTAGGACCTGCAGGTACCCCAGGAAACTGATGAAACTGGATGAATTCTGAGATGAGGATAAGCCTAGAGTTCGCTGTTGGTTGGACGGTGTTTACCTGGCTCTGTTGGATGCATGACTCAGTTTGCTGTCAGGCTGATGGGTTTGATGATTTAAAGGCATGAACTGTACAGCATCTGTCGTGCTGCAGGGACCTCCGTGGGCAACTTCACCAGTCATTATCCCACTTACTTCAGATAAAAGGTATTTTGTGTTCTGGGATGGGTCAGCAGGAAGACTCGCTGCTGAGGATCCGGTCGTGGCTTTGGAATGCAAGTGTGGAACAAAGACATTTATTCCTGTAGCTTGCAAAATTCTGCAGTAGTGATACCACTGGTGGAAGCAGACATAACAGTAGACCACAGTGAAACCCCAGAGAAGAACTGGTCCTGTAGGCAGCTATTTTGGCATTTTCAGCATCTCCATTTTGAATCAAAGCAGAATGTAGGCACCTAGGTCCTGCTGCACCCGTTTATATCGCTGTGAGTCTCTCCCAGGTATGTAGGTACTGTTGCTGGAGGCTTTTGTACCTGATAATTACCCTCTAGGTAATATTAATGGTTTTAAAAACTATATCTGAAGCTATACATTAAACAGTAGTCTAATGTTTCTTTTGGAACCTAGTAGTGCGACTTAACGGGAGGAAGCCCCAAAAGCTATCGGTTACAATTAATTGTTTTTACTCAGAGATTTTGTTGTTTTGCTGTCAAGGTAAGATAGAGTAGACAACTTGCCAGCTTACCAAATGTTACCACTCACTGGTATCAGCCTAACTGTAATATCATGCTTTTTATTTATTTATGAGCACCATATGCCTGTCATGTCGGAAACCAGCGGATGTTATGCGTTCATTCATTAGGTTTCTGAAAACAACAAAGCCCCCTGATTATGTTGCACAGCATTCACTCTTGCTGGTGCTTTCTTTCAGTAAATAACAGTGGTCTTCAGGTCGCCCAGTACACCACCAGTTAAACACAGTTGGAGTTTCTCTATATGTTTACGTATACAGACGCATACACGCACATTGGATTTGCTGACACTATTATTAAGAATGCCTGAAACTCCATGGTTTTTAGGTAGGGCTGAAAAGAAGAGTAACTTTTCTGTTCACCCAGTAGGACCATCGGTTTGGTCAGTGAGACTTCGATTTCTGCTGAAGTTCCATAATGCCACGGCGCCGTGAAAGCATTCGGCTGATAACATTAGGCATGGCTTTGTCTGCTAACCTGTGCACTTCCACCAAGCACATCCCATTGCAGGGAGGAGCAGGATGTCTAACCCCTGCTCTGCTCAGTCTGTGTTACGTGGGCAGTGGTGGGACTTTGTCTGGAGCAGCATGAAGTGCAGTAGTAGGTACTACACTCATGTCCTTAAACAGATCACCATGGGAGAATCTTAGAAACCTCATCATCTTCTCCCTCTTCTTGCTGGTGTACAATCTTGATCTGCAATTAGCTCTTGAGTTGTCAATTTCTGCTAAAAATTTCCTAACTGGGGAACCTTCCATGACCTGTCTTCTCATAGTCTGTTCCCATTATATAAAAATAAGAGGATTTTTTCTCCCCTGAAACCTATTAATCTTACTGTTCTCCAAAGCATCTTTTGCTGTAGTACCTAAGCACTAATCCACATGATCTTTGACTATTGTAACCTCCTTATTCCCAATTAAACCACCACATGTAGACTACCAAGGGTAGTTTCTATCCGATGAGAATGTTTTTCCCTTTAAAGGGCAGAGGAGGAGGTGACACAGAATATCTGTGATTCAGCAACCAAAATTCAAAGCCTATGGAACTGTGGATGCAAGACACCTTGCCTGTATGCAGGAAAGTAACAGGCATGTCAGGTGAAGCTGGGGTGAATGGTAAGTGTACCCAGAAGGTCAAATGAATTCATAAAGGTGAAAACGAGCACATGATGGTGGTAGGGGAACACACAGAAAGGAGTGGTAGAAAAAAAACCACAAGGGAAAGGGTTTCTGAATACCAAATCATGAGGGCTGCACTGAATAGGGCTTCCCAGTGCTAGAACAGGTCAGAATGTAGAATGAGGCTTGTGCCTGGCATGAACTGAAGTTGTCCTATGATGCTGTAACGGAGGGAGCGCTGACGCCAGAGAGTGAACCTGCAGAATCACGAGGCTCCCACACCCACCGTGTGCCACGCTGAGGGTCAGGAGAACAGTGATTCTTAAACAAGCAAGGCAGTTGTGCAGGGGAAGGGATAAACATGGATTTGCAGACTGGCTGAAGCTTGGAAATTGGAGGGTGAAACACCAGCCTCTGATACTCACCTGCCCTGGGCACAGCCACTAAGAGACAGCCTTCTATCAAATCTGCAACACCTCGACGCTGAGGTGTGTGGGATGACAGCTGGATGACTGAAAAAATTCTTCACAGAAAGAGTGGTGAGAGATTGGAATGGGCTGCCCAGGGAGGTTGGTGAGAGATTGGAATGGGCTGCCCAGGGAGGTTGGTGAGATATTGGAATGGGCTGCCCAGGGAGGTTGGTGAGATATTGGAATGGGCTGCCCAGGGAGGGGGTTGAGTCCCCATCCCTGGATGTGTTTAAACACCACTTGGATGTGGTGTTGGGGGAGATGGTCTAGGGGTGAACTTGTAGAGCAGGGCTAATGGTTGGACACGATGATCCCAAGGGGCTTTTCCAACCTGAGTGATTCTGTGACTCTGTGACTCTGGGTCCGGCACACTCGTGTGCGTCTTTAAAGTGTTGCACACCCACCCCCAACGTGAAACCTGCTGGGAAACGCAGTGCTCAGAGCTGCCTGCTGAGCCAGACACATGTAGCCTGGGCTGATACAACCAGGTAACCCATTGCTTATAGTTAGTATGCAAAACAAGAAGTCCTGATGCAAAGAATATTATTGAGAAGAAAATCCTCAGCCGGTCTGAATTGGTGGAGTGCTGCTAAAGGCAGAGAAATGAAATCAAATTACATCAGGTTACATCTGGCCTTCAGCCAACATAAGCAGGGCAAAAAGAAACAGAAATACGGGGATGCTGGTGAAAGACAGAGGCACTAAACCCTAGTCAGTTATTATTACAAGGGATTAAACTGACAGTTGACAAGCTGCATGCAAGACATGAGCCTTGGAGAACAGCACACGTCAGTTAGGAGAAGTAGGTTAGTAGAGAAGAAAGAAAATGTGGATAAGTGGATAGAAATGCAGAAAACTCACTCCCATGCACCTCAGCCCCTCCAGCCATGTTGGAGGAATGCTACTGGGGAAAGTCCTTAGCGAGCAACTAATTGCCTGTCACTTGAATATGCTAGTACTGCAGCTCTGGACCCAGGAGTTGCCTTCTCTGCGGCCCCGTGCACTCTCAGCCCTCCAGAGAAGCCACTTGCACTTTTCCTGTCAGAGCTGAAAGGCTCTAATTTATGGCCAGGAGATGCTATATCCTCATTTGCCAAGTTCAACCCAACACTTTCTTTTTTTAAAGGACTTAGTTCTTGCATTGCTTGTACTGAGGAAATGGAGTTTGCAAGCAACTTGCCTTTCATGTAAACGCTGATGCAATTAAAATAAAATGTTCCCTTGCCTACATTTTGCTAAGAGAAAAAGGCAGTTTTCAGTGTCTCTCAGTCCTCACCCTCTGCTAATCCCAGCATGAGCAGAGAATCATAGAAGCACAGGGTAGTTTGGGTTGGAAGGGACCTTAAAGATCATCCCGTTCCAACCCCCCTGCCATGGGCAGGGACACCTCCCACTAGAGCAGGTTGCTCAAAACCCTGTCCAACCTGACCTTGACCACTGGCAGGGAGGGGGCATCCACAGCTTCCCTGGGCAACCTGTTCAGTGTCTCACCCCCCTCAGAGTGAAGGAAGAGGCATAGAGTGAAGACAGAGGGAGAACTGCTCTGCAGAGTTGTCCTCTCCTTTCCCTTGAGGGTATCTGGGGCATGAAGGAACGTGGCAGAAGAGAGGATGGATTAAATTTGTGCTCTGTGTTCTTCACCCAGTGCCTTTTGCTAGGACGGTGGAGGAGTCCTCTGCCTTGTGACTTGGACACTCAGACTGCAGCTTGAGGCTTCATTCGCAAGTGCTGGAGGAGAGCATTTAGGAGGGAAGATGGACTTCAGCCAGAGGTCATCCCATTTATTTGCTGTCCTCTCTCAGGACAGACAGTATATTGCCAGTCTCACCCGTAAGGTACTGGTGAGTTGTGTCACAGGAGTACGTAGCTTGTTTACTAGTTCCACCATGTTTCTAATCCAAAGATATCCTATGTTGCTGTCAAGTATTTTTAGTCTCAGCTTCTTAATATCCAGTTTACTTTGCAGTCTTGGTTTCTTCAACTAAAAATAGCTCCAAGACAACAATAGCTTTTAGGGAGTTCCACCTTTTGGACTAGACATGATTTGTTAAAGCAAGACGTGATGGTAGCTTGTTGCCTTCCTTCCAGAAGGATTTTGGAGCGAGTTACTAAGCTGTGCTGAGTCCCACCACCTGCTGCTGTGGTGCAGGTAGCTCTTCGCTGTGACACAGCATTCCTCTTCTCCAAGGAGTCTCAGAGCAGATTATGTTGTCCGGTTGAGAGAGATCTTTTTTCTGTCTGGGATTTTTTTCTTTTCAGGTAGAATGAGCCAGGTTAGAAATTGGCCTGAACACTAAAGTGAACCAAACTTCCATCTGAGAAGGAGCATGGAGGCTTCCTTCTCAGCCCTCCAGAAGGTCAGGGTGTCTGTAGTGCATGGTGTGGGTAAGGTGAGACCTGCAGGTGTCCAGCACTTCATCTCCTGCCCTATCTGAACAGCAGTGACTCAGAGGAGGAGCTCTGCCTGCGCTGAATCACCCTTGCTTTCTATATTTAGCTTACACATTTAAAAGTCAAATTCTGTCAAAAATTCTGTTTAACCTGTGAGATCTTAGCCCTGATGGCTGCAGCTTCGAAACAATGCAGCAGGTCTTGGGGGTTTTTTTTGGCTGTTTTCAAGTGCAGGTGGAAATGTGAGGCTGTTACCTCTTGGGTGGTGGGGGTTTTGTCAGCGTAGCATCTCCAGGCTCATTGCTGCGACCCGGTAAGGTCGCGGGAGGTTTGTAAGCATTCTTATACCCTTCATCCTCAGCTGGAAAAGGCATGACTTTTGCCTTTAAAAAGAAGTGAGAAAAAAACCCTTCTGACTTTGTAACGAGAACAAAAATAGTACTGGTTGGCTGGTTTGTGATGTTTGTCCCTTAGTCTTAAGTTTCACAGTTCATCTAATGTGTGAGGTTATGAAGTAGCGCACAGAAAATGTGTCATGCTCTAATGCCTCCATTTTCACCCCTGGAAAGGACCTTTGCTGAGACACTACAGCTGCATGTTAACAGGCAGAGCTGTGGGAAAGAGACCACGGTGCCCTTTAGCTCACTGTGTACAAGGACAGAAGCGGATTTAATTCTCCCGAAGAATTCTCTCCTGGCTTTGCAAAACAGACCCTGACAGCTTGGAACAATTAACATTTTGTATTAATTGCATATAAGGCTCAGGTGTAGTGCTTGGATTTTCTAAGATGCCGTATGTAAACTGCCTCTCAGCCCTAAGATAAGCATCCTGCCTACCCAATTAGTCAAGGTCTGTTAATTTTCACTGAGCTTTACCAATTCATTACTTTTAAAAATTAGGGCCTGAGCAATAATTTATCTGACATTTGATCATTTTATCAAGATATGTTAAGGGGTTTAGCAAGGCCGAGTAAGCAAGATAACAGTCCACTTGCTAGCGGGTACCTCGCACGTTGCCTTCCCACCGGGACCGGCACGCGCGTTGCAGTGCGCCGTCTCCCTCGGGAATTTGCAGTCAGGTAAGAAATGCTGGATCTGCAGCAGGATCGTGTCTGGGACCTCTCTGAGGTCTGTGCAAAACTGAGTCTCTGTCTGCTCTGTATTTGTGCCATTGGGATGAGGCTGGCCGAGGCAGGGCTGCCTCACTTCAAACACAACAGTAATTCAGGGGCCTGGAGCGCAAGGTCATTAAATCAGAATTACAAGAAGCAATTGGATTCCTGTGCATTGATAAACAGGATTTTGCTATCCTGGCTTGCTAGCTGCTGTCACACACAGACTGTCGTGCATTCCATCTGAAAGCAGGTATATTAAACGAAATAATGAGAGAACAAAAACTTTCTGTTAAACCAGCTTTTTTTTTAAGCACCCTGGGAAAACCCTTGGTCATTTCAGCCTATCATCTATTTCCTTGGCATTTATTTTTCTCTGTTCATCTTTGAAACTCAATAAGGAAACAAAATACCAACATAAATAAATGAAGAAGCAGGTTTCTCAGCACCAATAAGCTAGACAAAAGAAACAGAACACTAGAGAATGTTTACTTATTCATGATATCTTCACGAATGCCATGCTTTGGAAGGAACAGGAGATTTTTGTTCACGTTTGACTGTCCCCCGTGTTAATCAGGTTTTATTAAAATGAGGGGGAGGGGGGGACAATTAGCTTGAAAAAACCAGAGCAGCAAAATGCAACCAGATTAGGAGTTCACGTGAAACACTAGCGAGACCGGAATTATTTAAAGTTGATATTATATGCAGGAGGAGGGGAAAATATTTTCATAATCTTATTTAAGGAGAGGAAATCTTTGCAGAGCGATCCACAGCTGTGTGGTAGAGTTTGTTGTGGGTGTTGGTTCTCTGCTCTTCCCTGTTCTGTAAAAGCATCCTGTGTAAGTTGTAGTAGTTTTGTCTGTGCCATCAGCCTAACAGGCATCGTCTTAAACGTGTGAGAAATCCCCCGGAGAAGAATGAAATTCCTTCTAATAAGTTCAGTCCATGCAGAAGGGTTTTGAAGATCCCAGGGGTTCTCTGCAGTTTGAATCCAAACTGCCTGTCTCCCTCTGGGGCTGTTCTGCCTTAGCACAAGGAGTCCTGCCTTGGGCTTTCTCCGTGCTGCCGTGACCCTGCAAGCATCAGGAAAACAAGCCTAAAAGTGCAATCCACTTACTGCATAACAGCTTTCTCATCTGGCTAACTGAGAACTGACGGCAAATTACGGGACGATAGAAGCAGGGAAAAACCCCAGCCTGCACTGGCAAGGCTGTAAATTGGAACGTCAGATCAGTCCTCGCCACGGGAAGTTTCTCAGAGCTCCGTCTTCGCAACGCGCTACGGAACTTCTCTTGCCACAGAGGTCTGGGGCCTTGGGTCGTGTCTGCCCACCTTAGTCTGAGCTAGCGAACCCGTGGCAGGACCGGGTCGAAGAGTACAGTCACTAGAGCCCCTTTGCTGCTCGCATGCTCTGTCTCGTGTCATCCCCCGTTACCCGATAGCAGTTGTGACAATGCTGGCACTTTCCATGCTGTTAGGCAGATGAGGCTTAGGAGAACTGCCATACGTGTTCGGTCAGCGACACAGTACGGAGCAACGTCGGTGTTTTTCAGGAAGTGGTTTCTCTGTAGGTCTTCTTGGACCCCCAGGATTTCTTTGCGTTTATCCAAGTTTTCGTTATTCTTCGTTAAGCAGCACGTGCGTCGGAAGGCAAAGGTCCCATCACCCTGCATTGCAGTTGGCACCCCGTTAACTCACAGCCACATTCTGGGGGGGTACCCTCTCAATCCAGCCATCAAGGACTTCAGATTTTTATGAACTACTTGTTCATGGGGGAAAATAAGCTTATTGTTTAACGCTGGACAAGTGTGGTAACAATTCTACTAGAAATACTTGTTTCTTTAAAATGGTGTGAATAAATAAGCTGCTATAATGCCCCAAAGCCAGCTGTAAACTCCCAGAGCAGCCTGGCCTGAGGCACTGGTACTGCTGCCCTGGGTGCCCGTGGGTGAGAGATCTTTAGCTGCCACTGCTGTCTCTGCTGTCCCCAGAAGGTGACTTGTGTCAGGAGGGGCTTGAAAGCTAAAGATGAGAGGAAGAGTAAGTCATGTCAGCTCCAGCATTTTGTTACTGACTTTCTGAGTCCCTTCTTTCTACTATAGCTCTTTTGTTTGCAGGAATTTCTTGTATTGATGCAAAAAAAAGCCCCCAGCCAACCCCAAGTTTGCAAATCAGAGGCTAACCATGCGTTTAGGGTTTGTGAATCGGAGGCTAATCGTGCATTTCCTTCGCTCCAGCATCTGTGTGTGGCTCCGCAGCAGTTTTGGTTGTGTGGAGGCTGTGGCTTGGGCTTTATTAACTTAATGCCTCTCTTGCATAAACAGAGTTCTGTTCTAGTCTCCAAAATACCACATGATAACTGTAAGAAATAAATAAAACTGCATTGGCATGTGATCTCAGTCTGAAACCACACATCTGAGTAGGCCCAGGTAACGGTGAAGTGACACTTGGAGAGCAGTCTGAACTATTTAACCCTTCCTGGCAGGGTCAGGCACACTGGGAGTAAACGAAGACTGGTTCCATGCAGAGCCCTGATTGATAGCAGGGTCTAGAAGAGCTGTTGTCTCCCACTGAAGCTTCTCCCCTGACTGGGACAATCATAAACGTGTACTTTATCACCTCTTGCTCCAGCGCTGACGTGGATTCTTGCACAGGTTAATGAGACAGCAGGCTGACTCTTCTAACAGTCGGGGCATGGAAAGGATCTCTTTTCTCTGCCAAGGAACTGTTCCCATTGAACTTGCACAAACTCAAACTGTCTCTGGGAACTGCCCTCCTTTGCTGCATTCGGTTGACACTGCCAGTGGATTTGCTAGTCATTAAGTACCTGGACAGACAGACACTCTGACCACACACCTTTGAAGCCACTGCTTAAAAAAAACCCCAGGGATATAAAAACAGAGGGCAAATATAGTCCTGTCCTGGAAATGCCCTCTCATTTGGCAATGGACAAGACCGGTGTTTGAAACCATTTAGAAAGTGTTGGGTTATTTACTCAAAAAAAAGGAAAAAGAAAGTTCAGACAATCCCTTCTTGTCTTTGAGCTCCACTAAAGGGCAGACAAGCTCACGAAACCCTCCGAGGTACCTACAACCCACCCAAGATTCAATCCACAAAGCCTGGCGTTTGCAGAACTCCAGGGAGGCTGTGGCCACGCTCAGCGAGCTCAGAGACTATGCATGGACGTGCCTGGGACATTGCCACCATGCACTGCACGTAGGGCCTCGTTTTTCTGATTGACATGGCCAGGAGCATATTTTGCAGAGGGGTCTGCCAAAGTGTCAGCACCTTTTATTTTCTATTTTTGCTTCGTGGGGACAGAGGGGTCAGCCAAGACTGCCCGTTGAAAGCAACAGGTTGTTTCGTGCTGTCATTTTTCTGGCCTTGCTTTCAGATGATGTTAGTGGTGCAGGGGTCACTTTAATATCTGAATTCAAAGTCACAGCCCATGGAATTTCTCAGTGTAGCTGAGGCTCTTGACGTACCAAGGAGGCAGGAGGGGGGCAAGAAGAAGGGAAAGCAATGAATCCCCATTTCGAGTTCTTAATGATTTTTAAACTAGTGCAAAATACTGCTGAAAAGGGACCTGCAGCTAAAATACTTGGACGTTACATTTATCTTACTCTGGAGGAACACGTTTGATACAAGCAAACAAGAAAAACCCAACAACTTTTGCCATTGTTAGGAACATGGGGAGGCCATTGCTGATCAGAAGCAAAACTACCTCCAGAAAACACATGTTGCCATAGTGACCATATTTAGTGGATTCCTTTTTCTGCTGTACAGAGCTGATTTAATTAATTCAGTTATTTATAAACAGCTTCCCGTGGGGGCCAAAACTAACGGCTGAGAAGTTGCAAAGACTTTGGATGTGCAGCTGAGTGTGGGCAGATGGGGACCCCTCTTCAGCCAAGCACTTCACGTGAGCGCGCGGCTCAAACGCCGCGTCTCATTCAGCAGAACGGGTGTGTGCTTAAGCTCACCCACGTGCTGACATAGCCTGCTGGGGCTGAGGGCAGATACTGAGCGTTTCTATTTTAAACCGCGTGCTTTGTTTTGATTTAACTTTCATAAACTCTAGTGGGAATAAGTCCTTAAGTAGTTGCACCGTTAGTCATGCTAGGAGTGGCCAGTTGCTTACTCAGCAGCTGCTGTGAGCTGCAGAGGAACTGTGGGCACGTACACCTTTCCTGGCTTCATGTTCCTTGCACTGATCCCCAGCCTCTGCAAGTCATCTTCTACAACCCTTTTCTTCTCATTTTTGGTTATCCTAGTGCTCAGGGAAACGGGTGCATTTGACCAGTGCCTGAGAGGGCACTGGAAGTGCACAAAGTGAGCATGCAGTACATGTAGTCTCCAGTACTTCAGGTGCCTTCGGGAGGAGATTCTCTTGAAAGCTTCATCATAATCGGGTGCCAAAAGTCTTGTAGCTGCTCTGCATCATTGCCTTAGAAGATGAGCCCCACATCTGTGTTTTCTGTGTTGTCCTAGGTGTTAATTCTGCTTTGCAAATGCAATGGCACGGTCAGTTTGGGAGAGACAGAGGCAAGAGGAAAAGGTTAAAAGATTTACCATTCCTGCTGCTTTCCAGAGGTTTTCTCCCCTCCAGTAAAGTGAGATGTATGCAGACCTTGTCTCCACATTTGGCACGTGAAGGGCATTAGCATGCTGTCCAGCAGCAGGATAGCAAGGGACAGCTGAAACAGGAGGAACAGAAAGGGAGAACTCCAGGAGCAGCTTAAAAATTACAACGACACAAATTGCTGTCTGCAAAGACAAATAATCAGAAGACTGGTAACACTGCTAACATCCTCTCTAGCTATACTCTTTTCATCTATTTTCAGACCATGGTTTGTATCAGACATTGGACACCTTTCCTAACCTTCTGCACTCAAGTCTTTTTTTAATGCATCTCAGCTTCTCACGTTCTCCATCCAGAAATTACATGGTCCTTACCATTTTCTCAGGCTGACAGAGACCCAGCCTCCAGGTTCCCCAGACTGTGTACAAAGAGAGGGGACGAGTGACCTGAACAGCAGAATTCACTCTTCTACTGCACTGTGAATCCACAGGAAACAGTCAAAGCATCCTGAGACTGTACCTGCAAACGTCCCATGGCAAAATCTATGCCAGGAGGCCCCTCATTTCTTTTCACCAAGGCAACACCTGGTCAGGGAGGCTCATGATGCTGAACGTCCCTCGTGAAGCTGTGCTGCTGGGTGGGAGCAAGGTCTCTTCCTGCAGCATTTATTCTGGAATGTCCATTAGGTTTGGAGGCCTGGTATCTGCCTTCCTTACTTTACCATGCACGGCTGTGGGCAGCTTGCCCTCCATTCTACCCCACTGACGCTTTCTGGGGCAGGTTGCAATGGTCCTCTTCATGGAGATGCTTTTCAGGGAGGAAGAGCAGCCAGCCCTGAGCTGGGGAGAAGGCTGGGCAAGGATGTGTGCCAAAGCTGCCTCTTGGGAACATGGGCAACAAGACCCTCTCTGGAATAATTATGTGATAATTGTGAGCTTTTCTGTTCTGCAGTCATCACTGTAATTTTTTCTCAACATGGTTACATTGAATTTAGGGGGAGATTGTCCAAATAAAGAATCGTGGAATGGCTTAGGCTGGAAGGGATCTCAGAGATCACCTAATCCACGGCCAGAGAGAGGCACTGTCAGGACTGTCAAAACTCTCAGTTTTTAACTCAGTAAGTTCATGTCTTAAAGCACTGACCTCACGACAACCAAGTGCTTTTGTTCTCGGTGCTATATTTGTCAGGGATTTGGAACTTTTACACCCTGGACCAATGCAATTAGTGAGGAAAGGAGAAGTCCTCTTCTACACATCTCATCACACCTCTGGGTGAGGAGGGGGCATTTTGTGTCAGAAGCTGCAACAGGCAAACTCAAATGAAGGAGGCAGGGACAGGCATTCCTCTGCCTTGGCAAAGCCAGAGAAGGACATGCTGGAGAACCCCCGAGAGGAGGAACTGGACAATCCCAGAAGGATTAAGCTGTGATATACTGTACATGGTAACCAGAGCAGCCCCACGAAGCATGGCTCCAGCACTCTGTGTGCAGGGGGCTGGTGTCCATCAGCTCCAGCATGACCCTCTGCAGACTGTTGTGACAGCTGTTGGAAACTGTTATGTCAGTGTACCCTTTCGGGCTCCTCAGGAATAGAAGATGCTGTGCTCTTTTGGAGTTTTTAATGCCCTGCTTAGTCTGGATCACAAGTTAGTGAGACACTGATAATTTTAACCATGTACTGCACAGGTCTATTTGTTTCTATTGCCAGGATGTGCTCTTTGTTTCTGGCAAATATTTCCAGAGGCAGCCTATGCAGAAAGTGGAATAACTTCTCTTTCCTTACACCTTCATCTCTCCTTACACCTTCATCTTCTCTCCTTACACCTTCATCTACTCTCCTTACACCTTCATCTTCTCTCCTTCTGCAGAACAGTGCTGCATTATCACTGTATTCTTTGAAAAGCAACTTGGCTACCTGAAGTTTCCTTTTGGCACTGTGTTATTTCTTTGACAGTAATTTTGTAAGGGACTGTGTCATTTTGGGGTTTACCTTCATAACAAATTCATTATAGTTTGTCTCTGCTCTCAAACATACACAAATCCACTGTAATGCCAATTTTACAATTGCATTCCCTGCTTTTCTACCCATGTTGCTGTTTGATTTGCAGGGAGAAAGGGAGAAGCTAAATATTTATATAAGGGAAACTGAATCTACATAGTAAATAAACAGAAAAAGCAGATAAATAATCCCCCCCTCTGCTCTTTAAGTTTCAGCAGCACTGCATGTAGGCTGTTTCAAAGAGAACTGTGCCTCCTGCTCTCCTTCCAGCTTCAGCAGACATCCCTTTAACTGCTCGTACTCCTTTCTAACTCCTTTGCATAAAAGAAAAACTCCCATTGTGTCGCAGAAATTCAATATGATATGGAAACCAGATAAGCTGCTTGTTGTTTGGTTGGGTTTTTTTAAAGAAACATCTCCTGCCCAGCTTTAGTATGGCAAGGAAATGTGATTATCACTTGTTGACAGGCATGCAGGTCATGTCAAGTGTTTCTGATGTGTCTATTTTAAGTTAAGCTAGAATTTGTGTTTTGATTATGACAGAGTAAAAATACTCGGACAATAGATAGTCTTTGCCTGTGAATGAAAATTGGAAGGTGGAAGTTATGGTCAGACAGATTTCTGTTAGGGAGGTCAGGCTTTGGTTGGGTCAGTGCCCAGATGTCCTAATTTAAAAACAAACAAACAAACAAACGTCCCCTACTACCCCCCCTCCTGTAATTTTGAAAGAGAAAAAGGCACGATCACAGCAACGCAAGAGAACTAACGTGAAATTACTTGTGAAAGACACCTGGAGATCTTCCTCTTGCCCGTTTTAGTCAGGTGACAAAGTATCCGCCTCGCCCTGCGTAACCGTCTGGCTT
The DNA here is from genome assembly GCA_025345505.1 of Todiramphus chloris collaris. Lineage (NCBI taxonomy): Eukaryota > Metazoa > Chordata > Aves > Coraciiformes > Alcedinidae > Todiramphus > Todiramphus chloris. Next base: position 4,639,934 of record JANVCC010000270.1, read on the forward strand.
GTCCCACCAGCCTGCGTTCCCGCAGCATCACAGGGTGTCTGAAGTGTTAAATACCCCACGGGCCCTGCATCCTTTGGCTGACAGCAGTAACTAACTCAGAGTCAACAGCTGAGCCCCAGAAGGAAGCAGGTGAGTGGTCAGGAGCAGGGCTGGCTTGCCTGGCATGCTGGAATCGGCTGGCCCCGTTCCTGCCTTTGGGTGTTGGCAGCAGCAGCAGCCCTGCAGAGCCCTCTGTGAGCCCGGCAGCTGGCCCAGGCAAGCTGAACTACCCCGTGGGGCTGAGACTAGGGGTTCTGTCTCTGTGTGGGGTCTCTAGTGGTAGCAGCAAGGTAGAGAGCCCAGTTACAGGACACTTCTCCATGCCAATATTTGGGGTCAGGGGCTCACCAGAAGTGGAGTCCCAGTTTACAGTGGGGTCATGACCAGAAAACATCTGAAGATGGCTAACAAGGACTCTAGGATCGAGAGCAGTCCTCAGTAAAACAAACTTTGTGTGTTGCTTTCCAAGCAGTTGTCATGTGAAGTCTGGAAGCAGGGACTGTGTTGGTCAGTATTCAGCTCATTCCTTTGGGAAGCAATCTGATTCTTGAAAGAAAAAAAGTTGTCAGAAGATGTGAATGTTTCTGCAGAGGGGGATGCTGGATTCGGTGTCTGTCTGGTCTTTATCCAGCTCTGAGCTCAAAGGCAACACTTGTGATAATACATTTTCTTCACCATAGAGACAAATGTTCCTCCTGAGGGAAAAACAGTTGCTTTGACATTTCAGGGTGGGAAACCTGTCCTTGACACACGCACAGGCCCTGATGCACAGTGCCTGGGCTTGGCAGGCTGGGAGGCTGGCCCCGTCCCCACTGGAAGGCAGCCCCCTGCCAGCGCCGCGGGCGCGGGGTCCCCGCGGAGAGCTTCGCGCTGGGAAGGCAGCGGAGCACGGCGAATGCCATCTCTGTCCCGGGAGGTGATGTTCTCTGCGCTAGCTGCGGCGGCCTGCGCGTGCTCGCACGTGGTAACGTATTTCTGTTAGCGAAAGCCCCGATGGGATGGGATGGGGGGGGGAAGAAACGGAGCTTATGTTATGTTGTGGCTGCCAGCAGTCGCAAACCGCACCGTGGCAGAAGCTGAGTGTAAGAATCAACTGTTTTCAGGCTTCTAGGAGCTGCAGTCTTGATCTGCAGAGCTGCCAGAGACCTGCGGTGCTCCTGCTTTCAGCTGGATGGGGGAGCAGTCATTCTGGAAATCTGTCCAAGGGATTGAAAACCAAGCCCCTGGCTAGTAACAGTGCTGTGAGACTAAATATTGATGCCCAAAGGACTAGGCAGAACAGAAAGAAACCCACGGGAAAAGTAACTGGGCAGAGAGGTGGCTTTGGTGCAACGTAAATCGTTCACACAAGTGATAAGGTGAGGCACAAATAAGGGGAACATTCCTATTCTACGACATTACCGCCGGGGCTCTGCATCCATAGTCGCTTTTTGTAACACTGGCCAAGGCTACAGAAAAACTCAACCCTAACAAATGTACTCTTGGCTCAGTGAAGGTTGTGGTGGTTACGGAGAATTCAGTACAGCCAGATTTACTGCCTGTTTGTGCTTCTTCACCATTATACTCTCCTTCAGCAAGATGAGTGCTTACTGACTAGCTGATTACAGAGCTGAGAGGTTATAGGCCCATAAAACGAGAGGACACCAAGAGATGATCCGTACATGCGACTGTAAGATGAGCAATCACGTCCAGACACAAACTATGCAATTAGTATTACTTACTTTTAAAGCGCCATTATCCCTGCATTGTTCTCTCTCATTAACAATTAGTCATTTAGGCCCTTGAGAACTTTAATACAATAATCCCTACAAGCTCATCAAGCAGATCTCACACGGCCGCAGTGTTGCATACACTGGAACTGGCTGGATGTGAATGTGGGAGTAATGGTCCATAAGCAAATGTGACATAAAAAGAAGTCAGCCAGGAAAGCAGCCTACTGAAATCAAAAAGCCTGGATGTAGTGGGAGATGCTGTTATTTCAAAACAGCTTTCATCTTTTAGGGTGGAAGGGAGTCATTTTGTCACAGGAGAAGCGTCAACTGCATGATGTCCATGGCCTTTCCGTACCGGTCAGTGAAAGTCTCTCCCTGGTTTTGAAATCATGTAGCTGTTTGCATTTTCCACTTGAATGCTGTATCAGGAGAGCTTGTGCTCCTCCATTCCCTCCCCCTTCTTTCCCTTTTCCTTTTCAGCAGAAAGAGACCTCACCAACAAAGAGAAAATAGATTGAAAGCTCTTGCATCCAGACTCTTTCAAGCAAAGCTTGAGAGAGGCTTTGGCACATAATGTCTCTAACATTATGTTCACTGCCCTTAGAAAGCAATAACCAAATACATTCTACTGGCAGTTAGCAAGTGCAGTGATTTCAACACAGATGAGAGAAGAGAGGACAAAGAAAGAATATGCTTAGAGCATCCCTTTCACTGTGAACCTATGGGCCAGCTGGAGTGTTTACAAAGCTCTAAGGCCAGCCAGCAGGGAGTTGCAATAATCTAATTTTAATTATGTGACAAAAGCATGAAGAATCATTTCAAGGGCTAACAGAGGAAAATGGTTGCAGCCTGCCAATATTCCTTACATGGTAAAAGGAGACAAGTTAACTCACAGAATTCAGTTGTTTCTCAAAAGTCTAAATGGGATCTATCACAACTCCCAGCCTGTTGTTGTTAAAGAACAAATTGGTTCCCAGAAAAAAGGCTTTAGATGTTAAAGAAAGTTCCCAAGAGGCATTTAGGCAGAACAGCAATACCTGTGCTCCTCTTCTTTAATAGAAGATACACTCTACCAGCGAGAAAACAGTCCCATGATCATATTAAACTGGCTAATAGGAAATGCAGAGTATACAAGTTGCTAGGTATAAATGGACAGACCCTCATTCTGAGTTCTCCAGCATCAGAGCCTTCTGGCAGGGTCACAGCAATAAAACACCTGCTTTGCGGTCCCAAAGCAAAGCACAGTTAATAAAAGGAGAGGGAAAGGGAAAGGGCAAAACTCAAATCCTCCTGCTTTGCAGACATCCCGGCCCTTTGGCAGAAAAGGAGTGTTGTCTCCTGACAATAACAGAGTGGAGCTCACAGGAATGAGCCAAATCATTCTGACTCCACTGAGCAGACAGCTGTAGTGAAAACATGGAGAAATGAGCTGCTTTTCATGCTACTAGAAGAGGAATACATAGGTTCTTATTCTAGGATTTTCTTCTTTCTGCACCGAATCCAAACTTTTAATACAAGAATACAGGGAATTTTTTTTTTCAGTAATGCTTTATACTATCGTGGCTCTCTTTAATCAGCTGTTGCATGGGGATTCCATGCTTTGGTTTTATTATTGCTTGAAACATCTTGTAGTGAACAAAATTTCAGGCTTTTGCAGAGGCATTATTGGAAATCCTGCATTTTCAAGCCATTCACATTCAATAGTTTAACAGTCACTGGGGCTTCATGGGAGCTTTCACATAAAGGCATAGCTTGTTTCAGAGCTTGGTGATGCACTTGAGCTATTCTTGCCACGGCATCACTTTGATGACAGCGCTGCATAGGTGGCCAAAAAGTGCAGGTAGTCTGGTTTTGCTTCTGCTCTCCATTATTCTATTAAGTGAAATAACATGCTGCTGAATAAGTGCATGGCTTTCAAGATCAAGAAATGTTAACCCTGCGCTCCATATAGAAAATCTTTGGTTAAACTACCTTATCACAACTCGGAGCAGCTGTCAGTTGAAAAAGGAGCACATGACAGTAGCATGTGTGTGTTAAGCACACGCAGAGTATGGTATGTGTTGTCACAGTTCTAGCATAATCCTGTTTACAGCTGGGTCTGCAGTTTTGCAGAGATTGTTTATCATGGAAATAGGATTTGTCTCCTGTGTAGCCACTGGAAAAGTGTGTGAACGTGGTGCGGTATTTATTGTGCACGTCCTCAAAACGAGTGTAGTTTTCTCCATCAAATCAATTCAGTCTTTCTGTAGAGTGACTTTTAAATGAAAACCTCTACACAAGTACAAAGGGTATTACACAAATCATTACTAATAAAGTAACAAAAACTCTTCTCCACTAACATCCTATATTCCTCTCTTCTTTCGAATGGTCTCAGTGATAATCATTACTTAATGGAACCTCAGAGTAATTATTCTCCACGAGAGTGCCAGCGGATATTGCCATCTGCAAATTACTTTTCCCCATTATGTGACAGTGATGTTCTCGTTCTTGATCAACATTGTCACTGAGATTTGCATAACTTGAGGCCTTTTTCTGTGAATCGAGCCACTCTGGTGTGGGATTTCCTTCCAACACCAAGTGCTTTTGGCTCAGGTCAGTAGTGCCTTCCTGCATGTCTCTGGAGTAGGTTTCAAGGTGTGATGGTAGCATTCCTTTGTTATTTTCAAACTTGCCCTGGGCCAGGATTGAGCGCAGACACCTTGCTGTCTGCTGGCACGTGCTAACGTAGAGCACAGCTTGAATCGGGGCCAGCTTCAGACACAGATAAAGAAGGCAATCTCCTGTGTCCAGGAGTCTCTCCTCCCCAGTGGTACCTGCGCTGGAGGAGGTGAGAACGAGCTGTTTGACCAGTGTATGCTGCCCGAGCATCAGTTCTTGGTACCAGTGACTGCGGGCATCAGAGCAGGAAGGGGAACAAGGTGAATGGAGCAGTAGTTCCTTGCAGCCAGTCCCTGATGCCTCTCTTGAAAGATGCCACTGGGGCTACTGAGAGATGTAGTGTAGTGCAACATGGGGTCTTAAAATGTAAAATCAATTGCTTTTGCAGCTAGACAACAACTGTTAGCCTGCTGGGGATTGCAGTCAGCAAACTAACTTGTCTATGGGTAAGTTATTTTTTGTGTGTCCCTCTAAGCTGTGAGCTGTTCCTGCCTCTTCAGAGTGTGTTCTAAGCATGAAGTCAGAGTGAGGAATTCTGGGCAAGGCAGTGGATGAATTTAGGAAAAGGGGAGAGTGGGGAAAAAAAATTACGAGAAGAATTTGGGGTTGTAATCATGATAGAGGGTGTTTGTACAAAGGTTTGTGCCTAATCTGCTGACACAAGTAATTCTTCAAGTAGCTCTCAAGTAAACATTTTGTACTCGTTATTTGGTTAGTAATCTGGTGAGGGCCGTCTTCATTTTCTGCAAAACTGAAGCCATTTGTCTTGAAGTTGGCAAACTAGGGCAGATTTTGATAAATAGTCAAGAGGGGGAAAACCAGGGAAGGGTGAGACCTTAGAACAAGAGTCATTTTTGAAACTATCCAGTTTAACTTTTCATTTTAAAAGTGACCCTCTTTCATTTTTACAATGAAATTTAAAATGTAGGGTCTCGAAGTTGGATTGAATAATTCCATATCCAACCCACAGAACTTGGGTTTTTTTTTCACTTATTTGATACAGAGCCTGAAGTGAAAAGTCCATTATTTAATCAGCTCCAAAGGGTGTGAGTTCCAGAAGCCAGGCCGGGGAGCTGAGGTGGGAGAGCAGGGCAGAGTGGAGGGAGTGATAAGCTCAGCACTAGCTGTTGGTTGACATTGCAAAGATTGTTTTTGTCAAGGGAAGAGGTGGAAATATCCTCTCTCCTTTTCAATTTTTTTTTTTTTCTTTAAAGAAAGCTGAAGTTCACAGTGGCATTTCTAAAGCTTAAAAGCTGTATACATCAGCACCCCCTCTCCCTCCAAGCAACCATAAGAATTACGAGGCTGTTTTTCAACAATATGCTTTTTCCCCTCCAACAAGGTAACTTTTTCTCCAGCCAAAGGTAACTTTTTCTCCAGCCAGGGTGTTCCTGTAAGGCACACAAGGTGCAATGTACCATTCATAGGAAAATTACAACGCCTTCCTTTAGTTTATGTTTAAATAAACCCATCTTCTTTTGGTTTGTGTTGACTGAAGCCCTCAGCAGTCTAATGGCTGGTGGGATGCTGTGGGATTGTAGAAGCTGAGTGATGGTTTCAGCCCTGCACAAGGCACGCTCGCATCTTTACGAGGTACTGACCCAGAGTCAGCTCGACAGCTCCCGTTCCCAGTGGGTGAGCTGGTGATTTCGGGGATTGAATATAAGCAGGGAAAGAGTCCAGAAGTTTGCCCGCTGCTCCATCTAGTGCTTGTGTTCAGTATTCTATAGGATCGTGAAGATCTTTTTCTTCTGAACGTGGATATCCTGGGAGAGGCATGGATATGCCAAGGAGCAGGTTAATTGCTGGAGAGCACTTGCAGACTGACATCCTAGCTCACGAGGGCTGTCCAGAAGATAGTCTTCTCTTCTGCTGGCCTCTCTTTTTTAGCCTGTCAGCCTGCTGCAGTGAACAAGCGTTCCCAAGGAACAGCTGAACTGCCTTTGAAAAGGGGTGATCTTCCAGGAACTCTTACAGGAAAAGGAATATGCAGAGCATGAGATTTAATGATGCTAGAGCCATTGTGATAAAAACACGGTATCTGTTTCAATAGATTGGGTACACTTTCAGAATTTTGTATTTAATATCACTGCTTATTAACTAAAATAGCTACTTTCTGCTGGATAAGTGTAAAATCATGGGATAATTAAGTCTTTTGGCAATGCACTCAGGGGTACATAATACAAAAGATGGGCTATTACTAGTCAGAAAAGTCAGGAAAACATAGATTCAGGCAGACTGTGTCCACTCTGGTAATTTAAGCAGTGCCGAGGAGGGTTTCTGAATATAAACAAGATTGTCATAAGTTCACTTGCCACGACAGTCTCTGGCAGTGGTTGCACTGGCTGACTGGCACTTTCCCAGGCAGCTCCCAGGAACGATTCAGAAGATGCTTTGGATCAAGGACCATTTAAGAGGCTGAACATTGCCCCAGGCATGTCAAATTTCCCAGTGTGGAGGAAGACAGCGTAACACAGTGTGTTACTGAGAATCTTGATCCCTTGTAGTGCTGGCCTGAGAGCTTTGGCTCTGTAGCTCCAGCTATAATAGTTTATGTTTCTAGCTCTAGGCATCCAGGGAGTGCAACAGGAAAGGTAATGGCTCTCACAGCTATGTGCAAGTACAACGTCAGAAGGAAGTTTTCAGTGTCTAGCAGGACTTCCTACAGTTTGCAGTTCTGCTGCTGAATCTCACTCATTTGATTTTTAAGTACGACTCTAGGCTGAGCAGTTCTCAGAGATGCCACTGACAATAATCATCAACTTCCTTATCACTAGCTGGCTTTTGTATCTTCCAGAATATAAATAGGCTCAAAATAATGGAAGCAATCATATCAGCAGGCTGTAGTAGCCAGGTGCTACGTATTGCCACAGCACACTAAATATTCTCATGTGGAGGAGAGAAAATTTCCCCAGTGCTGTCTTCGTAAACACTTTTCTGAATTTGTTTATATGTACATTACTAATTTCCTTTCTCCCGCTTTCCTCTCCTCCACAACAAAACAGTTCTTGTGCTAAAACTGCCAGAGAGGAAGAACGGATCTAGCACCTGCCAGAGATGTGCAAATATTAAAAATAAGAGATGGCCTGTTAAACGCAAAACCCAGAAGGAACAGAGAAAACAGAATTATCAGTGAAGTGGGAAAGCGCTGGTAGACAGCAAGTTTATTCTTCCATTTATACATCAGTCAGGTCTTTATTTCAGAACAAATCACTCCACAGCATAAAATCCCAGGCAGAAGGGTTAACAGGGTAGCTGTGAGTGAGGGCATGCAGGGGTCACACACCCTGGTAGGACATTCTAACTCTGCTCTGTGCTCACCCTCCCCGAGATAGTGTCTGTCAGCTGGAAACATCTCCAGAGCTGGCTGCCCCATGGGAAGGAAAAGCTGTGACCAGACCTTATGTACGATACCTTGCTATCTTGGCAGGAGAGCTCCGTTAATATCCCTGACAAGATCTCTTTATCCCGTGCCTGCCTAATCTGCAAGATGACACGAGAAGAGAGGGAATTCACTGTGCTAAATTGAGTCCCTGCTGTGTGAGATTGGTATTGGTTTTACTTTGTAGAAGTTGCCTCTTTGTTTTATCAAATGCTTAGTGTTTCAGGTTTTGGTTTGTTGTTTGGGTTTTGGGTTTTTTTTTTGTCAAAAGGAGAAGGGAAATGTTTTTGTTATTCCCATTCTGGGAGATGTTGCACAGCAGTGACTTTTCTATCCTAAAGCATCCTGGTAGCCAACCCTCTCTCCTCATTAATCCTGCCCTCTCCCTATGCCCTCTGCCCCCAAACGTTCCCTTGCGCATTAAGATGTGGGAGCCTTCTGCCAACTAGAATTGCTTTAGTAGTTGCTTACACAATCACTGAAGTCTCTTTCCAGGACTTGCTGATCCTGTGCTGGGAAGAGAAATGATAATTTCTCTTACTGAACTGCCTGAAATAAGAATATACTGGCTCCTCAGAGAAAACCAGCACTTCTGACAGCAGTTGTAAAGCAGATGAGTTGTTTCGAAACGTAAAATTAATGTAGAAAAACAAAGGCAGGTCGAAGGCCCCTGTTTCAGTTCTCACATTTAAGATCCCTCTGTAGTCTTAGTATTAAACTCAGTAATTAAATGTAATGTTCTGTATATATAGGAGGTCAGATGATGTTATTTACTGGCCCTTCCAGGCGTTAAGCTTCCTGAGCTCATGCAAAGCATCACATCGTGTAGCACAGTTGTACCCACACCGTTTAGTGACGGGGGCAATGTCAGAGGAACAGATGAACAAACTGAGGAAGGCAAGAGAAAGATACAGAATCAGATGTGAGGGGAGAAGAGACACAGACTCAGGGAGGGAGGGAGTGACTTTGACCATGTCACACCAAGAGCTCCAGCAACACGCTTAGTGGCCCAAGAACGAGCTTGACAGACAAACAGGGGTGTCAGCCACAGGCACAGGGACCTGATCCTGCACACTAGAGTCAGCACAAGATCCACGCTACTGCTTTTGCTTCAGATGCAAACCCCCATCAGAGCAAAACCTGGCCCTGATCCATTGATTATTTTGAGTATTTCTTTCCCTTTCTTTAAACTCTTCATCTCACCATCACATGGAGCATTGTCCTTCAACAGAGGTGTTCTGTACAGGAAAAAGCTGGTAGGGAGATGTGCTTCGTGTGGTAGAGTTCTCTTTGTAGTAAGAGAAAAAGCAAACTGATAGTATATTCATAATTTTATTTCCCTTTAACTTGTCTTTCTGTATTCTTGGAACTCTATTTTTTCCCCTTGTTTTTCTTCCTAGTGACAGCATGAAAGAATAGTTATTCACATCTTTCTTTTAGCTAAGTATCTTAGGAAACTGTGTCTGAAAGGGACAGCAGCATAAATACTGTGTGCATGGTATATTCTCCCTTCCTGTTCAAAAACTCGTGAAAAAAAGTGTGCAGAAATAAATACCTACTAAATACCCCTGGCAGTGGCAGAGCAGGCACCCACGAGCCTGGGGGTGAACCCTGGGAGCCTGGGCTGGCTGGTGACCCCCTGCCACAGCTCGGCCAACTCTGCTGGGCACCAGCTCCTCCGGGTCTCCTGTTCCCTGGCATGGTGGCTCTTCTCTCATAGTATCACAGACTCTCTCAAGCTGGAAGGGTCCTATAAGGACTACTGAGTCCAGCTCCCTGCTCCTTGTACCACTACCTATAATTAAACCATACAATGAAGAGCATCGTTCAGATCCTCCTTGAACTCTGACAGGTTTGGTGCTGTGACCACTTCCCTGGGGAGTCTCTTCCAGAGCCTTCTCCTAGCATCCAAAGCATCACGGCTGAGGACAAACAGGAGCACGTTCAATCCTCACACCTCGAGAGGTACATCAAGCTCTGAACCACCACCTCTGCTGCCCAGAGGCAGCCCCAGACACTTCAGCCATTAGTGCACCAGCAGCTGTAGGGCAGCATCTCTCAGGTACCTCTTTTCCAAGCCTACCTTTACAGGCACTGCCCCGTGTGCGAGCTGGAGGGTAAGCAAAAGGGCCAAAAGCTGTGGTTCCACAGGGAACGGTCTGCGGGAATTTCCCCCTCTTCCCGAGTTCTTGGTCACAAGGGATGTGCACAGGTTATTATTATAGTGTCTCCCTTGCTGTCAGCTTCCAGTGTGGGCTCACTGGAGCTACAAGAACTCTTCATCTCCCAAAACTGTTGAGCTCGGAGTTGTTTCTCAGCTTATCGAGGCAGAGAGCAGCTGAGCTGCCGGCCGGGGAGGCAGTCCCAGCGCTGGGCCGGAGTTTGTCGGGGCAGGGTGACACCTGCCGGGGGCCGAGCCCAGCAAAGAGCCCAGCGCCGGGCCCCGTCCTCTGCCAGGCCCCGTCCTCTGCCAGGCCCCGTCCTCTGCCCACACTTACACCCAGCTCCCAGCGTGAGGCTGCCTGGGGCTGGAAGGTGCAGAAGCTGTGCCTGGGAGCAGCCGGGTGACTTACTCTCAAGAGAGGGATGGAGAGACGCTGAGGGCCCTGGTGAGGCCCCTGGCCCGCCCGGCATGGTGAGCTGCGTCGGGCAGCACACGGGCCTGGCACGGGCTGTGCTGGAGCTCAGTGAGATGCCAGCACACGTGCCCGTGACAGGGAGAGGCAGGAGCAGGAGTCTGGCGGGGTGCTGTACCGTGGTACTCTGGCCGTTCTGTAATCACGTGTGCAGGAGGCACGGGACGTGGTTTAGGGGGGACCTGGCAGCGGTGATGCCAGTGCTTGCCACGCTCAGGTGGCTGTGGCTCTCCTCACACAGCTGCTGATCCAGTTCGAGTTCAGTTCCAGAACGTGCCTTCCCACCATCGAAGCTCAAGGGAGCAAACTCCTGTGGAAACAGGATGTGAGTGTCTGAGGAGAGGCAGCCCTGGCTGGGCTGGCCTCCTGAGGTGCCTCTGCCTCCCCTCGTATCTCTGCCCTACCACGAGAGATAAGGCGTTTCTGCTCAAGCCACCCTTGCTTAGGCTTGTGTGTCTCTCTCCCTCCATTCATGGCTAGGAGAGAGATCAGTGCTGACAGGGAGACTAGTGCTCTCTTGCACAGTTGCTATGGTGCTGCGGGCTCCTACTGCCTACTTCTTACCTTTTCCAGATCTGTCGAGGGACAGGGATTAGTGCACATGTGGCAGTGACACAAGTCAGCGGTGCTTGGTCATGGGCACTGCTGAACCGTGCACCAGAGTCTTTGATAAGAGACCTACGAGTCAAAGAGGAGAACATTAAATGCTTGAAGGCATTTTAAAAGCAGACACCTGGCACCTACTCTCTGCCCTGCTATTTTTTGCACGAGCAGCTAACCATGGCCGGGAGCCCTGTGGTTGTCAGCTCCATCTCGGGGTAATTTTATACACAGGAATATTCACAACGTCCTGTTCCTTTGAACTCAGTGGAAACAGCAGGCTGTTCCTCTGCTCAGAAATGTAGCTTTGTTCTCCCCGCTTAGCTATTCTCTTTTGCATCGGGAGACAAATCCAACATCCACTGAAGGTAATGGAAAGACATGGGTGGTTTTCAATGGGAGTTAGATCAGTGTTCTGATAAATAACACAATTCAGTAAGGCAGCTTTTAATTGCTTCTTATTAGTAATACAAACATCAGTTTACTCAACAGAGAGACTCAATCTTTATTTTAAAATTATTTCCAAGCTCAGAAAAGACTTAAACTGTGTGTTCCCAAGTTTGCGTCTTCTATTGCAGGAAAAGGCTGAGGAACTTAACTGTGCCAAAAAGCACGGAACAGTGGGCTTCAGCAGATCCTCCTAACAAAGGCAATAATCAAAGCCATGAACCTTGTATAAGGAGAAGTCCACACATTTTTTTTTCCTGAGATTGCCTTCTACACAGTGTTCACAACAAGCACCCAGAGTGTTACTCCTGCCGGTCTAATGACTCAGCCAGACAACACAGCAACCCCTTGACAAAACATATACCCCTTGCAGGTGTGCTCAGGAGGAAGGTTCAGTGTTTCACTGCTAAAACAGCTCTGTGCCCTCCCCAGGTAAAGCTGACAAGAGAGGCTGCGTCACTTCTCAGCCCACTGTGCCACAGCTTCATCTCAAATCTCTGGTTCTAGGAAGTTTTTCTCAGTAGACTGCTATTAGTAATGACACTCGCAAAGGCTCTCTTCTTTCTTGTGGCTTTTTTCAGCCTGTCTTTGCTGCTTAGTTGATTTGAGAGACTAGCAACCACGTCTGACGCACAGATGAGCCAGGCAGGAGCACATGAGTGGTCCTATTACAAAAAAGGCATCTTTCCTGATGCTGTGCTTCTCTGTGTATTACACAAGGGCTTACTGGGCTTTGTGCTGCAGGGAGCTAAGATCCTCACCTGGGAAACAATGGAAGAAATGGCATTGGCTGCAGGTAGACCATCATTTGCCCTTCTGAAACTGGGAGACTGTTAGCACTTGAGTAACTACTGCAAGGGGAGGCACGTGAACTGGGCAGAACAGTCTGGGTGGGTATCTAGAGACATACACCAGGTTTGATTGCAGTCCTGGCCAGGTAGTCTTAGTGTAAAGTACCTTAGAGACAAAACTCAGGGAAGAGCCTGAGTGAATGGTGTGGTGAGAATGTACCCTCAGACCTCTTCTCCTCTTTGCAGGTCATTAAGATAATTTTGAAACAGGTGAGTAAAGTTTCTCAGGTTTGTTTTTTCTCTTTTTTTTCTGCTGTTCTTTCTGGGCAACACCGTGATTCTCAGATTTTCTTCTCTATTGCCGATAGATGTTATTTATTAATTATTTTTTTTCCCCCTTAAACCTGCCAATTTGTCCAGGCCTAGAGCTAGGCTGAACAAATGGGCTCTTTTTGATGGGCTGCCTTACTCAGCTCCTCAGGTGGGATCTCAGCTGCTCAGGAAAGGAGAGGAGCTCTTGCTCCTCCCCTTAGTGATTTAGTACCGGTCTGGCAAAAGAAGAGAGAGCAGAAAAGCTTTTTTCTTCCTAAGAGTGATAGGGAGAACTACCATGAGACTGTAAAAATAAGGAACATGTTTTCATCTTCTCTGCAGTGCCTGGCCTGTGATTTAAGAGAAGAGTGGTCCTGTCCTGCAGCTGAATCTCCTTGGCATGGAAAGGAAGAATGTGTCACTTGTAGCTGGAGGTAAGAAAGTAAGAAGTGAGGGTGGTGTGGGATTGATGGGAAATGAAGCTGGGTAAAGTCAGTGGGGCAAATGGAAGTGGGAATGGAGATTTCAGAGATGGATCAGAAGGGAGAGCATGAGTGGTGCAGTTGCTTTACTTGTTGCTTTTGGAAGAGCTGGTTGCAGTAAATATGTGCATGTTGGAGGTAAGGCAGGGGGCTTCTGAAGTCAAAAGACTGACCAAACACATCACGCTGGAACAGAAACAGTTATCTCCTTCCTTGTGGACAACTCACCTGTGCTTTGTACATCTCATCCCCTTCATTTTCTCCATTGTCATTTCAGTACTTGCTTTCCCTTGTATGAGCAATACTTGCAAATAAATGTTCTTGGGGCTTCTTGTCACCTTACTATAGCTGGAGCTCTCCACTCTTTGCCTAGTGCTCTGCATATTAAGTTAGAAGCCTTTGTTCTTAGGGTCCCACTATGTTCTAGATCCCCAAATCCCTGCTGGTCACAGCTTTTTCCCTGCACCCTCCTGCTTTTTGTGTTTTCCCCTGTGCTTAAAATGCCTTTCTAATCTCCTGCTCCCTAGGGACAGGGAGTCTTGGACTGGAGTCATCCAAGATGTGAGCTAAATTTAATAATGATAAAGGTAATCTGATAGAATCCTGGTAATGTATACGTGCTCAAGCTTAGTGACTGGCCAGTTGCTGACTTGGCTCTTCTCATTTCTGTTGTTACTTTATGCTGGTGTGCAACATTAAGAGTAGAGACCGTTTTCCCAGGTGAGATAAATAGCAGCAAACAAGCCTCAGCTGTGCCCCATGAGAGATCATTTACTTATGGCCTAAACCAAGACAGCTGCAGAGAAGCTCCTCATTTTTGCAAGAGAGCTTAGATCCAGGTTGTTTCAGTTATTTCCTCCAGCAGCACCCCTGGCTCTCCACCTAAAGGTGGTGGCTGAGGGGTGTCTGTACCTCCTGGGCTTTCAAAACTGGGGCAGTCCTTTTCCAGTCTGTTTCCCTGCATTTTGATGGACAACTTCTGGAAAAAAGGTAATGTGTTGGGGCTTTCTGTTTTGTTCTACGGTTAGGGAAGAGGAACTGAACAACAGAAACAGTGATGCTTTGTAATGAGGGATGGAGGTAGATGTATATCCAACACTTTCTTTCTACCCAAATGTGATCAGAATGTCATTCAGTTAGCACTGAATTTAGACAATTTATTCTGGTGTCTATGGAAGATGCATCTGTTGCTATAGGGGGGGAAAAAACCCAGACTGCTCCAGCAGTTTCCTCTCTTATATGTATTTTTAGAGTAATCTTCTAGGCTTTTGGCAAAAATAAACGTGGATTTCCAATGTCTATGAGATGAATACAGGACCTGTTGCGATGCCATTAATCAGGTTTTGGTAGTAGGTTGTATATAAACCTGTCTTGCATTAGGTTGATTTATAAAGAGTAGAGGGGTTTAGGTGATAAAGCAAACACTAGGAAAATACACAGCGGAATTAGATGATCTGGTTTTCTGCTTCATCCAGAGTCTTCATGTCCTTCACTGTAAAATCACCCACTTCCTTCTTTCCAAACTGAATTTTTTCCAGCCTGGCTGGTGGTTTCTTCAGTGTCTTTTCCAGGGCATCTCTCTGTAGAGACATTAAAAGCTTTCAGCAGAGTATATTTTGATGTTGGGGTGACACTTTGCTGCTTGCCTTCTGTTTTGATTTTTTTTTTTCTGTGCATGGAGGTGATGATCTCTGATACCAACAAAAGACTGGAAATACCAATGTGCTAATAACCTCAGTGCTCACTCAGGAGTGAGTGTTGTCTGCAGTGAGAATTCCTCTTTTCTGCTGAGTGATGTTTCTGTGAAGCCTGCAGCATTGCTGTACACCCAGCAGATGTGGGGATTTGGTAATGAGACCCTAAGTATTTAGGGAAGTTACTTTATTACTGCTGAAGAGACTTGAGAATGGTTTTGTTAGAGCTTTGTAATCATGATACCTCTGGCCTCTGCTGCATACAAATGAGCAGCCCAATCCCAGAGCTCTTGCAGTCCTAGAGCACTCACTCCTGGAAAGCAGCGGTGATTATTTCATCAGCCAGGAGGCTGAATTCTGCCGTTTTCTGTATGATAAGCAGCTTTAGCAGTGTTAAACCCACACCAAGGACCCAGGGTTGAAATAATCACTATCCTGTTACAAGTTTCCTGAGCTATCTGCTCCCCGGACTCTTCTTGCCATAAATAACTCTAGAAGTCAGGCCTCGCTGCCAGAAGTGTTAAGTGCTGCAAATAGTATAGGAGATGACTCATAGTGAGATGAAGGTGGAGCATGAATCAGTAGGAAGAAAACTGATATACAAAGGAGACGTTTTGAATGCAGATGACAGAAAAAATCTGAACAAAGCAATGTTCAATCATCATAAAAATGAAACAAAAGACTTTTTCAAAAGGAAAATAAAAAAAAGAGAAAAGCTCTTCTATCTAATGACAAAGGCCATTCTAGCGGAAGCCCAGAGTGGGAAGGTATTGCATACTGAGCGTGTCATTCCTTACCCAAGATAAACCATGGACTGCACAGGAAGAGATGAATGGAAAATTCTTCCCAATATGTCCAAATTAAACAGAGTATTCAGCAAGCAGGTTGCTTTCCAGGTGTTTTCTCAGCTTATATAGGCAGAGAACAAATGTGGAGCTCAACAGTTTTGGGAGATGAAGAGTTGTTGTAGCTTCAGTGAGCCCACACTGGAAGCTGACAGCAAGGGAGACACTAAAGTAATAACCTGTGCACATCCCTTGTGACCAAGAACTCGGGAAGAGGGGGAAATTCCCGCAGACCGTTCCCTGTGGAACCACAGCTTTTGGCCCTTTTGCTTACCCTCCAGCTCGCACACGGGGCAGTGCCTGTAAAGGTAGGCTTGGAAAAGAGGCACCTGAGAGATGCTGCCCTACAGCTGCTGGTGCACTAATGGCTGAAGTGTCTGGGGCTGCCTCTGGGCAGCAGAGGTGGTGGTTCAGAGCTTGATGTACCTCTCGAGGTGTGAGGATTGAACGTGCTCCTGTTTGTCCTCAGCTGTGATGCTTTGGATGCTAGGAGAAGGCTCTGGAAGAGACTCCCCAGGGAAGTGGTCACAGCACCAAACCTGTCAGAGTTCAAGGAGGATCTGAACGATGCTCTTCATTGTATGGTTTAATTATAGGTAGTGGTACAAGGAGCAGGGAGCTGGACTCAGTAGTCCTTATAGGACCCTTCCAGCTTGAGAGAGTCTGTGATTGTAGAGAATCTTTATAAAGCATCGGAGGGGAAATAAAGCAGTTACTTTTTTTTTCCCCTGTTCCTAATTGCTGAAAAGTAATCATGCAGAGAAGCCTAGATACCTTCATCTTGGGCATTCTTAGTAAGAGTCACTGTTCAATTGTAGAGGCTGGTTTATTCTCTCACGTGTGTGTGGCTCTTCCTTGGTTTTGTTACACTAGGACTGTAAAATGTAGCTGTCAAAAGTACTGCTCTGTTAGAGCAGTAACACTTTTTGAAACAGGTATAACCTTAACCTGTACTGCTTGGAGTTCCTTTTTAAGGATAAAGCGAGGGACAGAGTGAAGGTTTCTGGTGTTTCACAGCGTTGGCAATGGCAGGAAACCCAGAGAAGACAGGTAATGCTGCCAAGGCTTCAGGGCTGCAGATACGGAGCAGAACTATGCACAGGAAGGGGAAATTCTTGCAAGGATATCTCTTATCTCTAATATTATTGTAAAAATAATCTCAGACCTAATAGTACTCATCTTTCATAACACAGTGAGGTCAGTGAGCTCATTTTTTCACTGAAGCCAGTGCTGGACTGAAATTTGGCATAAGCTATTCATGCTTATTCCTGGTCAATTCCTACATTTCAGATGTGAATTTACCCATGTGTTAATGCTCAGAATCCAGAGCTGCATGTTGTAATTTGGAATATGTCTGGGTAATAAACCTTTTCTACTGTGTCTGTGTTCAGTGCACTTAGTCCTCTCTATTCATAGGTAATCTGCTGGATTTGAGCTCTGATGGAATAAGTTATTCTTACAGGAGGTAGCACAGGCCAGATTTTCTCCTGCTGTTTGGGGAGAGCTAATAGTTTTAACAGCTAGTGACAGAGTTCTCTTTTCACTCGTAGGTTACTCAGCAGTGGGCCCAGCTTGAATGGAGAATGTCCCTTGGGAAAGTTGGCTTTGTTAGTGAAAAGGTCCATTTTTAAAAGCTGTACTGATTTTTAAGGACAAAAAAAAATAGGTGTTGTCCTCCTGTTGGGAGGGTAGAAATTCCCTGAGGAGAAACAGCACAGACTGAGTTTCTGTCAATAAAGTGTGTGTGATTTATACCAGAGAGCATTTTAATACAGGAGGGAAAAAAGAACAGACACTTGCCTGTCTGATGAAGGGGAAAAACACAAAAACCTGCCTGCAGTGTGTTCCTTAAATTTATCCACAGAGAGGATAATCCTCTCAGATACTCAAAAACCTGTCTGAGGGAAGTAAGAAAAGGCTATGGAGAAGCTGTACTTGGAAAGAGTCCCCCGCAGTCCCATTTTCCAAGGTGCTGTCAGTAGGAAATATGTTGGCACCAGTGGCCAGACTGTCAGGTGGCACTTCCTTTGTGTGTTTTTTTTTTTTCTCCAGTCCTTCTTATGAAAATTTCTGTTTCACTTCTATAGTATAAGTGGCTGAAGTTAGAGATGGGAGCGTGTCTTGCCTCAGATGACAAAGCCCCTCAGAATCATCCTTGGCTTGAGCTTAAATTGTTCCTGTGTTCAAGGTGGGATCATGGTTTGGACACCCCATATTTGTATGTGTTAAACTTCTTAGAGACCTCCTGCAGACCTCGCTCCTGACACCTCTGCTCGAAACCCTATCTGCAAGAGGTATCTGATCCTTCACACAATGCTTGGCAACAAAAGGATAAACTTGAGTTCAGAAGCTGATACAAACCTCAGGTTATCATTTGGAATGAAAATGGACACTAGCTTCTTAGTGAAATTCCAGTCCTATACAGTTTTAAAAATCCATTTTGCAATCATTTCTTAGGCTGAGATCAAATGTGAATTATGGATTTCTCTGGGGTGTGACTATTTAGGATTTCTGAGGTCTTAATTGTAAGCCCTGACAGCAGTATTCCTTCTAGTTTTGTGTACTTAAATGTGTGTGGCAAGTAACTTCCAGTGAGTTTTTCAAAGAGCAAATTCTTATTGCTGTTCACTGCCTCATTTGTCCCCATCTGAAGCAAGCCCAGGAGCTGTAAATGACTGAAAACTATTGCCAGCTTCTACTGTGTTAACATTTCCATAATACAGTTCTCTGTTCTTTAACAATTTGCTTCTCAAGTCTTAGAGATCTGCTTGGATATGCTGCATGTGCAGCATCTGAGTCTTGGGGTGCTCGCAGCAGGGTCAGAGCTGTAGCAGGGGCTCTGTCTCAGGTAATGACACTTACCTTGTTTCCATATGCTTCTCCAGTCCTGGCAGTGGTACTTTGGCTCTTGATTATTCCCTGCATCCTCAGCTCCTCAAGAATGTCTGATGACTTTTGTCTCCCTGTTTCCTTTAAGGGCTGTGATTTACTGCTGAACTCACTGGAGAGCAGTGCATCTTCAAAAGATGGAAATATTAAAACTTAATACTTGTAGAGCACTTGACATTCAAACAAAACTTTGTGATGTATTTTCAATGCCAGAGCTCTTATTCAAGAGGTGACCTACTGAGAATGTCCAGTGGAGAAGGCTTGCTCAGTGCTCTCTTCACTGCTTAAACTTTGCAGTAAGCTTTTTTTTAGCAGCTTGGAAAATGACGGAGGCACCTGGTTCAGTTCCTGTCATCACTTACACTCAGAAAAGTGTGGAAGCACGTGATCCCAATTTTTGAACATGTTCCCAAAGAGGGTCCATAGGGAGCTCTTGACAGTGGGAGTTCTCAAGGGTTCTGTGATCTGGTCAGAGAAAGCTGGGCTGTGATGGGACAGTACAAGCCTAGTAATGGGCTGCCTTGTAAAGATCACTGTGTTCCTCTGCTAAATGAACCCCAAACTTCCACGTGCTTTCGGATTTTTATTGTAACAACATTGCTACATTTGAGTCTGATCATAAGTATTCCAACACTGAATTGCCATTTATAAATCTATAATTAAGAGTAAACCCCAAGTTTTTTATAACCCTTTTGCCTGGCTGTTTAGTTTCTGCATATTAGACATGAATAAACAGTGAACAACTTTATTGCCAAGACCCATCACGTTTGTCAACTTTCAGTTGACAGCTCTACCATCTGCCCAACCTCTACTGGCAGAAGTTGGAGCTTTTGTATGAAGGATGCTTGGACCAAATCAAAATCACAGTTATTTGACATCTGCCAGTCTTTATAAGCAGAGTACGACAATGTTGGCTTATTTTTTCAGTTGTAAGACAAAAATACAGAACATTACCACCTTGTAGAAGCTGACTCCATACCTCTCCTAAAATAACTGCACCAGTCACCCACAAAGCTACGGGGTTCAGCTGTCAGTCAGAACATGTAAATGGCAGAAGCCAGGATACAGCAAACCGTATCTTGGCAAAAAAATAAAAGCATGATGAGTGGGCAATGCTGAGAAGTGATGTGAATTTGTATTGGGTTTACTAATCTGTTCATTCAGGAGAAAAATGTAGTTGAAATATCTTGGTATGGAATGTTTGGGGGTTTTTTTTGTTGTTGTGTGTTTGTTTTTTGTCTTGAAACAGAAGATTGAAGCATGGTTTAAAAATTCTGTTCAGAAATTTCCTGTGAAGTTATCTTTGAGCAAGTGGGAGGAAAAGGAGTTAGAAATTAAAGGAAATGCCACTTCAGAGCAACCAAATAATTTTGTTCAATCTGGAGTGAAATCTTTTCATCACATCCTTCTGTGGCATTGGGAGTTAAGTCCTCGTACCAGTAATTATTCCTTTTCTGTTCAATTTGAAATATTTTATTACAATCCTTCTTTCTTACAAAGAGTGAACAACCACCACAGGTTTTCCATTTGGTGTGTTCGGTAAGCTGTTCATGGCACTTGGAAAATACGAGAGTTACACTACAAAATCAGGGGGTTGAAATGGGCCAAAGATGGTCCTGCTTTGCAGTTAGCAACTCTTACTACAGTGGTAGCCTCACATGACAGAAAAGTTTGGGTTTAATCGTTCACTCAAGCAAAGGTCTGCCAAGTACTTTTTTTATCATCGTGACTATTTCTGAAACTTTTATAGTTACTGGCCCTGCAACCTTTGGTTGCAAGCTTCAGGAACAACATGGTATTCTCCACCTGGTGCTAGTCAGGGGCACTGTCTTGCCCGTGATGTTGTAAAGTGGCCTCGCTGTCCTGGCAGTGCTGGCGTGGGCAGTGTGTCTGCCCGTGTGCTGCAGTCCCAGTCAGAGAGGGCTACCCCTGGGGATGAGGCTGAGCTTGTTCTCTTGGTCTGTTCCAGGCATCTGCTAAGGGAAGTGTATCTACCCTGCTGCCTGTTCTGGTAGCAAGGGTTGAGTCATGCTGCAGAACATAATCATCAGCTTGGAAATACTTTCTGCTACTATTGCCCGGTTTTAAACCAGTGCGAAGAGCTCAGTCCTTGTGGTGTCACAGCATGAATGCTGCTGGGTATAGAAGTTGGCTGTAGCAAGAGATTCTCAAGATTGTTTCCTCCTAGGCCTGCATTTGCAGAGCTGTTACGAACTTCAGTTCCTGTTTACCTGAGCTTTGTGCATTGCTGCTTTTCCGAGATGATGTAAATCTGTCTGGTAGCTGCTCAGGGGATTCTCTCTTTCTGCTCTTCTCTTCAAATTTGGCTCCATCCTTTGAAGTGCCTGTTGGCCAAGATGCCCCCTCCTGTGAGGAAACAGTCTCTGTTTCAGCAGTGCTGTCATTTTTAGTCTACAAGAAAATGAAGAAGCAAGTGAGAGAAGCTCCACATTTGAGGTGGTGTCTAGTGCAGTCCCGTAGAATTGGCAGGGTCGGAGCGGAGTGGAGACAGAGGCGTTCCTGACACTTATCCATGTTCTGTCACAGGTAGGGGGGGGTGGTGAGGAAAGGCCTCTTGGAGCATTTTGGGAAGGAAGCAATGACCTTAAGCCTAAATGTGTTCAGAATCCAGTTGACTGGAGTTATCATTTCAGTATCTTCTGTATGAGAACGATGGGTTAGAAATGTAAAACTGAGTTTTAAATTAGCACTTGGTAAGGTGTTAGTTAACCTGTGCACCTGCTAAGCAAGAGCTTTGAACCTCCAAAGAATGCAGGAGTAGAGCCTAGATGTATTCTTGTCTCTTCTCTCTGTTTGCTCTTGCTCACAGCCACTTTGTGAAGTTTGCAGAGCGAGTTGCCTCATGAATGCTCTAATACTTACAAGCCCTCTGCCTGTTAATAACTCTTTGAGGCAAACCCCGCCTTGCTGCGGCATTGTAATTCATTCCTGCTTGGGAGAGAAATGCCTCTAATTGTATCTTTAATGAGGCAAGTGGGACAAACTGTGAAAAACAAATTTTCAGGTGCTGTAAAATCAGATCACGCCTATGGCCAAATGGTGACTCTGCTTCCCCTGTAGCAGAAGGGTTGTGTTAAGGTGGATGAGTGAGAGCCCTTCTCTTAAAGAGCTCCCTGACAGTCAGAGGTACCGCTAACATCAGCAGACCCACTCCTCTGTACACCTATGTCCTTGTACACTCGTGCTAACACATCCCCTAACATAGTTTATAGAGAGTCTGTTGGGAAGAAGTCACTACCTGGCTTTTGGCTTCCTGGTGGTTCTGTAGCTCCTCAGAAGACAGCTGTGCTACAGCGACCCTGTTAGAAATACAGCAGCCCATGGTGAGGCTGTGACCATCTGCTGCTCCTTGCAAGTCCAGGGGGGAGGAATGCCCTCCTCTCTTCCCTGGGAACTTGGTTATTCATTGTCACCATGGAGTCTAACCGTTGCCAGGGCCTGTTGCTACAATAAATAGCACCACAGAAGGCTTGCTTCTTGTGTCCTGGCATCCAGACGTCATCGTCTCTGTCCAGGCACCCTCCTCTGAAGCTGAGAGGGGAATGTGTTTCTTCTGTACAGCTGGGATGTTGGTCTGAGAGCAGCAAATCTGCACAGGTAATTCAGGGCTGTAGTGAAACTTGTGGGAACTCAAGTGAAGACACTTGAATATCTCCAGACCTCTTTCATTTTTTTCTTACTCTTCCCCCCCCTTTCTTTCTTTGTTGTTGTTTTGTTGTTTGGTTTTTTGTTGTTGTTTGGTTTTTGTTTTGTGGTTTTTTTGTTGGTGTTTTTTTTGATGAACAAGATACAGTCCTGCAAAATACACATACATTTCAGTCTCTGGTTGGATTTCATAAGTATTCATCAGCATCATTAGCCATTGGAAATAAATCAGTCCTGAATCTGGAATTCTAAGCAGCAGCACAAGCTTTTAAATAAGGAAATGTCATCAGGAGTCAGGGACAGGCTGTGACTAGGGAAAATGTTTTAAGCATCCTTCGAGATCATGGTACAATTTCTTGATTGCTGTACGAGTCTGTTCACATCCTCAGATGTCTGTAGGAGATGATTTAAAAAAAAGAGACAAAAGCAGCCATGGTTGATACTTCCAAGAGGTTGTTATAAAAGATTGCAGAGAAATGTTAAGGCAGTGCTGTCAGTTGAAGGCTGACATGTCTTGGGTCACTTGTTCTGAGATCATCAGCTGTTATAGTCAGAAGAAATAAATTAATTTTTCACAAATACTCACATGAAACAGACTTTGTATGAACTCAAAAGATTCAAAACCCCCAAGTAATTATTAGTACCTGTGAAGAATTGTTACTGTCCTTAACTTCCTGAGGCCCTGGTAGCAAATGAATGTCAGCCTGTGACCTTACCCTGATTTATAGTGGGAGACTTCCTGTAAAACTTGTCAAATTCCTTTTCCATATACGTGAAATGATGTTTAC
Organism: Todiramphus chloris collaris; assembly: GCA_025345505.1. Classification (NCBI taxonomy): domain Eukaryota; kingdom Metazoa; phylum Chordata; class Aves; order Coraciiformes; family Alcedinidae; genus Todiramphus; species Todiramphus chloris. The sequence goes on from JANVCC010000270.1 coordinate 4,662,875, forward strand.
ACAACTAACGTGCCTCTCAAGTAGTAGGGCTGGTGAACTTTCAGAGTCAAAGGAACCCCAACGCTGAGACAGAGTGACTCCAGCCGAAATGCTCTGGCTGCAGTCAGCCCTGTGTGTTCCTCTTGTCCCCAGTCCAAACCCTCAGCCAGTCTGGTTGGAAAGCTGAATAAACTCATTTGCATGGCAGCGAGCCTGAAGTCATCTTCCTCGCCTCGGTGTGCCTTGTTTGCCCCTGCAAAGCCCTGCCCAGAGGTTACTGTTGGGCTTCCAGGTTCTAGCTGGTGTCTGCCCCCAGCTCAGAGTGTGTGCCTGTGACTGTGCCTACCTGTGCATCCTACAGCTGCAAGGAGCAACTCCTGTGTGCATCTGCTGTTGAGAAACAAGTGTCTGCCAGGAAACCTCGCTCTTCTTTCATCCCTCATCAACAGGGACTCGATTCTTGTGTCCAGTTTGAATTTGCACAGACTCCAAGTCGAACAACCTTTTGGTGTGTGGGTTTGTTGCTGCTTGTTCTAATTTTTTTCCCCTCTCTTTGGCAGGTTTTGCAGGTTGTGTGTGCTCATGCTGAAATGTGATTGCTGCTTGGTGTATGGCAGAGCAGGAGGTACTGGCTGAGCCTCTTGTTTGTATTTCTGATTGAACACTTGCCGTCAAGGTGCAGTGCTAAAACTTGTTTATAAGTAAATAATAGGTGATATTTTAATCCTTGCAAAAAGGTGATTTCTATTTCTTCTTTTAAACACAAATAAGGTGATAAAACGGAAGCTAAATTTTCTGACTTTGATAACTGACACTCATTAAATGTAAAAACGTAGGCTGTAGCATAAACAAAACCCAGGCAAACTTTATGATCTGTGCTTAACAAATTGATTATCAGCACACGAAAAGAAAGACAAGTGATAGCTTGAAGAAATAAGAGTACAGGGGATATAACAAGTGGCATGAAATATGCCCTCATCCATATTTATGGAAAGAACCTTCTCGGATCTCAACAGGATTTGTACACTTGGAGCCTGATCTTTTAGTCTCTTAGGCACGTGATTAAATTGACAGCATGTTTCTGAACAATCCGAGGTACAGGCTTTCAGGAGCAGACTGCTCTCAACGCTGATGCTGACTGACGACAGAGAAAAATCTTCCTCTCACTTTAGCAGCTTTTCATCAATCTGTAAAACTGAGCAAGTTTCGGTGCAGTCAAGGCACCAGGATGTGTGATGTTGGTTGAAAAATAGATAATTCTTTAGCAATACAAATACAGGATATTTCCCTTTAAGAAAACCCACGGACCAGAGCCTATGTGAAGCACAGCACTGAAACTGGAGAGAAAAAGGTGCTGTGAGGAAGCTTCTAATGGTGGGAAGGTGGTGGTGGGGAAAAAGTGCAGGTCTCTTTACACTTCATCTTGTGAGCATGAAAACAAAAGCCAGTCACAGGGATGTGCATGCTGGGGAAAATCACCACAAAAATCAGAAACAGCTGCTTCTAGAACTGCTGGTATTCTGTGGGGGAAATGGAAATGCATGTGTATTTTAAAATGAAGAGAGCTGTTTCCAAAACTCCTAAACCCAAAGCTGTTTGGTGGCTTGCAGGATGATTAGGAAAACTGAATGGGAGGTAGGACGTGCTGGTGTCTACAGCCTTATCAACTGTCTTCTGATTTATGCTTCTAGACTAGTGAGCTGCTGCACAGAGGCGAGAGGACTGTCTGTGGAATGGCATCCCTGACACACAGCAACACTTGGCTGGTCTCTGAGTGAAAGATTCTTGTGTACTATCACCAGCCTGACACACAGGCAGATAAAAAGCGCTCTGCTGAGGCCTGGAGGCTTCCTGAAGTTATTAACAAAACAAAGCTTGGCTGATTTGAAGGAGCGAGGCAAATTTCTGACGTTTTCAGTCCAACAACGTTGCTACTGACTTCAAACAACAGACAGCGACAGGGTGGGTTTTTTGGGACTCTAAGCAGCAATATTTCCCTTTGAAAATAGGATTGAATAGTTGAGTGGCTGCAGAGGAAGTGCCCTGACTATGAGTGAGCAGGAATTGCTATTTGAAGGAGAACCAAAAGGACTCTGATAGTCTGCAGCTCATACTGTGCCTGAAGAGGGAAAAGGGTGCCCGTTTTCAGTCCTGAGAAGGAAGCTGTCTGCTAGAGACATGGGTGATGGACTGGAGGGGACAAATCCAGCCCAGGAGGTAGCAGCCGCAGCTGGGGTTGAGGCTGGTGGGGGTGGAAGACAAAAGTCAAGCTGGGATGTGGAGTGGGCAGGGGGAAGGGATAGGGAGAGAGATGAGAAGATGGGCTTGGCCTGCATAAGTTGACTGGAAACCAGAAATGTTGGATGTGGATGGAAACTGAGAATTTTTGCTACTCGAGTCAAAGCCTCTACAGACTGTGCAAGAACTGCTGCACTTCAAAGACTGCCTGCTTAGCTAAATCAGAGTAGACTTTCACAGACAGGTGCCTATGTGATGTTTCTTTCCCTGGGGTTTTCTTCTGTTCCCAATTTGAAATCTTACCTGGGTGGTAGTGGATGAATTTGGCAGGGCTTCCAATTCCACCTCATCCATGTCAGGCTCTAGGTACCTCCCAGCTGGGCTGAACAGCTTGTGGAGCTGGCCATTAATGTGGAGACTGAACTTTGACAGACAGCTTAATATTTTGAAGGACTGGGAAGGGGAAGGTGGCTAGAAGGGGAGGCACTGACTGGGTGGCTGTAGTCACTGGAGAACTGACTGTTGGCTGTGCCTCACCAAACCCACCCCGCGGGTTGCTCGTGTGCGCGCGCGTTGTGTTTCGGTGCCGCGTGTGATCCAAACGCAGTACGTAATCTCTCCATGGTGACTGTACAGCATTGCTTTCTATTTAAGGAGAGAGAGAGGTTTGGGTTTTCTGCCAGAATTCCCACTCAGGTAATTACACTTCTGCCTGCAGAATTCCCTTCTAGCTTCGACTGTAGTAGTCGTCCTTCACCCCACCAGTAAAAAGTGCAAAGGCAGACCCAGCGATGCGGGGATGCGGCAGCGGCTGCTCCACCGAGGGCGAGGGAGGTGACCCTGCCACGCGTCGTTCGGGCTCGGTTTGCCCCAGCAGAGTGCTGCATCCACTCTACTGCTCTGCAGCAAGCCCCTTTCTGTGCTTGACTTTGGCATAACGCGTTGGTCTTGCTAGTAATACTGCTAGATGATAGTGAGACAGCCAGCTGGAAGCCAAGGAAAAGATGATTAAGAGCCAAGAGCAAACCATATGGAGAGAGAGGGATTTCTCTTTACAGAGTTATAAGTAAAAGTGTTTATGTCTTTGGATCCCACCAGCTTGGTTCCCCCCCCCCCCCTTCTTTGCACCAGTTTTATGGGTGGGAAGTGGTTGCAGTTGATTAGCAAATTCTACCAAATCTCTTTAGCTAGAACAAATGTTGTAAACAGTACATATTTCAGGCAGCTCTGTCAATACTAAAAAATCAACATGCCAACATTGCAGTGGTAATAAATATTTCATCGTTATTACGTTAACGACAATACTCTATATGGCACCAACATTATATAAATAGTGCTGCTCTGCACATACGAGATCTACTGAAGGGCCTCTTGTCTCAAATGTAGGTGATGTGGTGGGGTTTTTTTTTGGTTTTTTTCCCCTAAACTTAAGGTAGCAGAGCTAATGGTCCAGTTTGGTCTGGAAAATGCTTCTGCAGATGTTTAATTCTCTTTGAAGTCAAAGTAAATACAGGCCTTGTTCACTCGGAGCCTTATACAGAGATTTTAAAGGGAGAATGTCCAACATTAATAAGTTAAGACTCATCAAACAGAATGTAGATAGTAAACAGAACCAAGACATTGGAAACAAATTATTGATTCATGGAATTTAGTCTTTCTCTTCACAGAATGTTCACATGCAGATTGTGTTGCTTGTTGAAGGCAGTTCTTACTCAGATTTACTAGATGAATGTTGTGGTGAGCGTGTGGGTTTAAAGAAAAAAAATTCTGTTAACTAATTCTGTATAGTTCACATCCTCGAGACTCAAGCTGTTTGGCATATGTTATTGTTTCAGTTTCCCTGGCTGACTGAATGCCATTCAAGTGCTTAGCACCCAGTCCCTGCCTGAATGCCCATGGTAGGAGTAGGGCTGCTTAAAGCCTCTCTTTGAGGTTGCAGGTTTCTCATGAATGTGGGATAGTTTAAAGTCTGACAAAACTCAGTGTCTTCCTAGATAATTCTACTAGTTGCTATTAGTAGGAGGGTCAGATGCTGGGCTGCTTAGCTGAGAGCAGGGTGTGCTTCCACCCTAGTGCAATGCTCAAAGTAGCTGTTGCACACTGTTCCCTTGAAGAAGGGGTTAGGCTGGCCTTTCACGGTCTTAACTGCAATGTGGTGAAATACTAAGTGTGAGTAGGTGGGGGGCACTGGTATCTGACTGCACGAATGTCCTGATAGTTTTGAAAGACACATCTTCATAGTGTGCAGGAACTCGGTGTTGTCTCCCACCTCTGCATCCACTTCTGTGCAGAACATAGCTTGCCTGAGAGACAAGTGAGCTTTTTTTCTCCTCTATCCAACTGGAAAAGCCTCATCAAGTTGAAGGATGGTGCTTACCTGAAGTATGTCTTTTGCCCGCGTCTCTCTCTGTTCTTTCCCCTCCAAAGCAACTGCAAAAATTTCCTGCTCTTCTGTTAAACTGATCTCTCCAAAAGCCACTCATGTCTCCACCTTGGATGCTTTTACTGTCAGCCCAAACACACCAGCCTCTTCTGGCTGCTGAAACTGCCTGTGAGTGTTGTAAGTGCATCTCTCGGTCTCAACAGGATCCGCGTTGTCACCCCTGTTTGAATTGGTGGATGTTTTGGTCTTCTGGGGAGACCTGTGCCTCTGCCACTGAAGAGTCCTCGCAGACTGCGAGGTGTGAGAGAGTTCTGTGCTCTGCATAGTAACCCCAAAATATTCAATACAGGCGAAGGCAGCGTCTGCATCAGGTGGGTCAGGGATAGTTCAGAAGCCTCACATCAGTTTGTTGGGCTGAGCTTGCCTTTTTCCCAGGCCTTTTCAGACCTGTGCTGTTTTACTTGGAATATTGATGCTGGGTTTGGCATCAGATTTGAAGCCAGTGACACTAATGACTAAGTTCTCAAGGACAGAGTGGAAATTGCCAGGGGTTCTCTTTCCAAATTCTGGACTAAGCCAAAATATACTTTCCTAAGGGAATACAGGAACCCAGAAGCTCAAACCATTGTAGAGGGGCAAAAGCAAAGCCCTGTCAGAATGAGGGGACTCCTGTGCGTGGTCAGAAGGGCACACGTGGGGATCTCTTGGCAATATTTCTCCAACCCTGGGAACAAGCTACGTGAGATGCTGTGCTAAAGGAGAAGGAAGTATGGATGTACGGACAGCCCCACCTTGAGCTTCTGCTCAGCACTGGCATACAGCTGCAGTTAGGGGCAAGTTACCTCCCAGGGAACAAAATAAGCTTGTGATTCCATGCACTGGTAGTTGCTGCAGCCTGGGAATATTCCAGGCAGTGTTGTGAAGTGATGCTAGAGCTCCTTTGTGCTCCTGGAAGAGTGCTGTCCTAAGAGAGCACACCCTGGCTCAGAAGTGGCCTGGGGTGGTGGACAGCCCTCCAGGCCAGCTGGCAGCCACCCTTTGGGCTTTGTTGGAAGGGCTCTGGAAAAATGCTGTTGGCTGGAATCTAGATCTGGCAGAAATACAGAGACTGCCTGACCTGACTGCAACTTTCCCGTGCTAGAGGTAAGGGAGATTTGTGAAGTTAATTAGATTCGAGATTTGAACTTTCCTCATGGGTGAAACTGGTGTTCTTCTTTCAGCTCATCTGCGTGTAGAGCTGCTACACGTTGGACTTTGGCTGCTGCTGGAAGGAGAAAGGGAGCGTGTAATAGAGCTGCTTTCCAGGGACTGCCTTGTCAGAGTCTGTGATTCAGCTCTTTGCCTTATGGATTAAACTTGGAGCATTCATGTACTTTTGAATTTCTTTTAAAACAGTTTGCTGAGATGCAGTCTGTGCTGTTAATTAGAGCTCTGCTGCTGTTCACAGAATGCTGGCTGTGCTGAGCAAAGCTCTTCAAACACCCTTTCCCTGAGTTTGAACAGGCAAAGCGCTGGCCTCTCAGGCTTTCTGAGCAGGCAGTAGAGATGAGGTGAGGAGCTGCTTGTTCCTGGTGGCAGGTCTGTGCTGCTGGGAGACTGGCCATGCAATGTGATGGGGCCAGCACCACTTGTCTCTGCGGTACGTGGCGTGGGGGGGCAGGAAGGGGCTTCCTGCATTGCCAAATTCAATCCAGCAATGGACTGTAAGCAGCACATCATAAATGCTCTTTTTACACAGTGACCAAATACCATTTTAGCAGATGTTTAATGCGAGATTGTTAGAGCTCCTATGGAAGCTGTGCCACAACTTTGCTCCTCTGCTCAATGGCAGCTTCCGTCAGACTCCCAGCCTCTCTTACCTGTAACTGATTCATAGTCTAACCTTTTGTGATCACTTCTTCCATCCACTTGTTGGTTCAGTAGATCCCTTCCCTTTGTCAGGGAGCATCCCTCCAGATTCTGTCCCCTTCAGAGTGAGGGACCTTCAAGCTCTGCCTGTCCTTGCCCAGAGCCAGTTCTGTTTCAGCCGTTGTCTTGCTTTGTTGTAGGACAAGGGCTGTGACTTCCTTGCATAACCCTGGGTAGAACTGAGTTGTCCTGCTAAGAGTTTTAGATGCACTTGTGGTGTAAATTAGTATGTAGGGGCAAATTTGCTATGTGTCATCTGAGAATCAGCTAAATATTCTCTCTTATTTAGCTGTTGTTCACACTCCGTTCCTGAAGTCCTCTGCTATACTTGTACACAGAGAGTGTTTTCAGTCCTAAAGCAAAAGCTGTTCAGAAATAGATTGATTCTGTCTAAATGGGGAATGGTCCAGATTTGTGAGAGCTGAGATCAAAAACTTGTTGTTTGCTTTTATTTAAACAAAATATGTTTTTTAGGAAAAAAAAAAAAAATCAACATCCAAAGAGGTTCCCAAATTTCTCCTGAACCATTTTTCACTCTCTTATATTTCAGAAAGATTAGTAGAAGCATAGAGCTGCTTCAGCAGTTGTGGAGATGGAATTGTAAAAAGAAACCAGAACAGGAGTTAAACCACAACTGCTCTAGCTGGGGGCAAGGGAGGGAGGGTGAAGGGAGTTTACGGGCAGCATAAGAGCTGTATGGCTGGGAAAGCTTTCAGATTGGGGAAATATTCCAAATCTTTTCAGGCTGGTATGTCCCCACTTGTCCATATGTAGAGTGCTGTGTGTTATGTGCATACTCTGAGTACAGAAATGCCTGGTTCTCAGGAAGCCTCCATCTCTGGAGTGGAAGGCAGCAGCTATTTTTAGTAGTGTGCAGCAGCATTACAGGGAGAGCTCAGGATCATGCTGTTTCCCCAGCTCACTTCATGGATGGCTTTTCTAATCTGCTAAGAAAGGATGACAAACAAGTACAACCACATGAACACGGACACAGCTTCATGGTTGGTTTTTTCTGAGGAGGTCAGTGAGACTGCTGAGGAAAAGCTTGAAACACAACAACAGAAATGATTGTGTTGGAGAAAAGCTTGTTACACTGTGCCCTGGAACTGTAAGCACTTGAAATGCCAGCTTTGGAATCAGCATCACAGAGCCTGGGCTGTTTCTGTCAGGTGCCCAGAACAGCAAGCACTGAGATCTAAGAAGCTGTGACAGGACAGAAAATGTCCCCCGTGTAAAAGGACAGCAGGAGGCTTGCATCTTGACTCCTGTTTGAAACCCTGTTCCTCAGGTTTTAACTGATTCTTCGATTCCCATACTGCCCTCTGCATATGCAGATGTTTTCTGCATTCCTAAGGGAGATGAACAATGTCATGCTTTTCTGACATGTGTGATCAGAGGTGAAATCCTAACATGAAACCATATGATCAAAGTTTGCAGCAGGCTTGCGGAGCCTCAGGTGAGCCTTGCCAGGTTGCTGGAGTGTCAGAGTCAACATTTTGCTTGTGCAGTGATAATGGGACCAGCACGTTTACTCTTCAGTTGACATCTCTGATTTCCTTCTGCAAAGGAGTTTGGGTTTTGTGAGTGTCACTGGTGAGGAGCTGTGAGTGTCACTGGTGAGGAGCTGTGAGTGACAGAGCAGTCTGTTACTGCAGTCAGAGGAGAAAGCAACACGCAGGCACACAGTCGGAACCTTACCGCTTGCATTCAGATAGTTCACTTGTACAACTGGTGTGGCTGGTATTTGGTGGAGTCTCTACCTCTTCCTGGTCTGCATTTGTGTCTTTTACCCACTCCAGGCTGGCTGTGTTATTGCATACGAAGCTCTGTGCCTGAGAGCCTGCTGTTGTAACATGTGGAATCGGGTGAATTAGTTACTAAAGGATATTATTTCAGCAGTTATCAGAGAACAGAGGTGTAAAATGTAGCACTAAGTTTGGCAAGTCCACCCAGGATGTGTGTTTTCCAGATGAACAGAAGTGCCGCAGTTCTGTAAAAGCAAAGCAGAACTAGAGGTTACTGTTCAGCTGGGTTTCTTCAGGAAAACTGGAACACACACAAGCGTGTTTAAAAGTGAGAGATTTCGGTGCAGTTGAAGCCTTGTGGAGATCCAGCCTTTACAACTCTGCTAAAACATCCCTGCAAGGCTTCATCAGTTTGTTCCAGTCCACTTACAACAACACGTTCTGGTGATACTGGGAGAGGAAACCGTGTTCTGGGGTGCATTTGTGAGCTGGAATCTTCAGTTGTAATCACAATATAAAGAAGAAAAGTATATGAATAAAATCATTCAGTCGTGTTATGAGCTCTGGACCTTGCATTCCTGTAAAGGAAGAGTGCAAATGGATTTCAGTGGAATTGGGACTGTGATTTGGTTTGTATACCTGTCACCGTAGATCTGGAATGCTCTGTATAGTTTAACATATGACCAACATAATGGTACCAGTAATGTTTTTCTTTAGAGTAAATTAAGCAAATGTTCAGCCTTTAAATATCCATGATGATTTCTCCTGTTGTTTACAAGGGACTCCCAGTGTGGCCATTAAAGAAGAACATATGGCTTATTGATATAATGTCAGCTTCTCAAAGTATTTCATGCTGTGCCTATTCTAGAACTGATGGCTATCTGACATGCACTGAGAGAGAAAAATATCTTCAGATGTCAAAAACAGTTCCCAGGTGAGAGCCTCACAGCTAGGAGGAGTAAAAAGTGCCCTCTGGTCTTCAACCATCAATTATCTCCCCTGCCCCTGTGCTCCTCTTCTCAAATGCACTGACATATTTAGCTTCCTCTGAAAGGAATTTCAAGCTTTTAATGCAGTTTGTCATTTTATGCAAACCTGTACAACACAGTTTGCCCCTTAGCTAGGGGGTGTCTGTGCTGGGCAGTGAGTGAGCACACTGTCCATCATAAAGTTTATGATAGCCTCTAAAATAATAGTACTAGAATAAATTTTTAAGTGTGGCGTTAGTAGTTTTCTCTAAGAGCTCTGACAGGTAAGATCTTGCTGTGATCTTCTGCATCATTACGTTCTTCATACAGCCAACACCTTGCCCCATAAACTGCCTGCAGAGACTCCATACAGGAACAATATTTTTCTGTTCCTGTTAGAGGAGCAGTAACCTCTGGCTGAAAGTAAGGTGGAGAAGGAAGGTGACAGTTTGGATCTACCATGGCTAAAATCAGCAGGACCTGTTTAAGAAGAGTTTTAAACTTCTTGTTGGGTCATACTGGGTTGTGGATGATTTTCTTTGTTTTGTTTCTGTAATAGCTGCTGTTTCCAAACTCTCAGCATCATTCTGCTTTTGCTTGCCTAAAACAGAGTCTTGCTTCTGAAGCCTGGGAAGTTGTTGCAGTCTTAACTGGTCTGAGACTGGAATCCATACTTGTGTGCATAATGGAAAATCATCTTCCCTTCTTGTTACCCGCCCTCATTTAAAAAAAAGACCAAAAAGTTGGGAAGGTTATGCTGAATTTTACTTACATGGGCGTTGTGATGAAGGACCTGTGTCACAGAGCTGGTTCAAACACTTGTACCCAGACTTGCCTGCCAGGGGTGCAAGCATTCGGGCACGGGTGACGCAAACTAGATGAAACAGCAGCTTCAACTCCAGCTTAACCACAGAAGAGGAATCAATTCAGCAGGTGTCAACCACTGGTTTGTCACAGGGCACAAGACGTGGCCCCCTTGGCAGAAGGGCTGTGTTTTGTGTCGGAGGGACCCCGTCCTGTAAGGTGCCTGGCAGCCCACTGGTGTAGGGGTGACCTTGCTTAGACCTGTGGACCAAATGTTTGATGAAATCAGCCCCAAGACAGAATTTGGATGGTTCACTGAAGGAGAGTTTTTTGAGTTTTGTTTGTGGGGGTTTGGTTGGTTGGGGTTTTTTTTTTTGATTGGGAAATCAAATCAGGTTGGCCCTGTCAATCTCTGTCCTGCTGTGCCAAGGCAGGCCAACACATGGGAACTTGGAATGTCACAAAGGTACTGGTGTGGGGGCCTGGCAGGTAGCCTGTGCCAAGCAGAACCAATGTTTTCCAGAAGGACTGGCTCTTCCACGACTCAGTCAAACTGGATTTTGTTGTAGAGTACCTGCAGTGTGTCTTTCTTGGGGCAGGTCCATTAAAGCTGGCAGGCTGAGCTGAGCTTAGTATAACAAACTTCTGTCTGCATTCCTGTTCCCTGACCCAAGTCTGCTCTGTAGTGCCCGTACCCAGGGCCAGGAGGAGCATTCAGCTTGTCCTGTTTTTTATATGTCAATGTTGGGAACACCCCGGTAGGTGGGGAAGTGCTGAATCTCTTGCAGGGACTTGGGCAACTAATTGTATAGCAAACCTGTGACAGAGATAAGACTCTAACCCACTTTTGTCAAGGCTGGAGACAAGCCCCTGAGCACGGAGGCAGCCACCTTCTCTTTGCCAGTCCTGCCTGTTCTTGCCAAAACTGCCACTGGCAGCTGGGAGGAAAACAGCTTTTTTCTGGGAAGCCTCACACAGAGCCCCCCTGAACACCAGTTCAAAGACTGTTCTCATGCTTAGCATGTTTCACTCCTGCCTCTTCAGAGATCATGTTAATATTATCACCTCTCATCAAACATTAATCGGAACATCATTTGCCTATTGAAGCATGAGTAGGTTGCGCAGATTTATTCAGCAAGCAGCAATTGCTGCCTAGACTCTGTGGTCTGGTAGTTAACAGCTGGCTGTTTGGGTTGTGTTTTTAAGTGGAGAGCCTATTTATAGGCAGCAGAACAGATACACAACCTTGTCTCTGCTACTGCAGATACTGGTTAATCTTTTCTGGTACAAAAGCTTAGTCTACCAGCTAGCATACTGGGTATTAAAATTAGCGTGGGAGTGGGAGAGTCTTAGAGATTGGGGTTTGGTTTTTCTTTTTTTTTTCTTTTTTCTTCTTTCCATCATTATCTTGAAGGTTTGGAGCAGGCTGACAGCTCAGAGACAGGCTGCTTGTCTACAAGCTGGGGACAAATGTTTCCCTCGTAGCTGATCTCTTCTAGGCTACTGAGAAAGCAAACTGTGGTTGTCATGTCTGACAGCAAATGTCATTAAAAAGTGTTCCTGAGGCAAAGGATCTGATCTTAAACAAGGTGTTTAATGTGTGTCCGTCACACCCCGTTTCTTAGCCAGGGACATCTGCAGCAGCAGCAGGCTCAGTTCCTGAGCAGAATTTGCATTTTTGGTATCATTCTGCTGAACAGGTAGGAGCTGAGATGTAATAGATACATGCTTTGTAAGGAACTTTTCAAGTAAGTGGCATTTTCAAACTACTAGCTGTAGAGGGGAGGAGGAAGACACTCTACCTGTCTGTCCTCTTTGGGACACGTGAGTGCTTTGGGAATACTTACAGGGGGAACAGCACTCTGAGAAGAGGACCAGGAGATCAAAGAAGTTCTGTGGGGCACTGGGGTGAGCACACGCACCGACTGGACTCCAGCTAGAAGAATAAGGGGGAGCACTGCAGTCTGCTGAACTGCTGCTCACAGCTTGGTCCTGAAGTGAAAGTGAACAGCCTCAGAGGGCTGTGTGAACTTGAAATGGATTTTTTTTTTCTTTTTTTTCAGTCACTTTACACCTCTCCAAAAGCAGTAGGTACATTGGTTAAGTATTCTATAAATCTGCCTGCCTTTCATGTTCAGGCATACAGGCATAAAAATTGCTACGCTAATTTAAACAAATGAGCAGCATCTGTGACATCACAAGGATTCATTTATAGAATCGTAGTACAGTACCCCCCGAGCATCACCTCTGAAGATCCCATGAATACTCCTGGGGTATGTTCTGCACTGACTGCTAGTGAAGGATGCCAGCAGGTAGGCTCTGGTGCTGTCTGCTGGGCACTGTGCCAGCGTGATACAGGTGATTGGGAAGAGCTGAGCAGATAGCTCACATCTCTCTGCAAACTCTCACTGTCCTGTCACAAGAGCACCTCGTATAAACAAATAAACGAGATGCAGTTAAATCATGCCAGTCACAAAAAAAAAACCAAACCCAACTCTGAAGGCTCACCCTGCCTGCCTCTGTCAGGTTTTCCAGGCTATGGAGCATATACTTGCATCTGGGAAAGTATTTAGCTTGTGGTCCATGGACTTCTGAAAGCCCGGGGTGATTTCTGAAGGATCTGCTAAATGTAAATAAGAGAAGTAAGACTCTTATCACGGGGTTTAAATCTACTCCGCAGGAGTAAGCACCTCTGTTAAAAATTGCTGAGGTCTGTGAGTTGTAAAGGGCTGACAGCTCTGTGGCTGGAGTTTCCTCATTTATTGGAAAGTTGAAGATGATGGAATGTTGGTAGGGTCTCTGGCACTCAGTGCCAAGACAGCTCTGCCTTCTCTATGTCAAACTGACCTTGGTGGGCCTGGACTTTGATTAGTAAAAGGAGATGTGTTGGAGATTGCTGTATTGCCATTTGCTTTCCCCTCAAAGCCCCATCAGGGTGTTGATCGAGCTGCCATCATTCAATTTCATGTCTCGTGCCACAGTGTCTTTGCACTTCCCACATCTCAGCAGGTGGCAGGTGTAGTTTCTCCCTGCATGGATATTCCTTCAGCTTCCCGTAGTAGTGCTGAGGTAGTGAGGATCTTCTGGTTGTTTATCTGTGAATTCCCTCAGGGCTACAAGGAGGTGGCTATTCCACATTTGCAGTTCTTAGGTAGTGAAAGCAGTAAACCCACAGGCTTTGTTGAGGTTTTCAGAACCAGTCTCTTGGAAGCATAAGAATACATAGATCCAGGCTATGCAATGCAACATCTGGATGCTTTGTCTTGGCTTCCTTACCTTTTGAGTGCTCTTTAGAGACTGAGTGAACTCCAAAACAAAGGGCTTATCTGCTTGCCCAGATCTGTTTGTGAACAACCTTTGGTGGGCTTTGTGCTTGGGGAGGACCCCTTTATTCTGGTGGGTGCACGGGCAGCACTCAGCTGAAAGCCTGCAAAGCAAGGAGAGATGGGAAGTGACAGGGCACAGGTAGTCTTAAATAGGTTAGACCAAAGCATGCTTTTTTAGGTTGTATATGGGCAGATTCTCAACCACATCTTCTTTGGGAAGACCTTGAAAATAGGAGATGAGGTGGGTTTGTTGCCCAGTGTTTGTAAGAAGTGAACTTTACAAAAAGAAGGTTGGAGCTGCTGTGCTGAAAGCATGAAAATGCAGGTTCAATTCTCCTACCTTGTGACTGTAAGAAGGCTCCCAGGTTCTCATCTGATCCTACTGGGGGGAAACAGGACAACCCCCGTACCCCTTTAGAATGGGTTCCATAGGGTTTGTAGAGGCAGCTTAACTTGCTATGGTCATGAGACCATGAAAAAGAACTGTTTTAACGAGAAAAATTAAACTGGAAACATGATCTCTTTCAAAGAATCGTTTCCCTAAACTAACTAAATAATGTCAGCTATTCCAGATGTGTTTTCTTCAGTCTTGAACCTGTGGAGGTGAGGATGGTGAGGGGTGATTCGGCTTAGACAAAGGTACTGCCAGAGCAGGAAGTTTGAAACCATTTGGTCCTTGCAGTTCCCTCTATCAGCAGGAGTGGACTTGGGGCATGTGTGTGTGTGCTCTCCCTTCTCTCCATGTAGGGCTAGTAACAATTTTTTCCTCAGTTAAGTGACCTCCAACGAGCTGGGATTTGGAAATCAGTAGAGTTTGTTTTTGCGTTGTTTTAGTCTGCTGTCCTTGAATCTCTTTGAGGAAGTTGGTATCGCTGAACCATCTCTCGAGTAATCAGAGGACAAACATTCCTGAGGTTTGTGCTTGTTTAAACAGCTCAATTAAATTGTGGGGAAGTTATCCTCTGGCGCATAATGGGCTGATGAGCGCGTTCCGATTTTACCTGTAGGCTGGAGCCTCTGGCCCCGGGGGAGCGATGCAGAGACAAGAACCAGCTGCCAGCAGCTGGCCCTGGGGGCAGGAGTCCCTCCAGTGCCACTGCCCGTGTGAGGCGGGCGGGTTGGTTCAGCCAAGAAACCACCCAAGGGGAGGTCTTCTTGAGGAGAAGGCACGGGAGGCTCTGGGAACGTTTCCAGAGCAGAAGCGAGCCCCTGATGGCTTTCGAATGGCTGTAAATTGGAAACGAAGCTAAGAAACCTGCCGGGGCTGAATTTCATTGATCAGAAGAGACGGACTTGAGTTGAAACTCCAGGTTGGGGAGTTCATTTGGAGTACCTGGTTTTAACTTTTAAGACACATAAGTTTTCCTAGTGTCTTGATACTGTCACTGGGGGGGCTGTTTGGCTCCCCGCCTCCCTTCGCCCTTGTCAGGGCTCGGGCTCGCTCAGCAGTTGCGCCAGGAGTCGATTCCGCCTTTTCCTGCCCCGTGTGCCCCCGGGGACGAGCCCGCGGCCCCGTTCCCCAGGCAGGGCTGCGCGCTCCCGGGGCTGAGGGGGGACGGGGACGGGGGCGCGCGGCGGCCGCCAGGGGGCGGGCTGGGGCTGCCGCGCGCTGTCCCCGCGCCGCGCTCCGCACGAGCCTTTTCGGGGCGCCGCGTTCGCACCCCCCCCCCCGTGACGTCACCGGGGCCTTCCCGCGGGCTCCCGCCGCAGCGGTGACGTCTCGGCGGGAGTGGTTCCCTCCGCTTAATCCCCGGCAGAGGTAACGCGGGCCTCTCTGCGTGTGTGGTGCTAAATCCATACATATGTATATGTTTAATAAACGCAGGCGAGTTGGCGGCTGGGTGCAGCCCGAGCCCCGCGGCACCCAGCGCAGCATCCGCCAGGCACCGGCCAGCTGGGTGCTGCCCCTCTCGCCCCTGCCCAGCTGGGTGCTGCCCCTCTCACCCCTGCCCGGGC